>JAHSUH010003640.1:0-600000 GCA_025388415.1 Cynanchum wilfordii | reverse complement strand
ATCAATTATTTGAGTTTATTTGAATTTAACTCAAAATAAATATGATTCAATTCATATTTATATGAAGATAATATATATGTATATATATATACATATATAAAATATTTTTAGGTTCAAATTTGAGTTTTAGTATGATACTTCCTAGACTTTTTAAGTCTATAAAAGGATGCCTCCATCAAATTTTTTATTCGTAACTTGTCAAACAGGAAGTTCACCTCGATGATGATTCCTTTGCGAGAATTCTAAGAAAATTCTCCCTTTTTTTTTTTTTAACCTTTATTATTTTTTTTTTTTTCAAAAAACCTTTTTTATTTTTTTTTTCCTCATATTTTTTTTTTTTTTTTTTTTTTTCTTTTTTTTTTTTTTTTTTTTTTTTTTTCAAAATAACACCTTTTTATTTTTTATTTTTTATTTTTTTTTTCTTGTCTGCCCTCCGCCTCGAAACTCTTTTTTTTTTTTTTTTTTTTTAAACCATAATATTTTTTTCTCTCTCTTTTTTTTTTTAATAAAAAAGACCGGTTTTTTTTTTTTTTTTTTGGTATTTGGGATATTAAGGATGCCGACGTAATCATAAACAAACATATCGTCATTCTTGATCGTCGCAATGAGTCTCGTGTCAAATCTTTAAACTTAGAAGTACATGAAGCCGGATTTGGTCCATTCGCACCTACGTCCCAAGGAGTCACGAGCTACCACCGTATCACCAATTGGTCTTCTACCGCGACTCGTAATGTTCATCTTTCATCCCCTCCTCAAATGGTAAGTTTGTTGTCATCTACTACTCATGAAGCGTTCACGATCGCGAGAGTTTTCCCTTCCCTTTGCTACTACAAATACGGAGAAGCCCTCATGGCCTGTTCATTCATCCAACTTTGGTGAGGTAAGTTACACAAAAAAAAAAAAAATTATTGGGAGTGGATCGAGTACATTCTTGTAAATCATGAACGAGCCTTGAAGAATGCAGAGGTCTATGATGCCGTGTACGCGTTGTTGTTCACCTATGATCGTTGTGAGAATGTGATGCGTGCCTTTTGCAACCGGGGTGTCCTTCGACCAACACTTGCTGCATACATCTATTGGCGAGCGTTTTCAATTTGGGACTTATTCACACTTACTGGGGTTTACCTTGCGGCCTCCTTTACGACGAAGTTGTTCCATCTCGCGAGAGAACCGTTTGACAAACGAACTCCTCAAAGCCGGAAGTATCTTTTTTTTGCATTAGGGAAACTTGCGGAATGGAGATCCCACCGGAGATAATGCTTGAGCAATGGGTCCGATTTTGGTTCAAAGGATTAAACAGTATACACCCTCCTGCGGATCTTTGATAACGCGGAAGCATCAATTGCCTAAAATGACTTGCAATCCGACTCCTTCAACCTTTGCCGCAAATTCCTCCTTTCCTGTAATAGAATTTGACGACTCAAATATTTCGGAGGTCATACGTGCGGGGGCGGAAGGGGGGGACTTGGCGGCATTCCTTTCATGTTGGATATGTAAGTTCCTTTTTCCAGGTAAGAATGCAGGTTACATTCGTCCGGATGTTTTCAAAGTTGCAAGTTACATGGGTTGCAACATTTATCCTTCATCATCTTCGACGGTAAGTTCATTGTTATCAACATTCGCTCATCGCCGCCATCAACGTTGTTGTTCATCGCCGCCATCAACGCTGCTACTCATCGTCGCCATCAACATTGTTGTCTATTGCCTCAACATTGTGGTTTACCATCATCGTCAACAATTTTGCGGCTTACCATCGCCGCCAACAATTTTGCATCTTACCATTGTCGCCAACAACTTTGCACTTGCGGCTTACAATTGTCGTCAACAACTTTGCGGCTTACCATCGCGGCCGCGCTTTGTAATTTACCAATGTCGTCCACAACCTTTTACTAACCCCGCCACAACTTGCGGTTTACCAACGTCGTCCACAACTTTGCGGTTTACCAACGTTGCAATTTACCATCATCCCCTCCACGACCTTGCGGCTTCATCATCAACGTTGCGGCTATCAACTTGGAGAATGATTTTCAACTTTCCAAATGTCTATTTGAAGGATTCATCATTAACTTTGTCAACATTGATTTAAGAAATCTTGCACCTTCGTCGCTTTGAATAAATTATAATCGTCTACTTCAACGTTAATCTTCATCAACTTTAATCAAATCATAGACTTTTCGGCGATTGGGCGACTTTGTAGATAGATTAATTTCAATGCCCCTTATTGTTTATTAATCTTGTAAACATATATTGTTTAAAAGAATTGAAATCAATAAAATTTCTCTTTTTTCACAACTTTGTCTTGCAGTTTTTTTTTACCTCTTTTTTTTTTTTTTTTTTTAGTTTTTGCTATGTTTTTTTTTTTTTTTTTTCTTTTCAATATTTATTTATTTTTTTTGGGTTTTTTTTTTTTGGTACTTTGCTGCATTTTTTTATTTTTTTTTTTTTTTTTTTTTTTGTTCTTAGTTTTTCTTTACCCTCTGTGCCTTTTTTTTTTTTTTTTTTTTTTTTTGGCTATGACTAACTTAGAATTTATCTAAGTTGCCTACGTATCCTCGCAAAAGAATCAAGTAGTCCAACGTAGTTCATAGTTGCGATTTAAACTCATGCATCAAGGAGTAACATGCGGTTTTAACTCGGGCCAATGAGCATTTTTGCATCAACATATGAACTTGTAGACAGGTTTACACTCGTATCAAGGAGTCTTCTTCAACTTTGTAGGCAGTTTACACTCATGTCAAGGAGTCTTCTTTAACTTCTGAGACGGTTTACACTCGTATCAAGGAGTCTTTTTCAACTTTGCACAATTTACACTCGTATCAAGGAGTCTTCTTCAATTTTGCGAGGGGTTTACGTTTACACTCGTATCAAGGAGTCTTCTTCAACTTTATAGACAGTTTACACTCGTATCAAGGAGTCTTCTTCAACTTTGCGGATAGTTTTCTTAATTTTGCGCAGGTTTACACTCGTGTCAAGGAGGCTTCTTGAATTTTGCGAGATAGTTTAAACTCGTATCAAGGAGTCTTCGTCAATGGTAGATAGTTTACCCTCGTATCAAGGAGCCTTTTTCAAATTTGTAAACAATTTATACTCTTATCAATGAGTAACTTGCGGTTTAACCTCGTACGTCAAGGAGGACTTTTTCAACTTTGTAGACAGTTTACGCTCGATCAAGGAGCTTTGTTCGAACATGTAGACAATTTATACTCTTGTCAATGAGTAACTTGCGGTTTAACCTCGTACGTCAAGGAGGACTTTTGTATCAACATATGAACAGTTTATACTCGTGCTAAGGAGCCTTCGCATCATCATCATGTAGATAGTTTATACTCTTATCAATGAGTAACTTGCGGTTTAACCTCGTACGCCAAGGAGGATCGTTGATGATTTGATTCAAGCATCGTCAACATTTGAAGTTGACTCTTCATCTTCGGATGATTCCGAGGAAACGTTGCCTCTATTTTGATGTTGCCGTTGTTCAACATGAATTTCAAACTTTTGATTGACGATAATACTTAGCTCCATATCTCGTCCGCGTGTAGCTAATTCTTCAAATGTTTTTGGTTGAATTCCTTTCAAAATGTATTGAAGGTTCCATTGCATTCCTTGGATGCACATCTCGATCGCAGATTTTTGACACAATTGATCTCTACAATTCGATTCAAACTTCTCCATCTATTGATGTAGTCGACACGACTCGTCTTTCCATTGCTTGGTGTGACTTAACTCCAACATACTTACGGTTGGCCGAGTCTCTGAGAAGCGATTCAAAAACTCAACTTCAAGTTGGTTCCAACTGTCGATTGATGCAGAGGGTAAGTTAGTATACCGTCGAACGCACTTTCTTTGAGGGATCGAACGAACTGTTTGACTAGAAGATCTCCTTCTGCGCCAGCGCTACATGTTTCGATGAAGTGAGCAATATGTTGCTTGGGATTGCCTCTTCCATCAAAATGTTGCAATTTTGGAGGAAGATATCCTTCAGGCATCTTCAAACCCAGGAATCCTCCTCGAATATGGCTTTGAATACGCAAAGGATGATTTTGATTTTCCCGCATATTTATCGGTTTATCATACCCGTAATGAAATTCCTTAATTCATTTGTCGGAATGAGTCCATCGGGTGAAACATGAATTGTTCGTTCTTCTTCATTTGTTTTGGATCCATCAACCACTTGAGATTGTTTTTCATCAATATTGGCCCCCAAAATCATTTGGTTCTTCTTTTCGCTTTGAGTTAACATCGTTTCGTGCGTCTCAACGTACCTTTGCATTGTCGGAGCAGACTTACCATTGCTGCTCACCAATTGCGCAATGATGCGATCTTGCTTCGCCAATTGTGATGTGAGGTCCGCCACCAACTTTGTCAAGTTTGCCAATTGTTCTTCTATCGTTGACGCGTCCACCATCATAACAGGCATGACAAATGTATTTGCAGAGGTATCTTCAAGGTCATCATTGCTGCTCGTTTGATCTTCTTGGATAGCACCTTTGGAATCAACAAAGGAATCTTTATCTTTTGATTCTACCTTGTTTGCACCGTACTTGTTCTCCAAGCATTGCAAGTGTCTTTTGAATTATTCCACTTACAGCGCCTCGCGGTTGGTTCTTCGTTGCGGCAACGTCAAAAACAAGGGTTGATGAATTTGTGAGATGCATCGCCAATCGGTCTCTTCCCGCAAATCGGCAATCACCTTTCCTTTGCTTCGCGTGGTAGGATCGACATAGGTCGCAGACGTCAAAACACCAACACTTACCTCCGCAGCAACGTTGTTTGAATCGGCTTTGTTGACATCATTCTTGGACTCCATTCCAACGGTGTTTTGACGGAAAGAGATGAACGGTAGAGATAGTCCCACTGGCGTGCCAAATTTGTAGACAATTAAAATTTCTTTATTTCCTGTAAAATTCGAAATTACAAGAAATGTGACAATTGAATACAACAATTATATAAAATTTAATTTACGGGGTCCAATCTCTATGGATCCGTTGATTCAATCCGTCATGGATTCGAGGGGCGTTTTGGGCTTGTCTCGATCCAATTGTTTTGATTTCTTCCGAGTGGCGTTTTGGCTGGATCTCGAATGGATTCGATGTCGAGGACTTTTGGGCTTGATCTCGATCTATCGAACAATTTGATTTCTTCTTCCGAGGGCTTTAGGACTTTGTCTCGGAATGGATTTGGACTTTGAGAGGAAGGGCCGATTTCGACAGAGGTTCGGTATCCTTCGAATATCTCTCAACTTCACGAGCTTCTTGAGTGAGTGAGTGTGGTAACTCGTATCTGTGACCATTTCTTGGGGGGAATTTGCCCTCTATTTATAGATGGAGTGGTGAGAACCGTGGCTATGATGTTGCCACGTGTCACTCATCTAAGGAGGCAAATCATTTAATATCCAAATATATATAAAATATAAATATATATTTAAAATATATAAATAATATTTAATTATATATTTAAATATATAAATAAAATATATATCTACAAATACACTCAAAACTTTATTTCCTCAAATTTTCATTTTTGACCCAAAAATAATTTAGTATCCCTTAAATTTAAAAAAAAAAAAAAAAAAGAAATCGAATCTTTTTTATTTTAAAATAAATATAAGTGTTGAAACTGTTTATTGAATAATAATCTCACTTATATTAAAGGTGGCATAAGTTTGAAACAAGTGAAAAGGCGAAAATATTTTTTTAAAAAATATTAAATATTTGTATGACTTAAATTCATAACTTCTGAATTATGAATGAAGTAATTATATTAATGAATTTTTTACCTACTAAGCACTCCAAAAGATATAAAATGAGTCAAACAAATAAATTGAGTACATTATATATATAATTAAGTCCAATAAAAAGCTAATTAGTCCTAAAAAGAATCAGCCTGCTTGTAATGTAGGCAACCAATATGTAACCAAATAAAAAAAAAAATATATTATATATATATATTTTAAAGACTCTGTATACTATATTATTGTAGAAATTAACATCTTACCTAATATTATTGTGAGTTAAGAAATATTTTCAGTGAGTCAATGTATTAATAAATTATATAATTTGTAAATAATAAAAATAAAAGAAGTCGTATTTGTACGACAAAAAAATTATGTTCTTTAACTAATCAAATTTATTTAATTATTATTTTATTGAAAGATATCAATGTTTTCATCTATCTTCCAAAAGTTAATTTATCATTATAAGATATTACAAAATATTGTTGACTCAAACTGGTTAGTTAACCCAATCTCCTAATTAAAACCCTAAATTGATATCATCATTATTAGAATTATTCTTCCTTATTACACGTAGTACATATATATATATTATAAAAATATTTTTTTTTTATTTTTTATAAATGCAAGGAGGAAAAAATAATTATTAAAAAATATATATAATATATATGTGAGAAAATAAATGTTAAAAAGAGATTAGAAAAGGATCTGTTCAATTATAAATTAATTGGTGTTTAATATGGGAAAATTTTAAAAAAAAAATGGAAGAAAGGAAATTACCCTCAAGACTAATATAAGATGGTAAGAAACTCTCGACTTAAGTGAGGTTGATGTTCAAACTTCAAATCATGCATGTAATTATTTAAAATTTAACATTTAAGTTTTTTCCTATAAATTGGTTCAAAACATGATTAGTTTAAAAATATTCTTTATACTTTAAAACTTTTATGACCGAGTTAGGAGCCCAACTATGATACATTGTGTTCAAGAAAAAAAAGGAAATTGGAGTCATTTTCTGTGGAAGGTGGTCCTCCGACACACATACTCTAGGCCTGCCTTTCGGCCCCCCACAAGTACATGGACCCTAAGGGAGGGGTAATTTGGGGAATTGAAGAGAAAAAAAAGGAAAAGGGTAAAGATGGAAAAAATAAGGGATGGAGATAGCAACAAAGCACCCTATAGTGAATACAAGATGTTTTTTGCCAGTTCTGACCTTTGCTATTACAAAGCTAAAAGCCAAAGTTGAGAAAGAGATGTGAAGAAGACAAATCCAACATGGCTTTCTTTGTTCTTCTATGATCTATCTACCTTTTCTTTTCTTTTTTCTTTTTTCTTTTTTTTTTTTTTTTTTTTTTTTTTTTAAAAGAAAAAATTTATTGTTGTTGTTTTGGTCCATTCAAGTAAAAATGTTTTTTTTTTAATATTTTATTTTAATTTTAAGGATTGAATGATGTTATGCTGACGAATTATTGCCCAATCTTTAATTTTTACTCCTTAATATATATAATAATATAATAAGTCACCACATAATCTTAATTTTGTTTATACAAATTCTTTTTAAATAAAAAAAAATAAAATTCATTTATTTTTAATGAGAGATTGGCCTTTTATCAAATAACTATCCATATATTGGATGGAATTCTCTTGGTAATGTATAAGAGGCTCCTTCATTGACTCCATTTACATTACTTAAAACTATGTTAAAAGAAAAATATCAATAATGTCATATTAATTTTAAAACGTGATTTTATATATATATATATAAAAAAAAAGGGGTTTATATATATATATACGCACACAAACATGTGATGAATAGCTCTATTAGTAATAATTTAACTTATAATTCGAGAAGTCATGAATATAAAATAGGTTAAAGACAAAAAACAGCTCATATATTTTTTAAAGATGAAAATGATTTAAAACAAAAAATAAGAAAGATAATTGAACAATTTGATATCTGGTTACATGTATTTTTACTAATTACGTCCCTATATTTTTATGTTTTAGCCAATTAGGTCAACATATTATTATGTCTGTTAATTAGACTCTTGACTTTATAACATTAAAAGAAACCTAATTAATAAAATTTGTTTTAAAATATAAACTTTATTGGTTTAAAAAAAGAATTAATTAACAAATTTTTAGATAATTGGGAATGAGATCCATAAATGATATATTATATATATATATATATATATATAAACATCCAATAGATAACAAAAAGAAGAAACAAAAGATATGCATTAAACTTTAAACCAATAAAGGAGACAAATTGAACTTTCTAAATGTAGATTCTCTAGGAAGGGAAAATTAAATTCTCAATAAAATCAAACTCAAAATAATAATTATTTTTTTGAAAACACTTTAAAAAAAGAAAATAAAAATCATATGGTCCAATAACACTTAAATTCTCCTAGGATACCATGTTTTTTGAGCTAGTCTGACAATTCTTCACATTGTCATACCAATTATATTCTTTTTTCTTGCTCCAAACAAATTTTTTTTTTTTTTAGGAAAAAAAAAAAAAAAGAATGAAAAAGAAGAGAAGGAAAAACAAAAGGAGAGAAGAATAAAAAGAAGATACACAAAAAAGTAATAATTGAAATCCAAAAAGGAAGAAATTCTAAGCTGAAACAATTCCAAGATTCTTGTACAGATCCATACACACTCTGTGTGTGTTTCTTGAGAGACCTCTTTCTTCTCTTCTCTTCTCTAAATAAACTGTGAAGGAAAAGGGAAAAAAAAAAAAAAAAAAAAACCAGAAAGCCGACAAAATACAAAGGCCACAGTGGCAAAAGCATAATTCCCACAAACATCCATGTCTCTTTCTGTAATCAAATCTCTCATTGATTAATCATATGGTGCATTTTAGCACACTCCCCCATCATCTCTTTTATTTTCTTTGCTTTGCTTCCTCTCTCTTGCTTTCTTTCTTCCTTCCTCTGTGTTAAGAAAAAAGAGCAAAAGGCAACTGCTTATTTTCACACACACACACGCACCATTTTTTTGTTCTTCTTTTTTAGTTTTACACTTAAACACACTGATCAGAGAAAGAGTTTTTTTCGAAAGCTTCTCATTCTTCTTTCAATCATATAGTAGGTTGGAATCATTTTGAGCGTCTGAAGATTAATTTTTTTTGCCAGGAATTGCATAAAGTTTTGATCTTTTGCTCCATTAGTGGAGACACTAGTATTCATTTGGGCGAGTGAGTTTTTGGGGTTTTTTGGGTACTGAGTTTTGAGATGGAGAAAGTGAGTATTATGGGAAACCACTTGCTCAAAGCTTGTGGGATAGTGTAGTTTTAAGGGGAAAGGGTGGTGACTGATTCGAGTCTCTCTCTCCCTCCCTCCCATTTCTTTTGTCTTTAGAAGGCAAAAGAAAGCTTTTTTAGCTTTCTCTTCTCTCTCCACAGCGCTCTTCAGGTGCTTTCCCTTTCTCTTATCTCTTTCTTTTTTCCTTTGTGAGAATAGAATGGGTTGTAGCAGCATGGTATCAGGTAACTTGGATCCAGAAAGGAAAAGTAGTGGTGGGTTGAGAACTAAACAGGCTGGTAGAGGTTCTTGCCGAGGAAGTTAGGCCATTTATTTCTACTTGCCGGACCAGGGGAAATCCAAAATAAATAGGAAAGAAAAAAAAGAAAAAAGATGAAATCTTTCCGGCACTACTGATAAACTCTTTCTTCATTTGCTCTGAAATCTATTCTTTCCTGTTTCTATTGATACAAATATACACACAGCTGATACGCATTTGGTGCATGCTGGTATCACCATTATGGGGTACTTGTTGAAGGAGGCTTTGAAGACTCTTTGTGGAGTCAATCAATGGGCTTATGCTGTCTTTTGGAAGATCGGTTGCCAAAATCCCAAGTGAGTTTTAAGGAATTTTCTGCCATTTATTCCTCTTCTTTTTTTTTCTTCTTCCTGCTGATGAAATGCAGGGAGAATTCAAAAGAATTGCAATAATGATTTGTTGGGATCCTAGAATATCACTGTATGGTTTACGGAGACTGTACTTGGGTTATTCTTTTCGGCAGTTGCTTGCTTTGGTTAATTATCTTCTGCTTTTTTTCATATTCCCCCACCAAAACATACTTTTCTCTTTATCTCCTGGAATTTTGTGCTTATTACTGTAGCCTACAGACAAATGAAATGAACCAAAAAGAATCAAGTCTGATGGCTCTCTCTTCCTTGTTCAACTTTCCAACAGTGAACTGTTTAAAAAAAAACTGCAAAAAAATCATCTGCATTCTGCTAATTGTTTACTAAATGTTTTTCCTTTCTTTTTCAGTTTGACCAAGGAAGAAAACAATTCTTAGTTTAACTCCTTAATTTTTTTCTTCTTTTCTGAAGTGCTGTATTTAATATGATGATAATGATGAAGATAATTATTTGACGTGTAGTTGATTGATTGGATATTCTTGTCTTGTTTTTGCTTTGTATCTGTTAACTTTCATTTTCTGTCTTTGGAGTTTTGTGGTTGGTCTGTTCTTCTTTGTCTTAGAGAATCTTAGTGGGCGAGAAAAAATAAGATTTGTTCTTCTCTACTGAAAACCTTTCAACTGCTGTGATTTCCTGTACATGAATTTTTCTGATTTTATCTTCCTTGTTTGATTCCAAATGTTTTTTAGTTTCTTGTTTGAGACAAATCTCTGAATCTTTCTTTGTCTTCTTTTACCTTCCTTTCCTCCCTTAATTTTGTTTTCCAGTAAACTGGTAAAGAGACAATACTGCTATTATTTTCAGACATGTTACACTCTTGCAGTGGACCTCAGCTTTTGACCATTCATAATTTCTTCATTTCATATCTCGGATTGCAATAATCTTGTACTTATTACAATTCGGGTTTTTTAATATTTCAGGCTCTTAATATGGGAAGAATGTTATTATGAGACCGTAGCTTTTCCTGGTTTGCCGGGAATTTCTGGGGCAGACAATCCAGAACTGGGTTTTCAGGATTGGGGTTCAGCTGAAGCTAATAACTCCCAGCTTGGAGTCCAAGCAGGAAATCGGGTCCATTTTCTTGTAAACAAGATGATGATGGACAATCAAGTCAATGTTTTAGGGGAAGGGTATGTTTTCTTAAGCTAATTGATGCTTGTTTTACAGGGAGTACTTTCAGGTTTCTTATGTCTTATTTTCTTTTCACCAGTCTAGTTGGTCGAGCTGCATTTACCGGAAACCACCAATGGATTCTCTCAGAGAACTATAAGAGAGAAGCTCATCCACCAGAGGTATATGGAGGAAAAAAATTTATGATTTTGAAATGTTCAAGTTCTTCTCTGACCTGTTGCCCTTATGTGCTTTCTTAAAAAATCTAGCTCCTATGTTTTAGATTAATGATTTTTTCTTAATTTATTTACTGGTATAAAAGTAGCAGGCTAAAATGAATACTCTTTGAACATTTCTTTCTCTTTGCTTGCTGATTTTTTGTGGTTATAAAAGCAAATATAAAGTCTCACCCTCTTTTAGTACTGATTGCTTGATATTCTTGTACTTTCATCAGGTTCTGAAAGAAGTTTTCCAGCAATTTTCAGCTGGTATGCAGGTATGATGATTTACCATCTCTTTTGGTATGTTTAGTTCTCCTTGGATTCTCGTCGTTTCACTTGTTTTTATGTTTCTTTTGCAGACAATTGCAGTTATACCTGTTCTCCCACATGGAGTTGTTCAACTTGGTTCTTACATAGCCGTAAGTTACTGCACATCTTACAATCATGAGCTGGATATTATGTGTATCTAATGCATGAAAATTGCTTTCAATTGGTGAAATGTTGAGTTATTTGCAGTTTATAAATGTTTTTTGTAATTGCTATATTCTCTCTTTTCTCCTCTTGAATTTGGATCAATTATTGTCACAATCCATCATGTGAAACTTTTTCAAAAATAGTTTACTGCTGGTTCGATGTTCTGCATGATTTGGTTAGTAATATAGTCTTTTTCCATGTCAACCCTTGATACGGCATTTTTCGAGTGTACTGCTATTTCAAATTATAGACTTTGAAACACATTGTGTTTTTTGGTTCAGATGATGGAGAATGTAGCTTTTGTCAATGATGTGAAGACATTGGTTCTACAACTGGGATGTGTTCCAGGTGTATTATTATCTGAAAATTATGCAACAAAGGAACCTACCCCAAAGACAGGAGTACCGATCTCTCTTGGGAATTCTTCTGGGAGATCAACAGGGTTGAATTCCTCATCTTTTCTTGCTGACAGTTATGATTACAAGAGCAGCTTGACACAATCCAGCACATATGGGCAATTTTCTTCTTTGATGGGGCAAGTACCAGACTTTGGACATTCAACAGCTGCAATTCTTCAAGCTTCTAAATACATCTGCAAATTTAATGTCACTCCATGCTGACATATGCCAAGCAAAAGTTGGTTGTGGAGCTAATAGTCACCATAGTATAACAGGCCATCTTGATGGGATGGTGAAAGCTGAGGTAATCCCCTCAAATCCAGAAGTTTGGTTGAATCAACACAATTCTTCCTACACTTTGAGATCAACTTCTGATCGACGTCAATCTATTTGCTCATCTGCAATGGATGGTGGTAACTTAACACAGATGGTGCCAGAGATACCAGCAGATACTAGTGTCCCAAATCATACAAGTATCAATAGTCTGTCTGATCGCTTGATGATGTCTATGCTTAAAAAAAGTGGAGGCCTATCAAGTTCTTGTCAAGATTTTGTGCCTAATATAAGTGACTTTTATAATGTTGCAAAAAACAATTTGGAATCATTTTCCAACTTAGGTTCCCTTTCTGATGCAAACCTGTCCTCTGGAAGAAACAAGCCCGGCACACATCCTGCCGGGAGTGAATTTCAGAGTTCTAATTCCTATAAATCAGTGGTTTCTTTGTCTAATATTGCTGATGAGTCAGTTTCTCAGAAACTGCTAACAAGTAGCACTGTTAGTGGTTACAATTCTGTAGATAACATCTCACAGATTGATATGGCTGATCTTGGTGACAGATTAGAAAATGATTTGTATCAGGCCTTTAGTATTCCAGTTTCTGAATGTGACAAAAGTACGGGCTTAAGCGAGTGTGTACCGCGTTTTATTCATAATGAAGAAAAGCATGAAGATGGGATGCAGAGTACAATACTGAGAGATGCTATTTATGGAGCTGCTTGTATGCAACCTCATGTGGGTGATGATTTGTTTGATGTTTTGGGGGTTGATTTTAAGAACAAATTGCTCAGTTGCAGCTGGAACAATTCTCAGAATAGCGGTTCAGACTCAAATTTAACGAGTATGGATATGAAAAATTCTGCTTTGAAAAGAGGTTCTGATGCTGCTTCTGACTCATATACAGTTAACAACCATGGACGCTCTGATAGCAGCTTATTCTCTATGTTGGGTACAGATCACCTTTTAGATGCTATGATCTCTAGTATTCAACCTTCTGCAAAGCAGAGCTTGGATGATAATGTTTCTTGCAGGACAACACTAACGAATACAAGTAGCTCTTCTGTTCTCAATGCTTCACAATCTGCACGCCAGGTTGGTATGTCTGGGAAAATTCAGGATGAGTTATTTGGTTTCCCGAAATCTCTAGGAAAAGCAGGCGGTCTTGGCTCCAGTTCATTTAGATCTGGACCTAGTAAGGATAGTGCAGGAAGTTATTCTCAAAGTAGTTCAATTTATGGATCACAAATCAGTTCATGGATTGACCAAGGTCATGATGTTAAGCCAACTAGTAGTGTTTCAACTGCATATTCTAAGAAAACTGACGAGACAAGCAAAACAAATAGGAAAAGGCTCAAACCGGGTGAGAATCCTCGTCCTCGGCCAAAAGATCGCCAAATGATCCAAGATCGTGTGAAAGAACTCAGGGAAATTGTGCCAAATGGAGCAAAGGTGATTATACTAATTGTCATTACCTGCCTTTTTCTTTGTAGCATTTTGTTAAATTTGTATTGCAGTTCTGATGCAGTTACCTTTTGTTCATTACTTTAACAGTGTAGCATTGATGCACTCCTAGAACGCACGATAAAGCACATGCTTTTCTTGCAAAGTGTTACAAATCATGCAGATAAGCTGAAGCAAAGTGGAGAATCAAAGGTGACACCATACTCCATGACTTTAGATCGATAACTTTCCTTAATATTGCCTTCTGAGAATCTAGGTGAAGTTGTAAATACAAGGTATCTCGAGAGAAAATGGAATAGCTGATATTTTTCCTGTTTTGTGAGGAGCAGATTATTGGCAAGGAAGGCGGACTGCTTATTAAAGACAATTACGAGGGAGGAGCAACATGGGCATATGAAGTTGGCTCACAATCCATGGTCTGCCCTATTATAGTTGAGGATCTTAATCAGCCCCGGCAAATGCTTGTGGAGGTAATAACTAAAAAAGCCTGTTTTCTTACAATTATTCATCCCCTGAAAACTCTAGGATTTTTCATTTCATTTACATTGGTCATGTTCCTGCAGATGCTTTGTGAAGAAAGGGGTTTGTTTCTGGAAATTGCTGACATTATTAGGGGATTGGGATTGACCATACTAAAGGGAGTAATGGAAACACGAAATGACAAGATCTGGGCACGCTTTGCTGTTGAGGTAATTCCCATATTCCTTCAGTTTTGTTGCTGGAGATATTTTCTTGATTGTTCTCATACAACATCTCGTACATTTGCATGATGTTTTTTAAGTTCATTAGCTATTTGATTATTATTCACTTCAAATTTAATCCATTATCAAAAAGCAGGCAAACAGAGATGTTACAAGGATGGAAATATTCATGTCACTAGTTCGTTTACTGGAGCAGACTGTAAAAAATGGCATGTCAACAACCATGATAAGCAATGGGATTGAGAATGAGAACATGATTGCACACCAGTTCCCACAACCTACCTCAATACCAGCGTCAGGAGGAGGTCGGCCATGTGGTATGTAACAAACTGTGCTCCCAATCGCTCGTCTGCTGGATATGCTCAAGAGTGAGTAGACTGAGTTATTATGCTCGCCATGACTGACATATCTTTTTCAGGCACATTATCCAGTTGTTTTAACAGTCTTTTACTGTGACATAAAAAATTCTGAGCAGAGGGAGATAAGTATAGGTATAATGTTAAGGAGTTGTGTGGGATATAATATTGCCTATAAATTAGTATGATTTGTATTGTAGAACTTTAGTTTTAGATGTTGTTAAGAAGGGGATGGGGGGTTGGGGAAATAGAAGAAAATGGAGGTAGGGGTCTGGATTTGTATGCATATCTGCTTCTTATTGGAATTCTGGAATTGCTTTCTGTATATAGAAGGTTTGGGATATGGATATGGATATGGAAGGGGAATGAATCAGGTCTTCAAATACCTTTTTGTTCGGACTTTATTTGTGTTTTAAATAAGTTAGTAGACCAATCTCTATCAGTAGAAAGTTCGCTTATAATAATGTATAACATCGTAGCATCACCAAAAAATATTATTGAATAATTAAAAGGAAAAAAAATCAGAGATCTTAAAATTAGGTCTTTTAGTTTCAAAATTGAGACATTATGACTATGAGTAAATTCGTTAATGAGTAAATTCGTTAATGAATGTAGAACTTGAAAGAGCTTTTATTTGGACTAGTCATGCATGATATATATGTAATTTTTTTTTACATCATCTCGTATTCGGAGTTATAATGATTCTCACATAATTCATATTTGGGTCGGATTGTGCTCGCAGAGTCTAGTGCTTACTCTCATTGCGATTGTTAATCATCAACTTTGTGTAACATTTACAATGCGTTTTTTCATTACATCAAGCTAAAGGCTAGTCACTTCTTCACAATCTTCATGCAATAATAATTAATTACATGTCATAGAAATAATCTTCAATGGATATTTACATAATAAATGGATATTTACATAATAAATGGATATTTATAATAAATAGATTTATAATACTATTGAATGTTTCTTGTACAAGAAATATGCGTAAATAAAACTTTACTAGTGAAACACCTAGTTGAAAAAAATCAATATTATATATAATATTTGAATGGATACATTTCAATTTAGTGTAGTAGTCATTCAAAGGTTGAAGTTGATAACGCCTTTTATGAATGAACTTGAAGAAACAACAAGTATCTTCCTAGTAAAAAGGTAGCAAGTCTAAAATTTGGAAAATATCGGAATTTTTTTTTTTCTTCAAAAGTTTCACTAACATTTAATTAGTCAATATATGGAACCATTATAACAAATTTTGAATTTGCTTTCTTAATAAAAAATAGGTTTTCTTTTCACAACTACTTACCAAGACCATTACAACATATTTGTCTAATTCTTCAAAACTTACAAAGATATATATAATATTTTTAAATATATTCTTGAGTATTTAAATAATATGCTTCAAGTATCTTAAATTCTTCAATAATTTTTATATAAATGTCATTATTAACTAAACAATATACATAGGTCGTAGTTACATTGATAAGAAAATATGTGATCTCGTAGTTCGTTCTACATTTTTGCAAAGAATTGTGTGCAATAAGACTGCTTTTATATGACAACTTCAATTTTTTTAATTTTTTTGCACAAATACTCATTTATACCCTACAAGTATGACATCTTCAATCATTGGACTACATGTCCAAAAAATGTTTGTCTCCTAATTAAGTGAGTTTAATTATATATAAATTGTATATTTTTAAAATATATTTAATTATATCTACGTCAACCTCATCGATGGATGTAGGCTCATGGTCACTATCATTTACAACAACAAACATTAAATTATAAATGTTTTCGACAAATATTTCTTTTTAATTGAATTATTTTCTTGTAAAAACATAACTTATTGAGATCACTTCATCCTATTATTATTATTATTATTATTATTATTTCATATTTTCAGGTATCTAAACTTCTTATGAAGTTATCTTATTTGTCACATCTCTTGACTCTTCATGAGTATCTACTTGTTGGCTTATTATGAATATTTACCCCATTTATTTTGTGAGAATTTGTATCTCTAAAACGAATTGGTCTATCATGCTTTTAGTGTGCCATAATTATTTTTTATTTTTTTTATTGACGAATTGTCCTATTGAGACATCTATTCCTAAATGAGTACTATTTACAATTAATATATGTGACTAAGTCACTTTCTTTAGGTTAGCAAATATATTTGGCAATTAATTTATTATATCTTTAAAACGAATTGGTCTATCATGCTTTTAGTGTGCCATAAATTTTTTTTATTTTATTAACCTATTTGACAATTAATTTGTTATATTTTACAAATTGACTATCTTTTGAACTTCAAGTTCAGGTACATTTGTTTTTTATGATGATCAAGATATAGCAAATTCTTCTATTTAGTTTTTTTATTAAGAGGCTTTTTTTTTTTTTTTTCTCTATTCTCACCTTTATATTGGGATATTAATTTAACAAAAATTATGTTGTGAAAAGATCTCCACTCATAGGAGAATCAATCCCAATATACATTCTCAATCTTCTTTGAGCATCTATCTTTGTGCATGTGGTAGAGTTATAAGAAAATATAAGAATATATATATCGAACATCAAATCAAAGAAAAAATAAGATGGAAAATATTTAGCTCTTGACCATAAGCCTATTGTAATGAGGAGAATTTATAATAGATTTTTAGCTTGATACACACAAATGCTACTTCATGCAAAATTCATGACCCAATTAGTAGTAATGTAGAATTTTGTTCTCATAAGCAAATGTCTAACTATCAATGTTGCTCATAGCTCATAGTCTTATTATTTGAACTAACAAACTCGCAAACTCAGGTTGTGGGTTCATAATGAATAAATGTTAGACCATCGCTAGATGTGTTTATTAAAAGTATAAAATATCTAATTGACCTATATATATATATCACCATAAATTATTTCAAAATATGTTGGGATTCAACACTAATTTTAACCTGTGATAATAATTTATTTCTTAAGAACAAGTAGCACATAAAATTTTTTTTTTCATTGAAAAATCTCCAGAACTTTCAATAGTATTTTTGTGAATTTTTAATATATATTTTTTCGCATCATATTGAATCGGGATGCCTAAACCGATCAAACCATAATAACATTGTTTATAATTGCGCTTTCCTAGTATGTAAATTGTAATAGCACGTTACAAGAGATCGTTAATAAAATATACATGAATTTAAATATTTGAATTATTGTACGATAAAATATTAAAATAATATAATATGATGTATCATACTAAAATATTAAATAAATAAATAAATAAAATATAAATATACTAAAATAACAAAAGATATATTTATCATATTATAATATTAGATAACTAATAAAATATAAATATAACAAAAGAAAAATACAATATAATAGAAAAAAATACAAAAAGAAAAAATATTCTAATTGTTGCTTTTGAATTTTCAAAAAATTAACTATATCAAACTAAAATACTAAATATATAATATATAATATTAAAAGATGAAATAAATAAAATAAATAAAAGATAAAATATATTAGATAATTTTCTAATTCTTCTTTTCGAACTTTTGAAAAATCAAATCATATCTATATTAATATTAAATTTATACATATCATTATTCCTCTCCAAATTTATTTTGACATTTTTACTTAACTCTTAATACACACTAGATAAATATGTATTATATTCTTGACCATAATTACAATATAATAGTTAAATTTATTATGACTATATGAATTTTTTTTTTTTTGAGGTGGTATCACAGGCCCTTCCGACCCAGACCAGGAGGTAAAAGAGAAACTCCTAGACCAATGGTCGGAGAGAGAGACTCCTAGACCATTAGGCCAGAAGAGGAACTTCTTATGACTATATGAATATATTCATATCTATTATCATCACTGTGAAAAGAAAATATGAAAATAAAAGGTTATGAATTCTACCAACATTCACTTTTATTGTGTTTAACTATTTTTTCATTAATAACTAGAAATAAGTAAAAAAGAATCAAGCTATTTTTTTTTACACATAATTAAATAACCCTTGTCTAGAAATAAATAGGGAAAAAGTGAAAGTGATGTGCTTTATTTCAAATAAAAAACTAATGAGAAAACTCACATTATATTTCTCTAATATATATATATATAAATAATATATATATATGTTCTTCTCATATAACTTTTATTTTATTTGCGATAAGTTTAAACATGGTAAAATTGGACTAATTTACGGATTTAAAATCCTGATCATATGTATCTCATCATCTTGTATTTTGGATGAACAACCATCTTCCAATAGTCAATTTTTTTCTACATTCATCTCTTGATCTTCTTTGATCGATTATTTCTTATGATCTTCTCTTGATATTACCAAGGGTATGTGGTACTATCAATACTAAAAATAAAGGCTTGTGATAATTAAGATAAAAATTTTATAAAAATAAAGAGAATTTTCTTTGATAACATGTTATAAAACTAATAACTGTTAATTTCTAATATTGATTCATATAATTTAAATAATTAATAATTGCTATTGTTGTACACATGGTGATGATTAGTGTAATATTGAAGAGACAATCATTGGGTTTAAATCCCTTCATGCCAATTCGTTAAAATTAAGTGTTGATGGGGTATTTTTGTATAATGGTAAAAGTTAAGGGGTATTTTGGTAATTGAACAAAATAAGACAAAGTATAAAAGACTTATTTTGTTAAGATTTGGGTTGAAGGGTTTTCATTTTCCTTTTCCTTTTCTCTTTCTTAAAAACAAGAACTCTCTCTTTTCAAAAGGTTAAAGACTACTCAATCTTTAACAAGTCCTTATATCATCAAAGAGCAAATTGAACTAGTACAAATTTGGTATTGGAAAACAATTGGTGATTGATTGTAGAACAACAAGAAGGCTATGAAATCTTCAACTTAGTATTTTATATCGTTTACTATTTAACAATTAATCCATAGGTATAATTTGATTGATTTAATTATCCTATTAGGAGTCTTGTATGTTAATCGTTTTCGCATTTAAGTTTAATTGAATTGATTAACATTTGGTATCAGAGTCCGATCTAAACTAAATACAAGAATGATAATCAAAAGTAAAGAAGAAGGGAAAAAGGAGATGTCGTTATCAATTGGTCGTTGACTCGGGAATGTCCTCTTCTTCTTCAACTCTCCTCTTGAACACCCTCTTGCAACTTTGTAGCTCTTAGAAGATGTAGGTAGCTTCCTCATAATAGATCCCAGTAGATTTCCTTACGTGTCAAGGCAAAAATACAAGAAACTATCTAAAGAGAGATACAACTATAAAATCTCGGGAAATTGTCTAAATGAAAATCAAGAAATGAAACTAACAACAATTCCCTCTTATTGTCTAACCCAACCTTGGAATTTGTCAAAAATTCCATTATTTATAGAAACCGAAATTGAGGGCAAAATAGTCTTTTTACACGGAAAACGTGATCCGGCCATCACTACAGGCGTAGTGCTCCGATCAGCTACGGGCGTAGAGGGGTGCGTGGCAGCTACGGGCATGGAGTTCTTGCTGTGGGCGTAGTGATGTCAGCTCCACGGGCGTTAGGCTTGAGGCTATGGGCGTGGTGACGACATCATTGCCATAACAACTTTTTTAAGGGCGTAGTGAACTTTCTAGAAATTGCAGTTTGAACCCTTATTTATTCTTATCAATCAATTACACCCGAAACTTACTTGCAGACACAAATATTACAATTAAGCCCAGAATTCATCAATTTATCTCAATTTAATCCAATAAGGCACCACAATTATGCACAAATAATGCTCCAAATCATGATCATATTTGATGTCATCACACACTCACACACAAACAAGTGAAAGCTAGATACACATACTCTAAGAGTTCAATTTACTTCTAATACACCTTGGTGCTCATTGTGGTCCATCGAGAACACATTTTCCAGACGATCCTCCGACACCTCATCTCATACTTGTGATTGTAGATAAAAAAATAGACATAGGATATATACAAAACTAAAGGATTGCTTCTAATCTTGTATCACAACCACTTTCCTTTAAGCTAAATTTGCCTCTATATTCCCTCTAGGATAAGAAGAAGCCTAATATATCCGCACTTTGCACTTGCGAAGATATCGATAAAAGAATAGAAAATCTTATCTTTTGAGAGTTATTAGGAATAAGATATGATAAGATAATTGAGCTCTTTTCCGTCTTCCGATCAAAACATCATATCTTTTATCTATATATATATATAAATATATATATATATATATATAACGAATATATATTAATTAATAATATAATGAAAAGATATACCTAAAGACTATGAAATATATCTTTTTCGAATCAACACATCAATATAATTACTTTACATTATTTTATTATATTGAAAATTCACCAACAGTGATTGACTTGACCGTAAGAGCCAACGGTGAGATCACACATCCGACACTTGGCCTTTCTTGTAGGACTCGTCTGGTGGGAAGCGGACCCCACCAATCGCACGTGGTAGGATCGAGAGTTTCATCCCGATCAATAGAATACTTAAGATTAATTTGTAAATGCAAATTTATTGAGAAAACGACAAAAAAATAATATTAAGATTGAATAATATTTTGTATCAAAAAATGTATACAAACAAAAGTTTAAGGTAAATGTGTGATGAGATGAAAATTTTATATACTTTTGCCCCCATTACGAGTAGTGCCGCTAATGTTTGTCACGATTTTGTCCTATCTTTTGCTTGGTTTAACTCAAAGGGCGACGAATTCCTAAAGGAATCATCCAATTAGGAATTGCTTTACAATCGAAAAAAGAAAAAAAAAAAAAAAAAAAATTGTAGTAAAATAGTTATGATTTTGAAATATAATAAAAGTGAAAATATTTTATTATTATTATTTTTTCAGAAAAATGTAGTTATAACAATTAAGATTTACCTTTTACTATAAAAAATATAAGAAAAATTGATCAAACTTAATTGTTAAAAATATATGATGATATGAATATTAAAAATTTGTTATCCACTAAACTTAATTAATGTGATATGAATATTAATTGGGATATGATTTACCTTTTAATATATGATGTGATATGAATCCTACCATAATCAGGGGGTGAGAAGAGCAAGATATTAAAAGGCCACAAATTCATACCCAAAAAATATTAAAACCTCCTTATTATGGTAGGATTCATATCACATCTAATGATTTTGGATATACCTAATTAATATATTATATTCTTTTAATATAAAAATTTATATTTATATTTAATTAATTTTCATACACATACAAATTATTCGAGTTCAGTAATATAGACACATTGATTAACTTAAGTAGTTAACACATATCTCCAGTACAAATTTGAAGGAAAGGTGAATTTAGTTTTCAATTTTTTATTACTATTTTTGGCAATTTAGTTATAATTTTTTCAGTCTTTTGTCTTTATATTTACATTATTTTACTTAAAATATCATAAAAATTAATAAAATTTCACTAATTTCAAATTTAAAAAATAAAGACCAAAGAAAAAAAAAATTAAAGATTTAATTTTTTTAAAAAAAATAATAAAAATTGAGGACAAAAGATAATATATGTTTTTGTAAATGAGGCTTAGCACTCGTAACAAACCTTCATTTATAATCCCAAAGATTGTGAATTCGAAAAAAAATATTGAAGAAATTCCTCAAATTTAAATAATAATAATAATAATAAGAATAATATAAAAAAGTGATCAAATCACAGTTCATTTCTCAAAAATGAATAGACAAAAAGAATATCACATTAAGATTTAATGTAATATACTAAAAATCATAAGAATTTTTGATGAATGATCAAATTATCCAATGAGGAGAGGCAGTGCACGATATTGGATTCCCCGAATAATGCTCATAAGCAAGCAGCATCATATGATACTTGTCCCAAAAAAAAGTAGTAATATCTGTTTTTGATGTAATTGAGGAACATCAACTTATTCTAATAGATACATACATAGGAATTAGGAAAAAAAGAAAAAAAAATAATTAGAGATCTTTATATAATTAGTATGCTCCTCCTTTTTTGTACTTGAAATGGTAAGACTATTAATTAACTTAGCCAACGAAAAGAATGATAAGGGCAATCGAGTATCTTCTAATACATCAAACCAAAAAAAAAAAAAAAAAAAAAAAAAAAATCAACATTTACCCTTAATAATCAATAGTTAATCTTTTTCTTTAATTTTTTTTTTTAAAAATAATTTGCAATATTTTCTTATAAGATATTGAAACTATATATAATTTTAATTCCATTAATAATAATATGTAAAACAATACTAAATATTCATAATGAATAACTTAATTAAAAATTTTATTAAAGAAAATGGCATGATATATAAGTAAATATATTAATATTTTATTTTTCCACAAATATTAATTAAAAATTTCAACTATAAACTAAAATTTTTTATTTTAATTTTTTATTATTATTTACAATAATATAATTTTTTTAAAATTTGAATTTATTTGATAATATAACAACAATAATATATTTCGTATAGTTTATCCAAAAATTTAAATATGAAAATTAAATACTTTTGTTACTATAATATAGTTCATTACTTTACTCATTTATTTAGTTTATGTAAAATGTAATAAAATATATATTCTTTCTTTATACTTCAGAAATTTTAACATGGCAATAGATGGTTTTAATTGGTCCCAAATTTATTATTATCTAGTAAAATTACTCTCTTGCTATATATATATATATAAATTTTTAATTTGTAAAATTGACCATTTTGTCTATTTTTTTTTTTTAAAAAAAACTTGATTTAAAGATAAAACTAACAATTTTTCATATTATTTTCTTAACCTAAGTATATATAAAAAGACCGCGGACCAATATTTAAAGACAGGAGGAAATAATCGTAATAATATCTATAATTCACATATACACACATGTGTGTATATATATCAGTAAGAATAACAATTACTTGTTAGGCACCACAAAAAACCATCTCCCAAAAAGAGACTATGTATGTATATACATACATACATAATATATATATATATATATATATATATATATATATATATATATATATATATATACATATATATCACACAAAAGACCATATCAACTTGGCAAGGAGTGAACATGATTCTCTGCAGAGACAAAACATGTTTAGATTAATTTAAGGCGGACATTTCTACTGAAAAAGAAGAAATTTACATTGAAGTTCAAAAGTTTGTAAAAAAACATGTCTGACAATATATGTATGTATCTATATATAATAATTGGTGGGCAAGATCAAGGTATGATATATTCTTGATTGAGGGTTTGAAATGCATGAGCAAATTGGGAACCAAATATAACCCCATTATCGTTTAGTGCCATTTTCAAAAGAAGGACTTGTTGATTCTTTTCTTGCAGAGAACATATTCAGCTCTCAAGAAGAAAAATCTGTTGGATGGTTTTCTTTTCTTGTATGTCTAATCAGAAAAAAAAAAAAAAAAAAATGCATGTCTGGATTTTGCATGGGTTTATTCCGATCCAATCCAATCCCTTCTTCACATCTCTAATCTATTTATAGGGGAGATGTGACCGTACTTTATATATACATATACAAAGGACAAATAAAATGATTCTTTTTTTTTTATAAACCAAATAAAATGATTCAAGTAAATATTAAAAAGATAATTCTTCTAAATTATTTGATAAATATAAATTTTTATTTCTATTATCTATATATATATTTTCTTAATTTACACAAATATATTAACTGAGCATTACATTTCTCCAATTCTAATACAACACTTATTGAAGAATTATTTCTTTAAATATTATATATATTTCAAAAAAACTTAAGATATTAAGGTAACATTTGTTTTAATTATTAATATTTTTTAATTTTGAAATGAAAATAATTTATTATTATTATTATTATTATTTTTGTAACAAAATATGAAAATCAATTTGAAACACGATTTTATATTAAATTTTTGAATGACAATATTTGGACAAAATATTTTTCTCTACAAAAGAAGTTTTTAGCTGAATATTTGTATGATAATAATTTATTTTTTTAACTTTATTAAAAATATTATGTGTATGTTGATTGATTTTATTTATTTTATATAAATTTATATTAAAAAAATTTGATAACAAATTTTTAACCATATAAAGGTATTCGACATTATAAATAATATATGATTTTATAATTATTTTAATTTGTTACTCTTGAAAGTATTGTTACACGTACATTTGTTTTTATGTAGTGTTTTATGTTAAAGTTTTTGTTTTGTTTATATTTTAAAAAACAAATTAACTATCTATTATTTTACAAAATTGAGAAAAAATTGTTTATATTTTATGTTTTACTCAAAACTTTAATCAATTCAATAAATAATAAACTACCTTATTAATTTTTTGACTTTCTAATGAGAACCATTACTTAGTATTTCAAATAAAAATTAATCAAGAATTACTTGATTGATGATGATGGTGATTTTTAGAATTACAAGAATTTATTCTTTAATAAATATGTCTGATCTTTGGATTATACTAGTTGAGCTGCAAAGATAAATCATTTTTTTGGTTAAGTTCAGTTTTTGTGATCATGTTCTGTCTTCTAAATCCATAGTGCTATTATAATATAATTGTAGTAGATGTTAATTATTTGACAAATATTTTATTTCAACTATACTCAATATATATATAAAAAAAAAAAATAATTAATAATTTTTAATATTAATTATAACTATGTTAAATTTTTTTTTTTTTTTTTTTTTTTTTTTTTTTTTTTTTTTTTTTTTTTTTTTTTTTTTTTTTTTTTTTTTTTTTTTTTTTTTTTTTTTTTTTTTTTTTTTTTTTTTTAATAATTAAATTATTATTTAAAATTTTTTTTAATAAAAACTAATTATTAAAAATGGTAGGGGAAATTTTTTAAACTTTTATGCATGATAATAATGATAAATATTTGTTTTTTATTTTTTTTATTTTTGTTTTTTTTTTTTTTTTTTTTTTTTTTTTTTTTTTTAATAAAAAAAAAATATTATAGAGTATAATAGGGTAGATAAAGGAAAAAAAAAAAACAAAAATTTTATTATAATATTATAATATTAATATATAAATTTATCTATTAAAATTATTAATTAATAAAATTTTAAAACTTTTTTTTCTTCATAAAAGGTTAACGTAATAAATGTTGATAATATTGTTTTTAGATACATCGTCCTGGAAAAATTATATAAAATCTTCTCCACACATGTTATCCAATTACAATTAGAATTTTATTTAAAACTCTGTAAAAAGACTCTTGATCTTAGAATTGGGACACATTTTTCCATATAGATAAAGAGAGAGCTTTGATAACACGTTGAATACCAGTAAAGTTATATCATTCAACTTAAACTTTTAAAGTATATGACAATTTACTTCTTTTTAATTTGATACCAAAACTGGATGTCTACATGTAATATATTAAAAATTTATATATTTTAAATGTGATATTAATTTCACCTAGTATATATATATATATATATATATATATATATTGTTTGGGTATTACATATAGATAGGATAATTGACAAAAGAATTCGTGTATAAAAAGGATGTGATTGCTCAGAAAGGGAAAGTGCAGAAATCAGATGTATATAGCACTCAGAAGAACATACATATAGAAATAATAATGCATAACAGATCACTGTTTATAAGACGACATCCAGCTATACATTCAATTACTTTGGTGGTAACCAGTTATTTTATTTTCTTCTTCTGGTAAAAAATCCAAGAAATGTAAGGAATGATCCATGGAAATATACCTTCTCCCAAAGGAAAACCTACCACCTGCTTTCTTTTAGCTTTTATATCTAAACTCACCTGTGGACTGTATCTTTCTTTGTATATTATTCATTTTCTTTAAAATGATTATATAGATATATATATATATATATTATAGTGCATTTACCAAAAAAAAAATATATATATATAGTGGCTACCAACTTGTCATGCTGACTTCAAAACATTAAAAAAGGGGGAAAAAGAATTAGTACTTTAAAGCTGAGGGATCAAGAGATTACTCAAGGGGTTTTTTTTTTTTTTTTTTTTTTTTTTTTTTTTTTTTCCTCCTTTTGTTACCATTCAAACTAATCCGACTTCTGATCAATTTATATTTATAGAGTTTAATTCTTATTAAAAAAAAATTTTATTTTAATTTTTACATGACATTCGTAATCAATGTTGAATTCAAAACCTCATGTAACATTTATAAGTCATTTTTTATAATTATGATTTTATTTTAATATCATTATAAAGTTTGTAAATATAATTACAAAGAACTATGAATAAATTTTGATTCGAGTTAGAGAAAATCTAACTTTTGCAACCTTTTGTTTAAAATGATGTTAATTTGATACTCTTTTAGGGGGAAAAAAAAAGTTCACATGAAATTTGATTTTACAGAAAATATAATTGTGAAAAATTAAAAAGTTGGTAATGAAACTTTACATATAAAAGTTAAAATCTGACCATTTTTGTTTAGGGGGAATTATTTGCATGGAAATTAGAGAAAATGATTCATAGTGAAAGTCAGATTCTAAAGTAATTATATGTTGGGTGTTTTTGCTCAAAATTGTTTCTTTATCAAGCAAATGCGTCATTAAATTTTTCTAAAATCCTTAATTAGAATTAGGTCATAAAATTTGCGAGACAAAATGACAATGTTTTTTTGTCTCAAAATTAGGTTTTAATAAAAAAAATAATCTTATACGAAATATCAAACTCAAAAATAGTTTCATTTAAATAACTTATAAGTGTCATTTTGGTAACGTTCAAATTATGATTTATGCCACAAAATCTAAAAGCTTACGCTGATAAAAAAGAGTTCAAATTTATTCTCTTTAACATACGGGACATGGAGAAAAATCTCTAGCTACCTTTTTTATTATATGCAAACTCATTTCCTTATGGAATTTCAAGCTGGATTTTAATTCTTTCAGCTAAGTTTTCACTTTTACTGTTTTATCAAGTGGCCTTGTCTTAAATCAAGCCCTTCTTTATTCTTCATGAACTTTCTTTGTACTTGCATAGTACAAAAAAGGAATTCAAGACATGTTCCCAAAGACCCTTATTTTATTTTATTTAATTTTTTTTGTCTAAATGTTTATTTTTTTCTACTAAGTCACAATCCATCATCTCGTATGCTTATAAATAAGTGATGAAAATTGAGACACACTCTCCATAACATAAGACTCTTCTTGGTTCCACTCTTCCAACTTCTCTTTCTTAGATTTCTTCTTTTGGTTCAAGCAAAATTAATTAACTTTGCTTCTTATATACATATATATATATATATTGCTGTTCATCTCTAACTATGGTGGAAATGGAGTCTAGTGGAAACCAAGAGAAAGGAGGTTCATTTGCAAACAGATGGTGGTACAAAGTTATGCCTGAGAAATCAATTTATAGTAAGGTGGCTGAAATTGCTAGGCAAACAAGGAAAGTTGGACAAGATGATCCAAGAAGAATAATCCATTCACTAAAAGTAGGATTAGCACTTACCTTGGTTTCACTGTTCTACTATTTCCAGCCACTTTACCATAGT
This sequence comes from Cynanchum wilfordii, assembly GCA_025388415.1. Lineage (NCBI taxonomy): Eukaryota > Viridiplantae > Streptophyta > Magnoliopsida > Gentianales > Apocynaceae > Cynanchum > Cynanchum wilfordii. Next base: position 571,780 of record JAHSUH010003640.1, on the reverse strand, counting down.
TTTGGTGTTTCTGCAATGTGGGCTGTGATGACTGTTGTTGTTGTCTTTGAATTCTCTGTAGGTAAGCTTGCAATCTGTTTCATCAACTTTAATTCTTTCAGTCTTTTAGCGAATTACGTTTACGTTCTTTATCATTGTATTTTTATGATATATGTCATTTCAATTACTTTTTTAGCCATTTTTCTGTTTAAGAGAAAAATTATAATCATAAATATTGATAAAGAACTTAAAACAACGAATTACTAAAATATAAAAAGCTAGATAGAGTATATTTTGAAAAAATATATATATATATATATTTTGATCTTTTGATGCACTAATTTACATTTTTTTTTTTCCAGGTGCAACAATTGGAAAAGGATTGAATAGGGGATTAGCAACACTAGTTGCTGGTGCATTAGGTCTTGGAGCACAATATTTAGCTAGCAAGACAGGAAAGATTGGGGAACCAATACTAATAGGACTCTTTGTATTTCTACAAGGTTTGAATCTCTGCTACTTAAGGTTTTTTGTCTCTAATATGACTCGAACTTACTACCACGCCTTTGAAAAAAAAAAAAAAAAATAACTCGATATATGTGTTGTGATTGATTAATTTGCAGCTGGGGCGTCGACGTTCGTACGATTCTTTCCTAATGTGAAGGCTAGATATGATTACGGATGTCTAATTTTCATCTTGACGTTCTCTTTGGTAACCATGTCTGGTTTTAGAACTGATGAAATAGTAGATTTTGCACAAAAAAGGCTTTTGACAATATTCATAGGCGGCTGTGCTTGTGTTATTGTCTCCATTCTAGTGTTTCCAGTTTGGGCTGGTGAAGATCTTCATAATCTTGTTGCTAATAACATTGAGAAACTTGGCAATTTCTTGGAAGGTAATTAATTAATGAAGTTTTTCATGTCATCATCCATCCTAAATTTGCAGTTTTTCCTCACTATTTTACTTTTATTAATCAGAATTTGGAGAAGAATATTTCAGGCAAACTGATAATGATTCAGAGAACAAGAATGGTAGATCAGCTTCTCTGTCTGAATACAGAACTGTTCTTAACTCCAAGAATAATGAAGAAACCTTGGTGAGCTGAAGTCAATGATCGATCTCAACCATGTTTCAGTTCCATCTTATTATCTGGAAAATATCTAACCTGAACAATGTTTTCTTGTCTTAAATCAGGCTAATTTTGCTAGATGGGAACCGGGTCATGGAGAATTCTTGTATAGACATCCATGGAAACAGTACCTGAAAATTGGAACTCTGACTCGGCAGTGTGCATTCAGGGTTGAAGCTCTCAGTGGATACCTCAATTCTGATATTAAAGTATTGTCCTAATTCTTGATTAGCTTTTTATAACTTCTGTTGCATTGCATTACCATTTGAAAAAATGGAGTTGGTTGTGAAACTTTCCTAATTTGGAAATTACTGATCTCAAACCAGAGTTTCCAGGTCATAGATTAAGAATATTGGAAAATGAGGTGATTTGATACTTCTATATGCATATTTTTGTCCTAAGGTCTCTCTTTCGTTTTTATTTTAAATAAAGTTTCTCTCTTTAAAGAAATTTTAAATATCCCTTTTTGTACAAGGTTTGATAGACTATAGCTCAATTGGTAACACTTCACTTGTGATTCAAGAGGTCATAAATTCGAAACATATTAGAGGTGAAAATGCTTTAAACTTTATTGACGAAAATATAGGTGCATAGTGACCAAATCCACCAATCTTCTGAATTTTGCTTGGTGAAAAAGAAAAATAATAGTGAGATTTAATCTATTACAAGATCATTATATCTCAACAAAAAAAAAAAAAATTGACATAGTTTCTGCTCTTTGTTTCAGGCACCTCAAGAAATCAGTGAAATAGTAAAGGAGCCATGCACAAAAATGAGCAAGGAATGTGGTGATGCAATGAAGAAGCTAGCACATGAAATCAGAACCATGACACCATCGCCATCTTCTTCTCCAAACAACCCTCATATTCTTGCAGCAAAAACAGCAGCTCGGAACCTTAAATCTCTGCTAAAATCAGACACGTTCGAAGAAATTAACCTCCTACAGATGATATCAGTTGCAGCAGTTGCATCTCTGCTAAACGAGATAGTAATCTCTGTGGAGGACATTGCTGAGTCAGTCAACGAGCTTTCTTCCCTAGCAGAGTTCAAGAATCCTAAAGAAGAAAAAGAATCCATTTCTGCCCCCTCTACACAGATTATTCAAGATAAAGATCATTGTCCTAATCATGTTATTATCTCCATCAATGAAACATCTCTGGTTCCAACCATTTTAGAGCAGGACTACGATGATCATCAAGATAATAGACATAATTCAAGAACGCACTTATGATATATATATATATATATATATATATATATTATATACAAATTTAAATTAGTAAATAATAGCTACTCTGATATTGTTTTGTTTGTGATCAGAAATCTTGAAAAAACAAAGTACACTGCGTGTACTACTATGTGTTGGTTGCTTTTTGACATTAACATTAAGAATGTGACATTCTAATTAAATGGACTTCGAAATCATTCAATCTATGAAGGTGTCTCTATCAGTGTTTCTTTCTTTTTCATTTCTTTCATTATTTTCCCACGCACGACATGGACCAAAGCTAAAAATTATCCTCTTTACTTGATTTTATTGATATTTTGTAAGGGATTGAATTAATTAGTAAGAATAAAAAGTGAAGCACCATGTCAGCCATATGTTTGTTTGTTATGTTCAATGAACGTGAACAAAACATATACATAAACAAGAAGCGAAGATGTAAACCTTATAAGTTTGACTCGTGTTCAAATTAAAAAATTAAAAAATTATAACTAGTTAAAATCATAATAATAATATTTACTTGATAAAAAATATATATTATATGATGTATTTACTTTTATCCATATATTTTTCATTTTAATTGACAAAACATTAATAAATGAACAACAAGGCATCAATTTTTTTTTTTTTTGGTAAGTCGGACAACAAGGCATCTATATTGATAGTGTTAGGTATTTTTTTGTTATTTATTATTGCTCACAAGGATAAAATAGTCTTTTTGCATTGTTTGCTATATATACTCTTATTTCTCACTTATAATTGATTATTCAATGTTATGAAATCCTAACTATTGTTTTCATTTCATTTCTTATCTTTCAACTTCCTCTTAAATTTTTATATGGTATCCAAGTTAGATCATGGGATGTTTGATTAAAAATTTTATCGGAGAATTTTGCATTTCAACCATGTTCTTCTCATATCCAACTTCGCGATGAGTTGACTGGAGTTGCAGGGGGCAGCGTGCCCTTGTTGGGTTTGGGGCGGAGCCTAGAAAAATTCATATCTTTGAATTTCGTTTGCAGTATAGTAATTTGGAGTTTTGTTATTTTAAATTTTTGTTTACTTTGTTTGATTTGTATTGTATTCCAATATTTAGAGGCTCATTTGCTAGTTGATAATAATTGTTAAAAGGGATGATTTACTACAATCTATTAGTGTTAGATTAAATGAAAATAATTATTCTTATCGGAGTTATGTCATGAGAAATTTTTGGAAAGCAAAACGTAAGTGGAATTATGTGACTGGTGTGTCTTGAGCAAACTAACAAATGATAAAAATGAAAATTGTGTTGCATGGTTAAATTGTAATTTAAATAATTACTAGTTCAATTAATTGTAATTTCACGTTGTAAATTTAAATTATATTCGTGGATATTTAGTTAGTGGAAAAGAAAAAGAAAGAAGAGAAAAAGGACAACAATGAACCATAAAGGAGCTCACAAGCGGACACATCTAAGATATGTTTCATATGACATGAGATAAAATCGAAAGAGACCTACCTTAGTACTAAAATAATTAGGTAACAACTTAAATATATATATTCAGTCAACTTATCTGATTTAAATTAATTAGATACCTTTATATTTATTAAATCATATATAAGTAGCTTCTCATACCACAGCCACAGCAAATCATGGAATATACATATAAATAAGAATTTTTTTTCTTCAGTGGGATTTTGAGTTGTTTTCCACTATATATAATGAATGGTGTACATTAGATTGGAAGGTAGAAATGTCTTTTTTGTTGGGAATTTTAAAATTGTTTCTTTTTCTTTCTTTTATTTTTCCCTCTTTTTTTCCCCTTTTCTCTCTCTCTCTCTCTCTCTACATTGTATTGCATATGATAATGATAATGATGATGATGATGATGATGATAGCTAGCTTGTGTACATTAATTCTTTATTTTCAATAAAATATTAGAAAAAATGATTTGTTTAGTATTTTGTTGTTTTCTGATAGTTCATGCATTTGACAATTTTATCGACTTCTAGTTACCTTTTTTGTCTACTTATCATCATATGAATTCCACCATACATTAACCCTATAGTTTGAGAAAGTTATTGTACGAACTCTTAATACTTCCTTTAGAGGGATGATCGGGTTTGAACCCCTATGGTGGTTAGCGTCATGTTAAAAAAGCCCGTCGGGAGGCCCTCACCCTCAGTAGAGTAAGAGCTGAACTCTGCGAGCGCTAAGTCCGGATTAATCTCACCAAATAAGATAGGGACACCAGACACCCCAATGGGTATCAAAAAAATTCCACCGTCCATTATAAAAGCATGTATAAAACCACTTATCAAAAAAAAAAAAAAAAGAGAGAGAGAGAAAGAGAGGAAACAAGAATAGAATAGGACAGCATATCAAATTATATTAAATACTATCTTTTTGTTCTTATAATAAATATAAATTAAATTACCAAAAAACTTTATCTTTTTATTAACATTTTACAGTTTTAGTTTTTTCTTTTTATATATTTTAAAGTGACTGTTTTTATCGATGATATTTTGATTGATTTTACATAATTGTTTTGAAGTGATTAAATAAGTTAGAAACTGTGATACATATAATATCATTAATTAATTACCAAAAAAAAAATAGTAAGGTTTTAACTTTATTAAAAATTAGTTAAAATATGATTTTAAAAAAAAAAATCAAGCAGTAAAAAAAAATTATAAAAAATAGGACTCAAATAGTCACTTGTATATATATAACAATAAGGATGAAAATTCTCGAATCACTCTAGAAGATAAGAGAAGTGGTGGCTAAAGGAACGGTCGATAATTAATTTCACCATAATTATATAAGTCTGTTAAAAGTTAAAATATATTAAAAGATAAGATAGTGAATTTTCAGAATAATTCAAAAGGGAAAATTAAAAAATAAAAAATTTAGGTACATTCTTTGTTGGAAAAATTGACTATTTTAGTCATCGTATTAATTCCTTTTGATAAATTGATCCATATATATATACAAAGATGATAAAACAAAATTAGAAGATACATTATAATATAAGTTTTTAATTATTCTTTTTTATATGTATATTAGATATATTATTATTTTTATAAATAAAAAATAATATAAATATATAACGGAAGTATATATATATAAGAAAAAAAAAAATTTATATTTTAATTTACAAAAAAATTTAAAGATTTATTAGCTCTTGATATAATATATTAGTTATTAATCATAAAGACTTCAATGAATTGGTATTTGAATTGAATATTGTTATAACATATTTTAACTACAAGTCTAATGTTTTAATAAAAATATTTGTCAAGTATCTAATATAAATAAAGGTAATTATATTGTTTTTGTTATGATTAATGAATATAAAAATTTAAATTTTAAAAAAGAACTTAGAATTGTAATAAAAATTAATTTACGAAGTTTTTGATTTTTTTTTTTTTTTTTATATATATATATATATATATATATATATATATAATGAAGGGATAAAACAAAAATAAAAATAAATTATTTTTTAAATTCTTTTAAGTAAATTATTATTTTTAAAATTAAAAAATAATATAAATTGACACGGAAGTTATACCATTATAAAAGAATAATAATAATAATAATAATAATAATAATAATTTTAATAATAAAGACTTCATAAAAAAATATTATAAAACTACAATACCGTTTAAAATATTAAAAAATTAAAAAGTTTATATAAAATAGATAATATACATTGTAATATTGAAATATAGAAAATTTGTAATAGTTAAATAAATTTACGAAGATGAAAATGAAAAAACAACAAAATCTTAAAAGTTAAAAAAATTACGGAAAATGTCATTATACCATTATAAAAATAATAATAATAATAAAAAAAAAAAAAAAAAAAATAGAAGACGATAAAACCTAAAAATTAGTTTAACAAAATTAATACACTTTAAATTATCGTTGGAAAATTTGTAATTTAAGAAGATGAAAATGAAAAAACAAAATTACATAAATGCTATTATATTATAAAAAAAAAAAAAAAAAAAAAAAAAAAGACGATAAAACCTAAAAAGTTTAACAAAATTACACTTCAATAAATTGTAATTTAATAAGATGAAAATGAAAAGATAATAAAATCTAAAAAGTTAAATAAAATTATAAAACCTGACATTATGACATTATGCCATTATGAGGGTTTTAAAAAAAAAAGTAAAATAGGAAAAAAATAAAAAGATCATAAAACCTATAAAGTTTAACAAAATTACAAACTAATGTCATTAGAAAAGTTGTAATCTTATATATATAAGATATATATATATTTTAACAATCGGATGCCTATTTTATTTTTAATTTACAATAAATTTCTATCATCAAATTCTATCAATTTTCAACCATTAAAATTCACGGTTTAAACACGTATAAATTCATGAAAAATATTTTTATTGTTTAGAAGTCTTATTAACTACTCATATCTTATTTGTCCACATGTATAAAAATGGATGTTTTTTTTTTCCCCCCTTTAACCTAATTGATTGGGGAATAGCTCTCCAATCTTGCCACTTAAGGTGAGAGGTTTCCACTTCCTTAGCTGCATGTCCTAAAAAGAAGGCTAAGTGTCGAAAGTGTGTTTCCGAGGGTTAGCTCTTCGATAATCAAGTCAGTGACTAAGTATGAAGAGTATCCAAGGAATCAAGGGAAGAAGATCTTCCTCATAATTTTCTCCGAGGAAGGTAACAGAACACTTAGAATAATTTATGATATTTGAGTTTCACCTTTTTGTATATGGGGTGTGAGTTACCGTTATGTTGTGAGTCTCGGCATACGGGGGAAACACGCTTGGATGGGGTACCCTCCTTGACAATCTGGAGTGGTGGCTTCAAGTAGTATCTATCTGCTCAAATACATTAAATGTGTTGTACCAAAGGTATCTTTCTATTCCAGAGATCATACCATTTGCGTGGTATTTATAATCACCTATTCAGGACCCAGCCAGTCCACAACGTGATATCCACCTCGACCATTTTAGCCTACATAGATATTTTCTCACTTCGATACCTCTCACTAATTAATGTAAACCATCAATATTTGAGATGACTGATTTAATTGTTTAAAGAAACTTTAAATTTTCAATACATTTCTTTCCTAATAGAGAGAGTTTGACAGCACACATCGTTCTTACACAAATAAAAGTGGATTTTGTGCTAAAAATCTTAAAAATCCTAGGGTATTGATGGCTTCGGCAGTAAAGTGATATATATATACATATTTATTTATTTATATTGGTGGAAGAAAATTCAACTCATAAATAAAATAAACTTTAAAAAAGTTTCTTCTTGATGCCATAATTAAACGCATTAGAGATGACTAAAAAAGGTATTCAAATATTAGGTCACTAGAATAGGGACAAATTGATCTTAGACATTCCTTTTCATCCCACTTACTTATTGAGTCACATATATATATATAAATATATATATTCCTTTCTTTTTTTTTTTTACCTGTCATAATTGAAAGCAAATGAGAGTTTTTTTTTTTTTTTTTTTTTTTTTTTGTCACAATAAGAAATTAAGATAAATTTTTTAATTTTTTTTTTGGAAAATTTTATATATAATTTTTTTTTTTTTAAGTGAAAAATTTTGATATGTTAATATTACATATATGAATATATATTAGCAAATTGGTAAAAATAGTCCATAAACTATGAATGTTTGGTGAAATTGATCTTCAAATTATTTTTTTAGTGAGATTGGTCCTTATATTATAAAAAAATTGTGAGATTGGTCTTTCTGTCTAAATTTCTGTTAAATCATCAGTTAAATATTTTTTTAAAAAAAAATCTAAAAGGTATTTATGTCATTGCACTATTTAAATATACTTTTTTAAAAAATAATAAATAGAGGTGTCGCTTTTGCCGAAGGCTCCATTTCTGGCCGCCGGAAGGATGGCAGGTGCGTGGATCTGCCATTCATCTCTTCGGCAAACAAGAACATGTTGCTGCTTTTCTTATGTGTTCTTAAGGAGTTTGTTTATTTATTTTTCTTAAGCAGTTTGATTTTTTTTCCTTGGGTTCTAGAATCTCCTGTATTCCTGTTATTCGATCTTCTCTTCTATTTTCTTTCCTCTGCATTATTTTGCTGTAAGATACTGTTCAATTTATGCTATAATTGCACTTTCTTTGTTTATTTTATTCGGATATAATCTGGTGGTTACGAATTTGATGGAGAGATCAGGAGTTGATTATTTGAATTAAGTCTTTCAATTTCGGTGTAGAGAATTTGTATTCTCTATCTTGGTTTGTGAAGGTATATGAAGCTTAGGGTTTGTAAATATGCTAAGAGGAGGCTAAAGGTGATAAAGGTGGTGGAATGGGATATAGAGGTAAGGGGGCAAAGTTGAATTTTGATGCGGGAATTGTTGGATAATTTTTAATGGAATGATCGAAATGGCTACTCTGGAGAATAGTTTGTTGCCTCAACCATCTCTAACTACTTCAACCGGAAATGATCGGCAAGCACAAGCACAAGAGATAAATGACAAATCCTCCGGCAAAAGTGTCACCTCTGTTTATTATTTTTTTTTAAAAAAATAATATATTTTAAAATGTAATGACATAAATGCTCTTAATTTTTTTTTTTAAAAAAAACTTGACATATGATTTAACATAAATTTAAACTGAAGAACCAATCTCACAAATATTTTTTTATAGTATAGGGACTAATCCCACCAAAAAAAAAAATTTGGGGACCAATTTCACCAAACGTCCATAGTTTGAGGACTATTTTTACCAATTTACCTATATATTATCAATCTAATATTTATATAATGTATATTTTTTATTTATCACTGGAAATGGTTATCTTTTAAATGTGTATCTTACCACTAGAATAATGGTATTATCACCTAGTATTATAATAAATCTTACCACCTAAAGTGGTAAGTATTTTATTAGCCTTCTCACATGAAGTAGGCCAAAACAGACAATATAATTGGATTGTTTATGACTCTCTATCTATTATAAGGTATATTGAACCTTTGAAAGAAGATATTTTTACAAGAAGATTTGCTTATTGGCATTTTGATAAGAATTTGTTCCCCAAATTAGGGAGAAAATTAAATGACATAAATAAAAACTTTTGTGAAAAATATTTTTGAGCCATTTAGATCCAAGCACATGCGTGAGTTAACTGGAAATTCAAAAGATAATTCATTTGTAACAAATTGCAAATCAACTATCAGATTATTTTATTGATTCTAGAAAAGTCACTAAATCATATATTTCAGCTATAGACACCCTTATATGAATAGAAGTTCCTGAAAGACAAAATAAAAATTCTATAGCTATTGAATCAAAAACACGCCATAAGCGTGGACCACCCCTTGGTTCTAAGGATAAAAATCTTTGAAAGAAAAGAGGATTAAATGATCTAGAAGATTTAAAGAAACAAAAAAAAAAAAAACTAAGGGACAATTGATGAAAATATTCCAACTACAAATGATGAAGAGAATTTGGAAATCTCTATCAATTTTACCACTTCTAATAAAAGTAGGGATCAAAGGAAAATAATGATTGATAATGCTTTTGCATATATTGTACCCCTTGATATTTTAAAGGATAATGAGGATTTTGATCCTTCATCAATGGAAGAATGTCGACACAAAATTGATTAGCCTCATAAAAAGATGAGATTCAATCGATGTTAAATTTGATTGAAAACGTGAAGTTTTTCGACCTGTAGTCCAAATGTCGGATGATGTAAAACATGTTTGTTGTAAATAAGTGTTTGTTAAAAAACGTAATGAGAATAATGAAGTCTTAAGGTATATAACACGACATGTCGCACAAGGATTTTCACAAAAGTCATGTATTGATTATAATCAAACTTATTCACCCGTTATTGATGCTATTACACAAGGAACTATTGACCTCAAATTATTTTATTCAAGTAAAATTGACCCAAAGTTAATTAGGTATGTTGATGCTAGTTATCTTTTTTACCCCCACAAGGCACATTCTCAAACTAACTATTTATTTACATATGGTAATATTGCTAGATCATGACAATATATAAAGCAAACTATAGTTGCGACTTCTTCTAATCATGCTTTGAAATAATAGTCAATCATAAAATAAGTCGAGAATGTATGTTGGTTGAGGTAAATGATTCATTATATTAGAAGGATTTGTCATTTATCTTTCAGAAGAGATATTCCAACTCCTCTATATGAAGATAATGCAACATGTATAGCTCAATTAAAAGGAGAATATATCAAAGGAGATAATACAAAACATATTTCACCTAAAATTTTCCTTTACTCATGAATGGTGAAATCAATGTGTTTCAAATTCAATCATGTGATAATCTTGCAAATTTATTCACTAAGGCCCTTCTAACTAAAAACTTTGAAAAATTGAGATATAAAATTGGTTTGCATCAGATTAAAGATCTCGACAGTTAAACTCATCAGGAGGAGAAATATATGCATTAAGAATAATGTACTCTTTTTCCTTCACTATAATTTTTTTTTCCACTTGTATTTTTTCTAGTAAGATTTTTATGATGCATATTTTTTATGCAATAGACAAGGAATGTTATGAATTACGAAGATTTTTTGAATGTTATGAATTATGAAGATTCATTAAATATCATTAATCAAAGATTTATTAAATTTAGTGGATGCCCATCTAATAGTTATTATTATCCCTTAATGTTCGGATCAATGATATTATTAATACAATATTTCTTGAACAATGGATATCAAGGGGGAGTGTTATAAATCTATTTATTATGTGAATAGGCATTGATGTATCTTATACCTTCTATACTTCTATATTATCTTATTCTTAGTTTATCTAGGGTATTATCCCTAAAATACACAAGTCTTGTACAAAAGAATACATCAATAAAATTACTTTATTCTTTCTCTATGTTGGCTCTATTTTCTCCTTCTTATTATTAGTTTTATAAGATTAGAAGAATATTAAAAAGTATATTCTTTTTTTTTGGTTAGACCATGTGATAGCTAAAGTAATCTTGATTTTAACGAATTTAGATTTGGTTCAAATTGCACGTGTATAATCTAACTCTTAATAGGGGGAAAAATCTCACTTTGGTTCTTATATACTGCTCATTGCAATTATAAAATATTTATATTTTCATTTCTTATTGTATCAAGTCAAGAATTTGAAGTATATATTCTTTCAAAGAGAAAGAACGAAGGGAAGCAAAATGAAAAAATGACTTATAATATAATAGAACTTTAGTTGATAATTTAGTTTAGATGAGATTTAATTAATCCAACATATTCCTTCCATGCAGATTATGGTTAGTTTTAAATCTCAAGTTTTTCGACATCAAAATTCTTAAATATGGACTCATAATTTTCTTAGCCAAAAAAATCCCTAATTTTGTTAAGTGAATCAATTTTTTTTTTCTTGTGAAAACTTTGTGAAATTCACTGACTTTAAATATGTTAGAAATTAAATTTATTCCTCCTTAGTTTTACAAAGTGTTATTGTTGTTCTCCACTAATTCAATCTAAACTTTTCTAATACCTAGCTTTAAACAAAAAAAAAAAAAAAAATATTATAATCAAAATTTTACGAAAGAATTCAAAATTGTGCATCAAGACCAAAATAAAAAATTCCTAAAATACACTTATTTATATGTATGGCTCTCAATCTCTACAAATTTTTTGAGTAGATGTAAACAAAATTCAGATCACCATCTCTAACATAAACATTATGAAAAAGCATATAATAATAATGAAAGACTCAAAATTTATAAAAAGTAAATTATAAAATTCATAAAAGTTTTGGACTTTACAAAGCTAATTACGTCATTGTAAAATCAATGTGTTGAAATCAAGAAAAACATATATAAATTGTTCCTAACATATATATAAGAATTCTACCTATGAATAAAAAAGTCATCATTTCCCAATTGAAATGAGCTTGCATCAGCAGACATTGATGTTTCTCCAGCAGTACCAAAAACAGACAATGGAGCATCTGATGGAACTAATGGCACATTGTTGCTATTATAATTGAAAGGAAAGCCATTCTCCAATTGAAAAGACGGTGAGAATGTTTCTCCGGCAGGGAAAACAGACATTGAAGTTGAAAATTCTCCTTCAGCATCAAGTATTGGAGGTAACGACAGATTATTGTTACCAAAACCAAACATGGGTGATGTTTCATCGATGTTGAAAATAGACGGTAGAGATGAGAAGTATGTAGCATCATCAAAAAGAGGAGGAAATGACAAATTGTTGATGTCATTCAAGAATTGATCAGAAGAAGGTCCTCCATGAATGGATGGTAAAGTTTCTACAACAATAAAAATAGAATCTGGAGTTACAGAATTAAGCAATGGAACAGTACGTAATTCAAATCAAATATTTGTCTAAGGACATTTATATATTATATATAGATATATATATGTTGGAAAGAATTAGAGGCTCCACCTAGATCAGATATTGTTTCCAATGGAAGGATTCATCATTACTTAAAGAAGGGTGAATACTATGACAGTGTAGAAAAGGTGTTTCTACATATGCTTCTAAAATAGTTTATTTCAATTTTGAAAAAATAAAAATACTTTTGGACAAATGTTTTGTTTGAATCTTAATAATCAAACTCAAATAATATTTGACTGAATGATCAAATATCAGATTATTTAAATAATTTAGAAATCAACTAAATTAAAAATTTATAACTAGGACATATTTCACCAATTATCCATAGTTTCGTGACTAAATATGCCAATTAACCTATATATAAGGAAAGAAAAATGAGTTTTTATTAATTTTTTTTTTTTTTTTTTTTTTGACCATTTTGATCCTTTTATCATATTTTGATTAAGAACAAATATAAGCTGATATTAAAGTCCTAAATAGATTAAAATAATAAAAAATAGTATATGAAAAGAAAAAGGTAAAATGAAATAAAAAATGGTAAAAATCTAATAAAACATGAATTAAAATAATTAATTTTTCTATAAGGAAAATGATAAATTAGTTTGAGAAACATTACCTGGCAATTGCTGCCCCATTAATGGTGCGTTATTCTGGAAACCGGGAGTAGCCTGAGAAACATTACCTGGCATTTGCTGCCCAATTATTGACTCGTTGTTCTGGAAACCGGGAGTAGCCGTAGAAACATTACCTGGCATTTGTTGCCCTATTAATGGTGCGTTGTTCTGGAAACCAGGAGTAGCCTGAGAAACATTATTTTGCATTTGCTCCCCTATTAATGGTGCGTTGTTTTGGGAATCCGAAGTAGCCATCGGCAAGGGATGATCACTTGTGAAATCCACGGTGGGTTTAATTTGCGCCAACAACCATCTAATAGTTTCACCTACTGTACGATGACCCAATTTCTTATGTAACTCATAAACAGTTTCAGCAGATTCGGTTGAGATATAAATCCTACAATGTTTTCCATCATCAATTGAAGATTTTCTGTCTGGCTTTGGGGATTGGCATTTTTGCGAGGCCTTTTTGGATGAAGAAGAAAAAGAGAGACTCATGTTTGTTTTTTTGTGTATAAATGATTTTATCTTATTGTGGAATTGGAAGCGAAACTAATCCATAACGTCATATTTATACACATTTTGAAGAGAATATAATATATATATATATATATATATATTATATAATTCGTTCTAAATTTTAAAAATAACATCAAAATATATTTAGAAAATTTCTTATATTAGTCTTATAATTATTTTATTATTTTAAACTTTATCTTAAATCTTAATTTTAGATCTTTATCCTTTAATAATTTTGTTATTTATAATTTGGTCCTTTTAGTTAAATTTGTAAATTGTTTTGGTCATTTTAGTTATATAAGAGTACATGCTCTGCTCAACTATTTGAGAACATTTTTAATAGTCTTCTTATTGATGATATTCTTCTCATAATGCTTAAAATTGGTCAGAAAATGTCACATATTTGGCTAGAAGGACCAAGTTTTAAAAAAATAAAAATAATTAGAGGACCAAATTCTAAAAAATATAAAATTTAGAACTAAATTTGAAAATTTTCTAATAATTTTCCATATGCATGAATTTCCTTTTCCTATCAAAGGGAATCTAAATAATAAATACATGAAATTTTGAAAGTAAGGAATGCTTTTTACATTTTGGTTAATTTATTTTTAGTATGTCTTATATTAATATCTACAAGTTTATTTAATTCATTCTTTCTTTTTACATATCTTTCTTAATAAATGATTATCATTCATGGTTAGATACAATTATTATTTTACCTATTTAAGGTTTTAAATTTACTAATAAAATATTTTTATAATAAATATTATTTATGTTTCTTGATTTACTATTATACACTTTGTTATTTTTTATATTAAATTAATAATATAATAATATGCGTTGATGTGTTGATCCCTTCAGTTTATCCTAGTCGTCACGCTCTCTTTAATCAAGTTAACAACGGTTCAGTGTATATTATTTATCATGATTAATTCAAACAAAAAAAAAAAAAAAAAAACTGATCAATTTGGTATCTTTTAATAATTAATTTTTTTAATAAGATTTATTTTTAAAAATTTCCATATATAAAAATCTTTCTTTAATTAAACTTTCTTCAGTAAAATTCTTTTCGAATAAGTTCCATTTAACATTACAAATTTACTAGAAAAATAAATTTTATTAGCAAAATTTGTTTTAAAAAAGGAGTTTAGTGGCGTTTTGAGTATTAAAACAAGACTAAATTTATCATTTTTCTTCAAACAAAATAAAAATATTAAAAATTTGTTTTGAGATATTGAGTAATATAAGTTTAAAAAAGGTATTTTTATTTTTATACTATTGGTGTATATTAAGAAGGTAACCAAATGTGGGGTAATTGATAAGAATGACTTATTTTTTTATTAAAACGTTTTATTTAGCTCACTTTTTAAAACTTATATAAAAATGTCTTTCTCGCATTTGTCAAATATAATATAGAAACTATAACATATACAACAAATGTAATATATATAGTTAAAAAATTATATCGTGTTTGGTACATGCGATATAGTTTTATATTGTATATTTTTCAATGGGTGTTTCAAATTTGACTCCTACATAGCTCAACTAAGACCAATATTTATTTTTTTTTTAAAAAAAGGGATCTTTGACTTTTAATTTATATATTTTCAATGAACTTTTAATTATATATTTTTATTGAATTTTTAATTTATGTACTTAGTGTGTTTATATATTTTCTAAAAACTTAGGTATGAAACTGTATTCTTTTCTTTTCTTCTTAAAAGTACAATAGTAATTACAAAATCAATATTATATATATAATTATAGTAAACTAAATTCTTTAAACCTACTTATACGATTAATTTATAAAAATAAAATATTCAAAATACTAAAATAATAATAGCAACACATCATGAACATTTTAAATAGTAAAATATACCACTAAAGATTAAGTCTTTTGAAATACTATAATAATATAGTACCAAAATCATAATATATTGATATATATAACGAAATTAATAATATCAATATTTTTTTTTCTAAGAACACATGAAATCATAAATTCAATATACATACATATATATGATATAATCACATAAATAAATAAATAAGTATATATATATATATATATTATATATATATATATAATTTGATATTCAATTATTTTTTTTTTTAAAAAACTATGAACCAGTGGTTCAAAATTTAGAAAATTCTTCTTTTTTTTTAATTTTTAAATTATGAACAATGTTTTAAAAAATCCAGAAAATCCTATATATACCCATATCTAACATATAATAAATAACAATTCTCTAATTCTATAATTAAAACCTAAGAATCACAACACTAAATTTTTTTAAACAAAACAAAATTAGAACAATTAAACTATCAGAATTAAATACTTCACTTACCTTATTTGTTATTGATGTGTGATTTGTGTATAAAAATTAATTAAATAAAAAAAAAATGTCACTAATTAATACACACATAGGTGGAGTACCTATAAAAGTAGTTAGTATTAAGGTTAGCATCAAGATTTTTTAAAATTTATAGTTAGTATAGGCTGTGTTGATCCTTCTTCATGGGTGTGTTTGATCACTAACGGCGTGTTCAAGCTGAATATGAGTGTTGTGATCCATGTCTTTCCAAAACTTTGCATTTTGGTCCTTGTATTTGTTCCTTTATTCAATTTAAGCTCAAAACATTCTTGGAATAAAAAATATAGCAATTAAGTCCAATTCTTAATCAATCAAGTCCAAATAAAGTAATTATACACCACAATTATGCACAAATAACACTTCAAAACCTGATATAATTTGGTGTTATCAATTATCAATGTGATTCTCAGCCTTAAAATCATTTTTGTCGCACTCACAAATTTGACCACTCTCAATACCTCTCGACTCTTGTTCCGATCGTTAGATAGGTATGAATGTTACATTCTCTCTCTCTAACAAGCCAGCAATAAACTACTTCTAGGGTTTCTTTTGAATAAAAAAGTTATAACTAAATTAAATTATTATTTAAAAAAAAAACTAAATTAAATTATTTAATAAATCTTTCTAGTTTTATAGTATCCCATTAAGGTTATCAAATTTCATAACTATCCACGAGTTGTGTTAGAATCAAACGGTCCACCATTCTAGTAGATGGCCGGGTTTCTTTGTTAGGCCATTTTGTATAGAGTGATTGAATTACTCGTTACTTAACCCCTCTTAATAGGTTTTTGTCTTGTTCTCTCGTATTTTGTTTATTATATTCTCTTAAAAAAATCTCATATGAATTTCATAACTATGATAATTTTTCTTTTTTTTTTTTTTTTTTTTTTTTTTTGTTTTTTTTTGGATTTACCATGTCAGTAGGTGGAGTAGAAAAACATTTTTTCTTTTTTTTTTTTTTTTTTATTGAAACTGGATTTTTTTAAAAAAAATATTTAAAGGGGATTTAAATAGATATATAGAGCTAATATATTTGTTGGTAAGCCCATAAATTTAAAAAGGTAATGAAAATATATTTAGGATAAATAAATTTAAAAAGCACATTTGATAATAAGTACAAGATGGAGTAATAACAAAATTATTTATAAATTATTTGAAGTAATAAAGATGGAGTTGTAATTCATGAACTTTTTATGTTTTTCCTTTAAAAATAAATTAAAAAATATTACTTATCAAAAAAAATTAAAAATAATAATAATAATAATAATAAAAAGAAAAAGAAAAAGTAAAAGTAGAAAGGAAAATGGTTTGTATACCGTTGAGTTTTCCCACGCTTTCTGATTTCATCTTCTTCCCCACACTTCCTTTCTTTCCTCTCTTCCTCACACTTCGAAAATTATTTCTTCATCTCTCTCTCTTTGTTCTTCTCTCCCCTGTCTTTTCTTCTTTACCCAATCGCCGCACCCATTGGCTCTCTGCAACAGGAGGAGCTACGAGGGTTTGCCCCCAGTTAGGAGGGGGTAAGCAGGGGCGGGCTTGCAGTTGATCTTTTCTCTCGTTGATCACAGCATAGGTGATTGAATTCCTTCGAGATTTTATTATGCTTTCAAGTTTTAATTTAGTTTCTGAGTTCGGCATTTTTGTGGGGTTTCGTTGCTGCCATTTTTAGAGTTGAATGTTTTTTTTTTTTTTTTTTTTGGGGGGGGGGGGTGGGGTTTAAAATTGTGGTGGGATATTTGTTGGGCTCGAAGGTGCTTATTCTCGTTGGTTTTGTTTTTGATGGGACTTTTCTTTTACAATTTGAAGGAATTTCTGTTGTACTTTCGGTGCAAATTTTTGTTAATTTGTGTGTTGAAATTTTGCTGGGGTTTATTGGCCTGACTTTGCTGGGATTGATTTTGATATATATATATATATATATATATATATATATATATTGTTATATATATATTATATTACATATAATTGAATTTTGTTTGCATGATGTTCTTCTTGGTCAGCAATGATCAATAAAATCAAATGAACAGATCATATATATGTTTTGATATTGTGTGCTTGCCCGTGATGGGGAGTGAGAACGTCATTTCTAATCAAACTTTTTTTGGCTCTTGACAATGCATTGGTAAAATAATAGTATTTTGCTGCGAATGAATGCCCCAATATAGCATTACTGATGATTAGTGAGGAATATGTTGGGGCAACATTACATCAATGAGACTAACTTAAACAACGCAAACCACTGGAGAAAATAAGTAATATCATTTAATATTATACTTAGAAAAAATGACTTTGAGACTCACTTTTTACTTATAACAGGAACAAATGACTATGAGACTCATTTTATATATAACATAATTACACAACAAGACTCCTTTTTACTCTCCATTTCTTCAAAAATTTAAAAAGAAGAATTGCCTTCCTTCTATTTATGAGAGGAAAAGGGGGTAAAGAAAAGGTTGGACCATTTTAAATAAAACCATAATTCTTTTTTATTGTTTAATTTTTGAAAAGGAAATTGTTCTTTGCATTTTCTGGAATTTTATACTGTGTTCCATTTTTTTGATGGGGAGTATTTTTATTTCAAAGTTTCTAATTTTTTTTTTTATAATGTTAGAAGCTCCCTAACTCTGTACAAGATTTATGTCAATAAATCTTGCCTCTTGTACATATTTTAGATAAATTGGTCCTATCAATTTTATTGTGGTATAGGCTCCGGTGAACTTGTACATTATGATAACATAAGAGAAAATATTTAAATATAGAGATGATCGAAGAATGATAATGTGTTGAGATTGAAAATGAGGTTTAAATATGTATTTGTGGAAAGAGTTCAAAACTCCAAATTGAGCAACCTTTGGTCCTTTATAAGCTACCATTGCAATTTGGATACATAAGTTTTATTCTTTTTGTTAGGTTAGTCACTGTTGCAAACTGACAAAATCCGTGTGAAATCATCAAGCACTCCCACTTGGAAAGGTCCTTCCAGTTGCACACATTTTGGCTTTATATTCGTTGTTTCCTCAGGTGCATTTTCAGTATCCTTGACAAAGGGATAAGTTTCTATAGCATATAAAAGTGCTTTGGTTAATTTGAGGTGTTTTCTGCTAAACTATTATTTATCTATGAACACAAAATTTTGAACACATTTAGAGCTAGTGTTCTTGAGTGCTTGTATTTTTCAAGATTTGGATGGAAATGGCATCAATGAATCAAGAAAATGGTGGGTGTTTTACGAAGATGGGGAGGTGGGTAAAGGGATCATGGGAGAATATAGTGTGCAGTATTGTTGATAGTGCAAGAACTGTAAAGAAACATGGAGAAGAAGATCCAAGAAGAATCATTCACTCAGCAAAAGTAGGATTAGCCATTGCCTTAGTATCTTTAATCTACTACTGTGATCCTACATATATAGGCTTTGGTGTTTCTGCAATGTGGGCTGTCATGACTGTTGTGGTCGTCTTCGAATTCTCTGTAGGTAAGTATGCTCATGCCTTGTGATTGGTGAAAAAAAAAGGTTGTTTTCTTCTAAGACTTGTCATGAGTTTGATTTGACCATTAACGTGTTTTTCTTCTTTGCAGGAGCAACACTTGGAAAGGGTATAAATAGAGGAATTGCAACATTGCTAGGTGGTGCACTTGGTGTTGGAGCTCATAGATTAGCTAATCTTTGTGGGTCAGAGACAGTGGAATCAATACTAATTGGAACATATATTTTCTTCTTTGGTAAGGATATTTCTTTTTCTATGGTGACAGGAAACTTTTAGGTGATTTTTGTTGCATACATGGGATAACTAAAAATTTTGTGCTTGATATGCAGCTGCTGTAGTGACATTTATGAGATTCTTCCCAAAGTTCAAGGCAAGATATGACTATGGCCTGCTTATTTTTAATTTGACATTCTGCTTAATCAGTGTCTCGGGTTATCGGGATGACGAGGTGCTAGATATGGCGGTAACAAGGCTCACAACTATCGTCATTGGAGGCACTGCAGCAGTACTAACTTGCGTAGTTATATCCCCAGTCTGGGCTGGCACAGATCTTCATAACATGATTGCTGATAACATTGAAAAGTTAGGGACCTTCCTCGAAGGTATATTATTTATTTATTTTTTTTTTTTGGGTATTGAAATTGAATTCTTTCTCTTTCTTTATTCCTGTCTTGATGATTTGGGTACTGACTTTTGGACTGTAAAACAGGATTTGGAGAAGAATTCTTCAAGAAATCAGGAGATAGGAACCTGAAAAATATCAAACAGCTAGAGATATACAAAAGTGTGATGAATTCTAAGAGCACAGAAGATTCACTGGTGAGTTGAATATGAACTTTCACATATATATAATGGATATATGAATGATAAACCATTTCAATTATGAGAACAATAATTCAACTCTTTTCACCTCTTTGCTCACAGATTAACTTTGCAATGTGGGAGCCTAATCACGGTGAGTTCATGTATCGGCATCCTTGGGCACAGTACCAGAAAGTATCAACACTGGCAAGAGAATGTGCATACAGGCTTGATTCTCTAAATGGATACCTTAAGGCGGAATCACAGGTTTGTATGACAAAATTTGCATATAGTTTCTCCCTTCTGATGATTACATAATATTGATTGCCTACTGAAACTTGACACTTGTGTTGCAGACATCTGAGGAAATTCAATCCAAATTTGAAGGCTCGTGCAGAAAGATGAGCAAAGAATCTAGCACAGCTTTAAATAAATTGGCATTGTCAATCAACTCGATGACTTGCAGTTCAGAAGCTGATCCCCATATTCTAAATGCAAAATCTGCTGCAGATAGCCTTAAATTACTGCTGAAAACAAATTCATGTAAAGGAGATATTATGGAGATAATTCCAATGGCTACTGTAGCTTCATTGCTTATAGAAGTTGTTTCTTTCACTGTGAAAATTGCTGAATCTGTTCAAGAACTTGCCACTCAAGCAAAATTCAAGAGTTCAGATGATGAATCAAGTCCTCCAGAGGTTGAAAAATTCAAGAAACTTCCCAGTATTGAATCCCATAATATTTCCATCTCACCTGAATGATTTAGCCTTGAGAATCTGCCCAGAAGATCATTCATTCATGAATGAATGAATGAGGGCTACAGGTTACTAAGATAGCCCATATACAACCCTTTATCAGTTGTATAAATTTTTCCATTCCTTCATTAATATTTTTAATACGTGAATATATTCTTTTGTAAAACTTTAGCTATATTATACAGTAGCAAAATGCAAATTAATATAAATTTTTGGTTTTTCATATGGTAAATGTGCATTATGAATAATTAGTAAGTGGATACTTACTATTTTCGGAAAGATAATCTATTTCGTATTGGTTTTTGGTAGATTTGATAGGGATTGACTATAGAATAATTAGTAAGTGGGTACTTACTATTTTCGGAAAAATAATCTATTTCGTACACATTAGAAAGACGGTTGGAAGAACAGGTGGATAGTGATGGGGATGAGAGGGATACTGTACTGCAAGTGGAATTGGCCATAAGAGATAAACCAAGGTTGTTAACCGTTAAATATGGTTTAAATGCACACGACACGTTAAAATACGTTTTTCATAAAACCTACATGGATTATGCAACAATTGTCTCTACTCTAGACATGATATGCATACTTCGGTTTATAAAAAAGTATTTATATGTTCACTTGCCAATGAGACTTTTTATATGTTAGGGGTTTTCCTGATGTACTTGTTTTGAAAGATCCATATTAAGGCAATCAGGTATAGTACAGAGCATACTAATTAATACAAGTCATTGTTTAAATAGTAAATAATAATGACCAACACTTGGGGATGATACTACAAAAACTATTACAAGAGTAAAATAATACAAAAGTGGGAATCTCCTTATTTTCTATAGTAATATCAAATAAGATTTCCGATATAAAGTGGATTCTCTAGAGCATGTGTCTTTATGGTGAGATATGGTCTTCGACTTCGCTACATATTCCGACTCATCATGTGGCATTATAGGGAAGTTTTCATATTTCTCAAATGAGTTGTCTAGAGTGGGATAATACAACATCCTTTGTCCATTGTGATTGTATATGTGGAATTCATGATAAGAGTCTTTTTTTTTTTTTTTTATATTGGTTGTAACCAGACAGAAATATGCAATTATTATTATATTATATTGTAGTAGTAGTACTTTGGAAAACACGAATAATCGACTAATGAATTTTATTGGTAAAATGTGTTTAAGATTTATGTATTAAAACAGGTTTGCAGTTTTGATTTTTTTGAACCGCCTGACCGATTCCTACCCACCAACTCGGCCACCCTTGCGGGTCATGATAAGAGTCTTTTGCTTCACATACCAAATAGGTTGTAGCCAAAACAAAAAAAATATAAATTATTATTTTTACTGTAGTAGTAGTACTTTAGAAAACACTAATAATTGATTTTTCTAATGAATTTTATTTTTAAAATGAGTTTAAGATTTATGTATTAAAAAATGTTTGTAGTTTTAATTTACTTAAAAAGAATTATTTAGTTGAACTTTGAATTAGTGGGACAAAAAGTAATGCAAAATGTAAGGTTTATATTTTAAACTTAGGATGTAATTTAAATTTGGACAAAAATTATAATAAATATATATATATATTTTAAATAAAAAAAAATTATGGTTCAGGTTTTTGAACTTGAAGTTTATGCATTTATACAGGAATACTCGAAATATGATGATCACGATGTGATAACCAAAGAAAAAAAAAAGTTGCAATTTCAAACTTTGTACAACTCAGCAGTTAAAAAGAAGACAACTTTATGCGAATGTGTAGAAGGGGCGGTGGGTATTAAGGTAAAATCAACAGGTAATATATTAGTTTACCTAATTATAGAAAAAACGGTTGAAAGTATGACGATGTGGAGAAATTAAGAAGACTTGATTGAAACAATTCCACACCTGAGATAATATTTTTTATTTAGTAAAGATTAGTCTAATATTCTTATTTTCTTTTGAGATAATAACTAAACAGTTTTTTTTTTTTTTTTTTTTTTTTTGGTAAAAGGCTAGTTAGCCATCATCATTAAATTCAGAGGGAAATCCCTCCATGTTTACAAAAGGAACCTCCAGACCCTGTTGGAACACATTAGGGAGGCTATTCGGTGGGATATACCCAGAAAAGTTAGAAACAGACGCCCATTTAGTCAGGTTATGGGCAGCATAATTAAAGGACCTAGGAATAAAGTTAACAGACCAACTAGGCCACTTAGACAAAAAGGAAATACCATCGAAACTAAAGGAGAGGATCTCCAATCTACTTGCTCCTTATCACCATTAAGCGACAACACAACCCCCAGAGCATCACCTTCCACCAAGAGCTTCCGAGATTTGAGGTCCTCTCCAACCTGGAAAGCCAGCAAAAAAGCTTTTAACTCAGCAGCAAAAACATTCGAGAAATCGCTAATGGAAACCCGGGCCCCGACCGGCTCTCCAAGATGATCCCTAAGCAAGCAAGCCGACCAAGCCTTACTATCGTGGATAGCGGCATCCACATTGCATTTGAGCCACCCCGCCTTAGGGGGTTCCCAATCCTCCACAAAGCACGCCGTCGAGCCACCTTGTGTCTATTGAGACTTGCATTCCAATAAGACAACGCAGAAGAATTATTCTTGAGACAAATATCGGACCAATTCATAGGGTTGTTCCCCACCCTTGCATCATTACGAATTCTCCAAACCATCTCCCAAGCGACCACCGTGAAGTGCGGAAAAAACTCAAAGCATCAATTCCAGACGGGATTAGCTTTGGTTTAGGACTTAAGACATCTAACACCCATTTATTCAAGTACTCCAGAGAAGGATGGATCAGCTGCCTCACCCTAATCTGCCAGGGAGAGTTAGCCCAAACAGCTGAGATGAGAGGGCATTCAGCCAATAAATGAATCAACGACTCGTCTACACCACCACAAATATCGCAAAAAACATTAGGTAAAGTCATAAAACCACCAATGCGATCCTTCGTCGCCAAACTCTTCGACAGAACTTTCCAAATAAAAAGCTTATGCCTCGGGTGCAAGGAGGACTTCCACACCGAGCTCCATCTGGTTTGGCCATTATCAATAGCCGGCTGCGAAGTCATTAGATGGGCAACTCGATGAGCAAAGCTAACCGAGAACTTGCCTGACGTAGAGGCAGCCCAAACTAACGTATCTTGTTCCTCTCTCCGAGGAATACAAATATTAAGAATAACACTTTGGATATGATGGGGAATAAAGAGCGGATAAGAGATGCATCCCACTGATTTGAAAGGGGGATAAACAGATCACTTACCATTGTAAGGTGTTGAGGCCAATTATCTGGTTTAGACAACCGGAAACCTTCGAGTGAGGGAACCCAAGGAGACTCGAAGATAGGTAGAGTGGACTCAAACCCAACTTTATAACAGACATTCCGAGAGAGCAACAGTCTGTATTTCCAGATACCCTGCATGATCCAAGATGGGTTACCGGGGCATTTGTGAAGATCCAACGATCGGCGCCCACGAAGATACTTAGCCCGAATGAGGTTAGCCCATATAACATCCTTTCCTTGCATAATCTGCCAGCCAAGCTTTGAGACAAAAGTCAATTCATGATAAAAAACTTTCTAAGCCCGAGCCCTCCTTCCTTTTTCGGGGAACAAATCCGCGACCAGGAGCGTAAATAAAGTCTCCTACCATCTTCACGATTAAAACCCCAGAAGAAATCCCGAGACAGGCCATCCAACTTACTAGAAAGAGACTTCGGCCACACAAAAACTTGCATAGAATGCCGAGGACTGGACTGGATTACACTGCTGATCATGGTTAACCTCCCTGCTTGAGACAACAATTTACCCCTCCAGCCCGCCAGCCTATTCTTCAGTTTATCGACTAAACCAGTAGAACGCCACTGTTTTGGATGAAGGTTTGCAAAAAGGACTCCCAAGATAGAGAGACCTATGATTGCATTCCGACAGATTGAGGATACTACAAATACTACTTTTCAAACCATTTGGAGTATTATTGCTGAAATGCACCAACGATTTCTCCCAATTCACGGATTGACCGGACCAAGTACAGAAAGTATTAAGAACACCTAACGATTTTCAGCCCGAGCAACAGTGGCCTTACAAAAGAAAGTAGCATCATCTGCATAGAGAAGGTGTGAAATAGGGATGCTTTGTCTGCTAATTTTAATACCACCCAAACTTTGAGACGCCTCGGCCTGGATCATGAGCCGCGAAAGCAGATCAATAAACAGTGTAAATAGAGTAGGGGAGAGAGGGTCTCCTTGACGAAGGCCACGTGAAGAAGTAAACAAACCGAAGGGGCTACCATTAATCAAAATAGAGAACGACGCAGTAGAAATGCAAGTCAAAATAAGATTGATAAACTTCAATGGTAAACCATGAAAATGCAGAATAACCTTCAATACACCCCATTCAACCTTGTCATAAGCCTTGGCAAGATCAATTTTAACCGCCATAAGATGAAGGTTACCTCGCTTATTATTAATATGATGCATCAATTCATGACAAGTAATGATACTATCGCTCATGCTTCTACTTGGAATAAAGGCACTTTGGAATGGGGAAACCATTTTACCCAACAAAGGACGCAACCGGTTAGCAAGAATCTTAGTAATGATTTTGTAGATGACATTACATAAGGAAATAGGTCTGAAGTGCTCAACCATGTTGGGGTTGTCTCTCTTAGGGATTAAAGCCACATAAGTATGATTAATTGGCTTAACCATATACCCATTAGTAAAGAAAAACTACACAACATGAATAACTTTATGATTAAGGATATTCCAGTAAAATTTGAAGAAATAGGGGAACATACCATCGGGACCCGGACTCTTGCCATTTCCCATAGCGAACACAACACTTTGAATTTCCTCCGGCGAAGGAACAACATCAACACCTACAGTATCCTGGGCAGTAAGCTGAGAAGGGAACAAATTTGCCAAATCCTGCGGAAATTGAGGGTTAGAGGAAGCAAACAACTCTTTATAAAATCAATGAACACCTGACCCACATCATTGAATTCCGACACAGCCACCTTATCCTTGTTCAAGATGGAATCGATATGGTTAACTCTACGGCGGATTATAGTGGAAACATGGAAAAACTTAGAGTTCTGGTCACCCTCCTCCAACCATTGCTCCTTTGCTTTATCTCTCCACAAGAATTGCTCTTTCCTAAGAAGGGAGTCAAGATCACCTTGCAGCACCTTATCCCTCTCCAAAGTTTGATCAGAAGGAGGCAAATTTTGAAGAACAGAGATCTGTCGTCGGGTTTCCAGAATGTTGGATTGAACTCTACCAAAGACCAACTTATTCCATTTTTTAAGAGCTAGTTTAGTACTCTCTAAACTACAAACCAATTGGAAGAGAGGGGAACCCCTCGAAGTAATGTTCCAAGCATCCCGGATGGTATCAATTGAAGACCGATCAAGCGTCCACATACACTCAAACCGAAAAGGACGAATGTGGAATGCGGATTTCTTCTGAAGTCTAAGTAAAAGGGGCCTATGGTCGACTGAATCGCCGAGAGATGGGTGATAGTTGCTTCCGGAAATTTCAGCCGCCAAGTGTCATTCCCAAAGCCCCGATCAAGCCTAGCTTGGATGTTAGCCGTACCCGCCCGTCCATTGCTCCAAGTAAATGGATTCCCAATGAAACCCAAATCAATTAACCCAAAGTCGAAATGATTTTCTGCAAACCACCCGAGCTAGAAGAAGCCACCGGCCTGCCACCTGACTTATCGGCTTGAGATAAGACCGAGTTAAAGTCACCAATAACAACCCAACCACTAGAGAAAGCACTACCCACATCATGTAAATCCTGCCGGAAATACCGTTTGAGGCTCGGCGTCGGCGGCCCATACACTCCAGTAAAATGCCAAGGGACGTCGGTAGAGGGATCAAAAATAAGAGCACTAACCAGATTGTTATTAGCGGTCAAAATACGAATGTCCATATCAGTCTTCCAGAGAAGCGCTATACCACCAGCGCTGCCGGAAGCGGGGATGAATTCAAAGGACGCAAAATTGAGAGACTTAGAAATTTTAGAGAAACGGGAGGGAGAAGAGATTTTAATTTCAGAGAGGAAGAGGAGAGAAGGTTTATGCACTGAAATAAGAGCTTTCGGTGCTCTGACTGCCTTAGGTTGAGAGAGCCCTCGGCAATTCCACACAAGGATACTCATGGCGAAGCTGGGGGCATGGGATGGCCCGCCTCCTCGGCCGGTAAAGGGGAAAAACTGTCCAGAGAACTAGAGACAGTATGAAGATCATCAATAGAGAAATCAGAATGTAGAGAAGCACGGTGACGAGCAAGACGTTTGATGTGAATGAATCTGCGGGTTCTAGGAAGGGGCGAAGGAGGGGGTGAAGAGTGTGTAGATAGTTGGGTAGGAGGAGAGACAGGTTCTTCGACAATGTAAGGAGGGGATGGGTTGTGAATAAGGATAAAAGAGGAAATATTGAGTTGGTCAAAGCCAATAGTCATAGCAGAGAGCACAGTTTCGGGTTTGAGTCGTTTCCCATAGGAGTATTCAAAATTGGCATTCCTCTTTAGATTGCACAGACGAGAGGAATTGGTAGATAAGGAGACCAACGTAGGAGTACCACTAATGAAGGGGTTGAGCACATGTTCGGGAATTAAAGGCAAGCACAAGTTCCGGTTGATGGAAGTAATATGAGAGTTAATGGTAGTAATTGATGAGAGAGGAAGTGGGGTAGGGTCAGGGGCCACAACTCCATCAGGCTGAAAATCAACTGGGGACGTACCACATTGATTCCGTGTCGCAGAAGAGGCAACATTCAGAGGAATCTTCCCATCCACCTGAATCTTGGAGGGGATCTTATCAACCGAAAACCGCTCGGGCTCATAAGGTGGAATATTCTCTTTATATTGGTATAGATCGGAGGGAGGATAGTCAGAAGAGCCACTCTCACCAAAGCACGAAGCCAAGGACCATACGTACACCCGGGATCCTTAGGACCAACCCGATCAAGCACCTGTTCTCCACATCCGGTCTCCACGTGATCCAAAGCCCCACATCCATAACACAGATCTGCTAATCGTTCGTACCGGAACCGGATCCGGACACGTTGCTTCCCTTCCCGCTCAAGGAAGAAGCCTGTAGTGAGTTTCTTTGAAACAAAGATCCTTACTCCGATGCGAAGAAATTGCTGGACTGCCCGCCTTCCCGTAGCCTTCAGGTCACATTCAACAAAGGTCCCAATAAAATCACCAATAAACTTAGCATTTGCAAGGTTGTATTTATTAGGGGGAAGGTTAAAAGCTTGCACCCACAAGTCAATCAGGTCAAAGGTGAGGTCGTCGAACACACTATCTTCATCCCACCTACAGAAGACAACCAGACTTCCTCGAAAATTCCACGGTCCAGAAGAACAGATTCTTTCCAAATCCGACCGAAACATGAAAGAACACACTATAGAACTATTTCGGTAGTTATCTATCCGAACTCGGTCGTCAAGTTTCCAAGTCGAAAGCAACACAGATCTAAGAGCTTTAAAGTTAAATTTCTTAGATATGATCATTTTACCCCCCAGTTTATACTTAAAAACAATAGAAGAGTCGATTCATCCGAAGGGAGGCTAAAGGAGTTTCCTTTAACCATAGATTCCTCCATAGTACGGAAAACCAGACCAAACCCCTGCTACTAAAACACAAAAAAGAACCAGATCTGGTAGAAAAAAGGGAGAGCACGCCCCTCGGCTATGAAAACCCAACTGGATTCGGAAGAACAGCGCCTACAGAGAGGCGGGAGAACAAGCTCTACTGTAGCAGAGAGCGGTTTTGTGTTTGAAAAAGGTAATAACCAAACAGTTGTTTACTTGTTGTATGTATATTAGGTAATAGTGAGTAATACAACTACCAAAAAAAATTTGAAATTAATGAATCTTATAGAATTTTAGAACTTTCAAGAATTACTAAATATTCAACATTGCTTAACTTCTAAATCTAATAGTTATTGTCGGATATGCTTTCAAATAATGGGGCTTAAATGCAAATTTTCATCTTAATTATTTTTATAATAACTTTTTCTTTTTTGGCAAAAAATTTGGGAATCAAATAATTTTATATGTTTATTGCTCATATTTTCTGCACGTGAAGTTCTTTAGTATAGTTCGTACGTACTATAATCTTGTTTAGTTTCAGTGCAGTCATTGTCTACGTGCCAATGGTTTGCTTCCCCAGTAATTATTTCAATGCTTAAACGCGTTCTTTTTAGTACTAATTAAAAAATTATTTGCATTTTACCAAGAACATATATGCTTTAATTATTCTGCACCATTTTGTATTTGTCGTGTTCATATAGTTTTTTATTTTATATATATACATTTCAATTTTTCTAAAATAAATTATTTTAAACTGATAGAGATTAATAGATATGATCAAGTATGCATATGATCATCAATTTCAAAGATAAAAATGTAACTCTTCTTCACATGTGAATCATCAAGATGGATCTACTTTCTAGATTTTAAAACTCACTCGAATGGATGTCAACCTAGAGGTGTTTCCTATAAAAGGTACTTTCAAAATTTTTCTCCTTCGAGAGTACTATATGATAATTAAGTTAGTTAGAGAGTTTAAGGTCTAATCTTCACTTAGATTTTTTTTATTTAAAGTATGTACAGATATGTTCAGATATTTATTGTCAATTTAAAATATCTTTTATAACAAAGACGGTGTTAAATAATTGATTATAAATATCACGAGATTGAGCCCTAAAATTTACCAGGAAGTGATCCTAGTTGGAAGTCTTTCCTTCATGGATTTAAGCAAATATACTTATTATGATAACCTATACAAACAGTACCATTTGACACAATGTCACCTCAATTAGTGAGCTGGACTAATATTCCTTTTAAGGTATTAATTATTTTGCGACCTTAATGATTTTGATTTCTTAAACGTATAGCAATGTGTTAGTAATAATAACAATAACATTATCAAAAATTAATAGCTATATAAATCTATATTTAAATAAATAATGCATATAAACTTATTTACATCTTTATAAGATTGCATATTTCACAATTATTGAGGGTGACATTAAAAGTTTATAACTAAATTTCTTTTGCAAGAATATTTTTTGCCCTAATCCTTTTTTATCGATCTTTTCATGAAGGTTAAGGTAATGGATTATCCATGTATTATATTATAAGTTATTTACGAGACAAACTTGATTAGAATATATAATACATTTCATTATTGCCGGACATTTTTTAAAGAAATGTGGTGTTTTGATACTATAACCTGTTTCTTTGTTAGTACCATTTCTGATACTCATAATTGTTTGTTCCGGTTTTTTTTTTTTTTTTAAGAGTATTCATTAATCCCTTTAAATTTCAACTAATTTAAAATTAAGATGAATTGAATCCTTATATAAAATAAACAAAATAAAATTGACACATTCAGTCCATAAATTATGAGTAATTAATGGTATTTATACCTATCATAAATTTGCAATTTAATTAATCCATATATTATATAAAGAATGTGATATTGATTCTTCCATTAATTTTTCTGTGAGTTTAATTGTTAATATCTAAACATTTGTCTATCTTTTTAAAGTTAAAATAAACAATGAGAAGAATCATAAGCTCGATTAGGTGGAATTGTTGTTTTCCATAACAAAGAATATTGGTGGTTATTTAAAGAGTATCTTGGTGACGGTGTTGAAACATATTGAAAAATGTAATGGTCCTATTGGAATTAGATATAATCTTACGGTTATTTCTATTCTTACTAATTTTTTCCATTTAAATCTTTACCTTCACATTTAGTTAATCTACATTCATTTACTCAATTATTAAAGTTAGACTTTTCAAATTTTACTAACTATCAAATATTTATTATTTTTAAAACTATTTTATTTTTTTTCTTGGCTTAAAAATTTTATTTTTTAAAATAAAAGTATTTTTCTTTTTTCTTTCTAATCTATTCATGTTCCTCTCCTCTCTCTCTCCCAATATATATAAAAATATCTTGTTTTATTTTATTAAAATATGTTTGTTTATTAATATTTTTTATACTTTTATCTTCTTTTATATATATATATATATATATAATTATTATATATATATTCTTATGATAGTATTAATTATAATTTATGTGAACTTTTTATCTTCTTTTCATCCATTAAATTTTAATCTTATTTAAACTTTTGGTATTCTTTGATTATAGTATTTTTCCATTTTCTATTTAATTTTTTTATGTAAAATTAGTTGTATTTAGGTTATGCTTTTTTTCCTTTTTTCAATTTATTAATTTTTTTTAATATAAACTTTTAAAGTACTTCAATTGTAATTGTTAGTATTCTACTATTGTTTCTATTTAATATTTTTATATAGAATTAGTTGTATTTATGTTACTCTTTTTTATTTATTTAATTTTGATATTATCTAAACTCTTGATCTTCTTTAATTTTTTTTTTTCTATCATTTTTCTATTTAATATTCAACTTTTAACCTATTTTCCAATTATTTGTAAAGTTTAGCTTCTAGAGTTTTCCTTAAGGTACTATTTTTTTTTTTTTTTTTTTGATAAGCTCCTTAAGGTACTATTACTTTTTATACAATGTTATTATTCATAGGAATAATCCTAATTTTATATTTTTTTAAAGTCTATTTGTTGTGTTTATTGATTAAATTCATTATTTTATATATATATATATATTAACGTTAATATAACATATAAAAAGTTATTAAATTTTAAATATATATACTAGATAATTTCACACTATATACTAGATAATCCCACATGTGAATGTGGATTGTTTATCTAGTATATATATATATATAATTATATATTTCAACTTTGATAAGATAAAAAATGTTCTTAGACAAACAAATATTTTATTTAAATTTTAACCATTAAAGTTAAAAAAAAAAATTAATGAAATAATTAATATCACACTATTTAAATAATTTAGAGATCAATTAAATTAAAATATATAATAAAGAAAAATAGTACCAATTACTCATTACCAAAATAAACTCTTTTTAACACTTATTCCTCCATTTTCATAACCATTTTGATCGAAGAAAAGCTACGTGCATGATGGACAAATCACATATATCGCATATTCCACCTTTAAATGATGAGAACACGCGTATATTTACTCATATATCTATTATATATATATAAAAAATTACAAGTTTCTAATGATATCGATGTAATTAAGTTGAATTTTAAGGTTTTTCTTTTATTTTTTAATTTTCAATTAATGTTTAATTTTTTTCCTTAAATTTTTATTTTAGTTCAATTTTTTCTAATAGTAATTGTGCTTAACTATTAATTTTTTTCTTTATAACTATTTAATTTTTTCAACCTCTTATTTTTTATATTAATATTTTTAACTTTAATTAATTTATTATTTATCTCTATAACTTTTAAAAATTTATCTTTATTAAAACAATTGTTTCTAATTTGTATTTTTTTCACTTGTTTTTACACATTAATTTATCGTCAATCTTAACTCGTTTTTTCTTTTTCTTTTTTTTTTTAAATTATTTTTCAAAAATGATGGTTAAAAAGAATTATGAAATTATTTGAATTGATTGTTTATATTATAATTAATTATAAACATTATGTTTGTTGATTTTATATATGTACCTTTTTCAGTTGATTCAATAATACAAATAATTATTTATTTTTTTAAATTTTCATTTTTTTTTCAAGTTTTTGTAGGTTTATATATAATTTTGAAATCTCATATACCTATTGAACTATAGTATGATACAATAATTTAATAATATTAATTTAATAGTTAGTACAAATGTATATTATGTATATATTCATAAAATTTGAACTCAATAAAATATATAATAAATATTGTATACATAAATAATGATAAAATTATAACAAAATAAGTAAAACAAAACTTTTATATTCTTTAAAAAGAAATATATTTTGAAATGTACCAGTAGTATATATATATGGTTTGGAACCGAATCTGACAACACTATGACTGAATTAGGTGTTAAACCCCCAACATTTAGGTTGAGAGCATGAGTGCTGACCACTCGACCACCACCCATTTGATATATATATATATCTATTTCCTAACCTTCCTTTATTTTATTTTATTATTACATCAAATTGTATAATGCAAAAAAAAAAAATGTATATATTCACCAAACTATCCCAAACTTGAAAATCCACGTTTCATTCATTTTGCGAATCGCCGGTGAAAATGCAACAAACCAAACAGCTTTCTTTCTTTTTTTTTTTTCTTCCCTTTTTCTGTGAGTTGTCCGCACTTTCAATAATTATCAAAACGTGTAGACCCATAGTCAACCTTGTAGTTAGAGTACAGCCCAGAAACAGAGACACATGCACCAGATATTCCCCTCCTTTTTCTTTTTTTTTTTATTATTATTGCACTACAGTTCAGATAACAGCACCACTAGATGTCGCATAAACTTCCAAACTTATATGCTTACTTTTATTTTATGTTTATTTTTCCTTTTTTTTTTTTAAAAAGGTCGAAAATGTTTTAAATTAAGCTTCATTCATATTTAAATTAATTCTATTTAAATTGTATAAATCTTTTAAGAAAGTAAATTTAAAGGTAAACAATTAACATATATATATATATTTAAATGTAAACAATTTAAACTACAACTCCAATTATGGATTTTGAGCTACCATTGGAATTTGGATACGTAAGTTTTTATTCTTTTTGTTAGGTTACTCACTGCTGTAAACAGACAATATGTCCGTGTGAAATCATCAAGCACTCACACTCAGAAAGTACCTCGAACTTACTCAGGTTTCAGGTTTATATATATCTCGGTTTCCTCACGTCCATTTTCAGCATCCTTTTTAACAAAGGATAGATCACAACTTATTATATATAGGTTAAATTCTTGAGGTGTTTTCTTGATACACTACTATTATCTATTCATCGGTCGTAAACACAAACATTAATTTGAACGCATTGAGAGCTAGCGTTTTCGCAAGATTTGGATTTTGGATGGAAATGGCATCGACCACGACCACCACGACGAACCAAGAGAACCGTGGTTGTTTCACGAAGGTTATAAAGAGATTATTATGGGAGAATGTAGTGTGGAGTAGTATTGTGGGTACTGCAAAAAATGTAAAGAAACTAGGAGAAGAAGATCCAAGAAGAATCATTCACTCAGCTAAAGTAGGATTAGCCATTGCATTGGTATCTTTAATCTACTATTGTGATCCTACTTATAAAGGCTTTGGTGTTTCTGCAATGTGGGCTGTCATGACTGTTGTCGTTGTTTTTGAATTCTCCGTAGGTAATTATATATAAATTCATTCCCTTGATGATGATGAGTAATTAGTATATATATATATATATATATATATATATATATATATATATATATATATATATATATATATATATATATATATATATATATATTATTTTGATTAATTTTGCTATGCATTAATTATAACATAAGTTTTAATTTCTTGTTTCCAGGAGCAACACTTGGAAGAGGTATAAATAGAGGGATTGCAACACTACTAGGTGGTGCACTTGGTGTTGGAGCTCATAGATTAGCTAGTCTTTCTGGGATTGAGATACTCGAACCCATCCTCATTGGAATATATGTTTTCTTCTTTGGTAAGTCTAGAACTTACTATCTTCTAAAATTTCTTAAGATCATAGATTAGACTTTTAACAACTAAACTACATCTTCTTTTTTTTTTATATATATATATTATAGTTTCTTTTAGATGATTTTAGTTTATTTATTGCATAACTGGGATGACTAAAAATATGGAGTTTGATTTGATGTGCAGCTGCTGCAGTTACATTTATGAGATTCTTCCCAAAGCTGAAGGCGAGATATGACTATGGCCTGCTTATTTTTAACTTGACATTCTGCTTAATCAGTGTGTCGGGTTATCGGGACGACGAGGTGCTAGAGATGGCGGTAACAAGACTCACAACCATCCTCATTGGAGGCACTGCAGCAGTACTTACTTGCATAATTATATTTCCAGTCTGGGCTGGCACAGATCTTCATAACATGGTTGCTGATAACATTGAAAAGCAAGGCACCTTCCTTGAAGGTATTTATTTATGTTGTATTAAATAGTTTAATTCGAATGATTAATTTTTTTAGTATTTTTTAATTAAAATTACTGATTTTTAGAGACTGTAAAAACAGGATTTGGAGAAGAATTCTTCAAGAAATCAGGAGAGAGGAAGAACATGAAAGATATTAAAGAACAACTAGAGAAATACAAAAGTGTGATGAATTCTAAAAGCACAGAAGATTCACTGGTGAGTTGAATATTAAATTCCACTAATATATATGTATATATAAATGACAATGTCACAATCCGGCATAACGATATTAGAGTTATTTTTCGTAATAGATTCAGATTGTTTTCAGTTATGAGAAAAATAATTGGAATCTTTAATTTCATCTGTTTGTTGACAGGTTAACTTTGCAAGATGGGAGCCTAGGCACGGTCGGTTCAGGTATAGGCATCCCTGGGCACAATACCAGAAAATAGCATCCCTGACAAGAGAATGTGCATACAGGCTTGATTCTCTAAATGGATACCTTAAGGCCGAACTTCAGGTCTGTATTGACAAAAGTTGCATATAACTTTAATTCCCTTTTGATGATTGAATACTGAAATTTGGTGCTTTTGTTGTTGCAGACATCTGAAGAAATTCAATCCAAATTTGAAGGATCTTGCAGAAAGATGAGCAAAGAATCAAGCACAGCTTTAAAGAAACTGGCATTATCAATCAAGTCAATGACTTGCAGTTCAGGACCTGATCAACATATTCTAAATGCAAAATCTGCTGCAGATAACCTTAAATTACTGCTGAAAACAAATTCATGGCAAGGAGATATTCTGGACATAATTCCAATGGCTACTGTTGCTTCATTGCTTGTTGAAGTCGTCTCTTACACTGTCAAAATAGCAGAATCTGTTCAAGAACTTGCAACTCAAGCAAAATTCAAGATTCCATCAGATGAAGAATCAAGTCAAGAACAGATTGAAAAGTTCAAGAAAATTCCCAGTATTGAATCCCATAATATTTCTATTTCCCCAGCTGAATGATTTGGCTTTGAGGATAATTCATCTGCTCAATATATATATATATACATATATAATGGACGAATGTATGTATGTATGTGTATGGCTACATGTTTAGAAGATAGCCCATATATATATATATATATATATATATATAACACTAATACAACTCTTTTATCAGTTGTATAAATTTCGTCATTCCTTCATTAATTTTTGTAAAACTTTGGCCATATTATATACCTTAATTCAGACTAATATTGAACTCTTCATTTCACACTTATGCAATTATGGTTTTTTTCTCTTTTGTTTCATCGATGAAGAACAACTGCGCCATGCTAATTTTGGTTAGAACTTATTAATTATTGGTTAGAACAATTGATTTAAACAATCAAAATTAAATAAAATATCAGTGTGTTCGAAGAAAAAATTAAGATTAATTCGATAATAAAAAAATGATTGAATATCTTGATTAAATAATAAAATATTTCCTAAAAACAGTTATTTAGACTAAAAATGCATTCTTTTAAGTTAAAAATACAAGTGATTTGGTAATAACCGGTGAGACACGTTATATGAAAAAATGCTTTAAAAAAAAATGCATTCTTTAAAAGACTAAAATAGAACCAAATGTTAGGAGTACTGTAATTTTCTGTCGCCATGGAAACTGTTACTCAGGATGATTCTGTGGTTTCTGGAAATGAATTATCAAGGGGTGAGGTTATTGATGTCTTCAGGCACGAGGATATGCTGAAACATGATACTGGTAAAGGGGTTTTTGATACAGGAATGGATCCAGGTTTTCTTGATGTGCTAGATAAGCACCCAGAGAACTCTGATAGAGTCAGGAACATGGTTTCTATTCTCCGAAAGGGTCCGATTGCTCCCTTTGTTTCTTGGCACTCGGGCAGGCCTGCCCTTGTTTCTGAGCTATTATCTTTCCATTCTCAAGGTACTCTTTTCTAGCTTCAGTAATTACTCAAAATGGGGGTTGTTTTATGATTGATTTCATGGCCCATGTACCATTAACTTTGGAATTTTATACCTTTTTGCTTACTCTGTTTCCTAGTTTAGTGGTCAAGGACGAATTTTTACTGTTCTTTTGGTTGGATTTCTTTCTCTATTTTACCAATTTATAGATGAGTGCTTCCTGTTGCACTACTTGCACAGGAAACCGAGGATAACAGAACTGAATATGGTGTTGTAATTACTTCTGTTAATTAGATTAATATTCATTAAATATTTGAATTTTTTATGCGTATTTGATTTGAAGGGATCATCAAATATTTGATGTGGAGACAATGAAGTGAATACTCTATCTATTTTAGCCAACAAGCTGTACGAATGTGGGCAGAATTTTCAATACATGATACATCTCATGTTTTTAGGAGAGCTGTAATCAAGCTAACCTTGAATAACCCAATCTCTGAATCTGTTTGAAAGGTGCTTTTCTATCTGCTGTCATGATGCATATTTTTCTTCCTGTAATCATTAATTGAAAGTAACAGGTAGATGGGATTGCTGTAAAGGCTTCCTAACTTTGTGGATATATGTATCAGGGAGGTGGATAATAGTAGGGGTGTTATGGCGTAATTAAGAGGTTAGTTTAACTAAATAGGGAAAATGTTGATAGTATGACCAAATATCAATTTATCTCGCTTTTCATCATAAAATTTCATAAAACCTCTCCTTGGACAATATCAAGATGTTTCAAAAAAGTTTTCAACCATGTTGAGGTGTTCTTTGTTTCTTTAGCCAACATCTACCTAAGCTGAGTGAGTACTTGTGACTGTGCAATGTCTAATCCAAGTATTGCTAAGGAGGGAAGTACTACCTAAGCTTTGCCATTAAATGAGTAGGCATATTGCATTTCTAGTACAAATCAAATGAGAAGGTGACTCCATAATTTTAATAGCTAGGGAAAAGATTCCTAAAATGATATAAGTTTACTTCTTTACTTTGGTAACTCCTTTTGATCTCTTTTATAGTTTTTCCTCAATGTTTTGGAGCCTCATATTCCTTGACAAAATAAGCCCTCCAGGAAAACTACATTACCAATATGTCAAGCAGAGATGTCCCTCTATTTGCTGATTAGAAATGTATTTTTTGATTCCAATTGTAATATGCAACATTTTTTACCTTGTTAATTACTCAGGATATAAATCTGCATCTGATCTGGCTGAGGCTAAAAACATGTGATCCTTAACAAGTCTTAAATTCTCCATTTTTCAGAATACATTAACAAACTAGTCGAAGCAGATAGAACCGGACAAAACATTATTTGTGATGGGACATTCCTAAATCCTGGATCATGGGATGCAGCACTTCTTGCTGCTGGTACTACATTATCAGCAATGAAGCATATACTCGATGGAAATGGAAAACTTTCATATGCTTTGGTTAGGCCACCTGGACATCATGCTCAGCCTAATCAGGCTGATGGTTACTGCTTTCTGAATAATGCTGGTCTTGCTGTACAATTGGCGTTGAATTCTGGCTGTGGTAAGGTTGTCGTTATTGACATTGATGTTCATTATGGGAATGGGACAGCAGAAGGATTTTATCATTCTAATAAAGTTCTTACTATCTCTCTTCATATGAATCATGGTTCATGGGGTCCTTCTCATCCTCAGAGTGGAACTGTAGATGAGCTTGGTGAAGGGGAAGGATTTGGATATAACTTAAATATACCTTTGCCAAATGGAACTGGAGACAAAGGGTATGATTGCGCAATGAAGGAGTTAGTTGTCCCGGCTATTGATAAGTTTAAGCCCGATATGATGGTTTTGGTTGTTGGCCAAGATTCAAGTGCTGTAAGTTAGCTGTTTACAAGAATTAGACATTTTTCTTCTCCTTTACCAATGTTTTAACATCTTTACTATAAGCTGCTCTTATTTAGTTGCTCTGCATCAATTGTTTACTACTTTCATTAGTTTCATGGAATGAATTAATATTTAGGAGAGATGCCCTGAAGGCTAGGACTCTGTTGATGCTCTGTCTCACAATATCTATGCCTATAGAAAGTTTCTCAAACAATGTTTCTTAAATACAATTTTCAGTTATAACTATGATCCTCAGTCTCACGATATCTTTTAGGTATATGTTTTTGTTGGTGTAACTAAATAAATTTTTGGTCTTTGAGTTACTCTATGCCAAGTCTGAACACATTACCCTAATATGCCATATTCTTCACAAAGGAGAAAAAGGCAGCAAGTTACTTATGCAGAGGAAAACCAGGAGTACACATGTTTCTTAGCAGTTTACAAGATCAGTGATCATTTTTTTCTATTTGGAGTAATGTAGAAGTATGCAGGCCCTGAAGTAGAGAGTTACCATGTCGGAAACATATGTTCAAGTCTTGTGAGCTTGTATATATAAAAAAAATTTCTGGCCGTCCCTCGGATTTTCTTGTTACCCCTCCTTCTACAATGTACTTGTCAAGTTACCTTACACACAGAAAAATCAAGAAATATAAAAATGGAGATAAAAGAAAAAGATAATTAATGAGTGTGAAATAAGATGAACTTTTAAAGAAGACAAGATTCTGTGCATTATAGTTTTATAGTAAAATCATCTCTCAATAATGGGAGGAATTATCCCTTCATTTTTTACATGCAAGTATCCTGTAGCTGCCTCCATTAATTATTTGGATGTACTAGGTTGACATTTTTCATTATCTAAGTTGATTTAGGTCATTAGTATATGCATCTACATTGTATATGCTAAGCAGAAACTATATTACAGGAAAGTTTCTCTTAAAAAACCTAATGAGATAACTGGTTTCTTTTTGTGAATTCTGCCACTTCAGTTTGATCCCAATGGAAGGCAATGCTTGACAATGGATGGTTATACAATGATTGGAAGAACAGTCCGTTCCCTGGCTAAAAAGCATAGCGCTGGACGGCTTCTCATTGTACAAGAAGGTGGATATCATGTCACATATTCAGCTTACTGTTTGCATGCCATCTTTGAAGGTTTGCTCGATATTCCAGTTCCTCTATTATCTGATCCTATTGGGCACTACCCAGAAGATGAATCTTTCACTGTGAAAGTTATTGAATCCATTAAAAGTTACCATAGAAATACTGTTCCATTTCTAAGCAACAATTAACAGAAAGCCTCTATTTTTACTATCTTCTCTGTATGTGGAATGATTTTCTGCTATTACTGACAAATGGGGTTGAGGTTAAGGTCTTATTGTCTCAGTTATATTCCTATTTTAGTTTATTTATCATCCTAGGATGTTTTTATTCATGAAAATTAAGGGTGGATGCATTTGGATGGTTTTTCTTTCTTTCTTTTTTTATTTTTATTTTTTTCAAATAATTGCAGTTTTTTCAGGAAAAGAAAATGTCTTGCATTTGGACAAGAATTATAATTTAGGGACGGTTATGTACTGAAGTCCTTTTCAACTAAATGTAGACTATTTATGGCAATAGAGTTGGGACGGACTATGGGCCCCACCCAACCATAATGGACTTGCATAGAAGTATCATTATGGCCCATATCTGAAAGCCGATAAAGTGGTTCAATTCAAGTTTTTTTTTTTTTTCTTCCCTTTTATCTAAAGACCTGCTGTGAAGGAGAAAAGTAAGCCAGGACCCAGGTTGTAATTGGTGCAGTGTACTAACACAGACAGATATTCACCTCTTGAGAGACTGCCCTCTTGCAAGGAAGGTCTGGGGTTTGATTGTACCACGGGGCTGCTGGGACAATTTTTGTTCGTACGATAATAGTCTTGATTGGATTAGGTCTAATGCTTGTGGTAGTCAGACCGGTGCTCTATGGCCCAAACATTGGAAGTACATATTTAGACAGGTTGTTCATGACATTTGGTTAGATCGTACTCGTAGAAACCATGATGGTTTAGTTCGGCATAATCCATATGATTTAGCAGAAAGAAGTCTTCGTATTGTTTTCGAGACTCTTACTGCTTTGTCATATGATTGATGACTTGTTTTGTATAGAGAGCTGTTTCTAGCTCAGTTTTTTGTACACTTTGGTGTGAATATATATATGATCCATTTCAGACAAAAAAAAAAATACAAATGGATATTTCTCTTTTTGTTTTATACTATGGATTTTTTTTTTATCAAAATCTTAATGAAAATAAATAAATAATATCCCATGATGAATGATCCAAAAGGATTTTTTTTTTTTTAATTAAAAAAAAAATAATGTTTCTTATTTGTAACATACTTGGATTCTCATGATTGAGAGACTGCAATCTATTGTTAAATCTTCTAATCAATTCAAAAGAGTTTTAGTTTTTCTTTAGTACGTGAATTAGTAGATTTTTCCCATTAAAAAAATTTTTAATTTAAAAAAATTATTTTATGATATTTATATTTATATGTGAAATAGTTTACCAATAAAATTAGCAAAATGGACAAAATTTGCTCATCAAATTTAAAAAGAAAAAAAAATAGACAAAGGAGACAAATGTATATATTAACTCACAAAATTCACCTTCTCCTTTTAATTTAATTCTTTTTCCTTATAACTGATTGAAAAACAATGTTTTTTTAGTCATAATGCCTTGATCAACTCTTGTTTGAGTAAGTGATCGATAACCTGACCCAGATTGAAAGTATATGATAATATATAATAATATATAAAAATAGAACTAAACACTCATAATTAAATCGAGATATCCTTCGACTAAGAAGCACTTTAATGATTTTTTTTTTTTTTTGCACCAACTTATTTGCGAATTGAATATCCCATGACATTTGAACTCAACAACCAATCTTCTGAGTTTCACACTGCGGGGTGCTTGAATTCACAGCAGATGAAGGCGAAATTTATTTATCAAACTGGGTACTTTTATTTCTTGATTGTTAATAAATTGTGTTAGTTTCTTGTTTATATATATATATATGATGAAAAATATGCATCTCGAACAAGGAGATCTTGTGATCATAAAGAATGCAAGTTTACCGAAAGGAACATACATAAAACTGCTGCCTCACACTAGAGAGTTTAGTTCATTTACTGGTTTAGCACTCACTAATGGTTCCAATGGAAGATATTTTGGAAAGCTAATTTTTTTGTTCTAAGGGAGAACAAAAGTAACTCCAAGATATGTGTTTTCTCATGTAATTGACTGTATAGACTTGTAAGACCATTTTTACCAACTTTGAATATTAATATTTTTTACTAGTTACAGTCTATTCCTAAAGAGAAAAGGAAGAAGAACCACCTAAGAATGCAGGAGAAAAACAAGTAAATATTACTAACTCTTTATTTATAATCTTGTAACTCTTCTATTGATGACTAAAATGGATTTGATCGCATGGTGATTAAAATTTAATGATAACAATCTATAATTGTTTATATATTTTTATATTATTTTAATCTAATGCACAATCTTTAATATTATCTACTAATTTTTATAGCATTTTACACTACTTTAATACCTTTTAAAATATTCTAATAAAATGTAGAAGAATTCAAATGGCGTTGCATACGCAAAGTATCTTTTTTTGGTGGAAAATGATTCTATGAACCTATTACAATTTGAAAATGCCTTATTGTATCATGACATTATGACTAGTATATAATTATTGAAACATTATAAGTGAAAAAATAGTTGAAAGGTTAAAAAAGATAATGTTTTAATAAAGTTTAGAAATATTATTTGTAGTTAATATAAAATTAATTATCATTATTTTCATTTTCTATCTTTTTTTTCATTAATCTCACATTTAATAAATAAATATATAAATTTAACAAAATTTAAGTAGCTATATGTTCTTTAAAAAAAAATATATAAATATTATTATTCTACTCTAATTTAGTAGGATAATTTCTTAATATAATTTTAAATTAAGATTTAATTTTTTTATTATAATTTTTAGGAGTCATTTATCATATTTATTTTTACGTGTAATTCATTTTTTACTTATAAAATATAGTTTTAAGTTTTTTAGTTTTATTCATTATAAATTTTTTTTCAAAAAACTTATGAAATATTCATAAATATGAGTGTATTAATATTATTTGACATAATTTTAAAAAATTTTAAAAAATAAAATAAAAATATTATAAATATTATAAATATGTCTTTTTTTTAACTTTTTGAATTTTTAAAATTTGTTTAGTATAACCAAAACAACATTATTAATATAAATTAAAGAGAAAATAATTTATAAATTTTAAACTTAATCTCTCTAAAATAAATTTTCTTTAAAATAAAAAAATTGTAGAAATAAAGTTTTTAAGTTTTTTTTTTTTAATTTGTTAAAAATACAAAAAGAAAAAAATAATAATAACAATAAAAATTAGTCAAGAACAACAAAATTTTTTTAAAAAATAAAAAACTATAATAAATATAAATTATGAAAGATTATCATTTTTTTAAAAAAATAATAATAATAAAATAAAGATTAAAATAAAAAATAAATTCATAAATAATTTTAAAATTAAAAAAAAAAATACAAATATGTCATTTATAAACATGTAAGATAGAAACTCAAAAGTTATAAATATAAATAGTTTAAAAAAAATAAAAAACTTTAAAAGAGATTAAAAATCGATAAAGAAGAAAACTTAAAAAATCAACTTAATTACAATTATACCATAAAAATTATAACACTTTTTTTTTTTTTTGAAACCGGAGACGTAGTATTAATAAATACGGAAAGAGATACAAAAGTAACACACTTGGTAGAGGCCTACATTGCAAAGGCTATACAACACTAATCGTGGTCGATGTTTCCGCACCCACGGAAAGAAGATCCGCAGTAATTTGTAGACTCTTTTCCGCCGGAGCCAGGGGATGCATCGGTTTCCTATCACTATGCTTCCTACCAATATGGCTATACCATAACTCATGAACCGTCTGTCTAAAAATATAGAGCCAATGAGTTGACTCAGGTTTACTACTGGCATCAATAAACTGATTTACTCTAAACCAATGTACAATATTTTCTGGCTCGCAAAAAACAAATCCCACCAGGCCAGGGGAACAATCGTGTCGCCAAACCTTCAAAGCATCCGGACAGTCTCCGAGGATATGTATGTCCGACTGTAGAGATTCAGTGCACCAATCACAGGTTGCAACAGGAAGAATTTTCCGACGCCACAAAAGAGCATTAGTAGGAAGAGCACCATGAAGACAAAACCACAAAGTAAAAGACGCCCTGGTCGGGCCAAAAAAATCCCGGATGTGGGACCAAATATTCCTACCCTGTACCTGCTGCTGCGGTAGAATAATGTTACGAGCTGAATTCGTTGAGAAATGGCCGGTGGAAGACAAACGCCGGAACGGCCAGTCCTGTTGGTCTCCAAGTTGTTTCGGGGTGGTCCTTACCAGCTCCATCGGTGTAGTCTCCGACAACTTATGCCTCAGCAAATCCAACCTCCACCCTTCCGCATCACACCAATAATTTCGGACAGTAGCACAAAGATCCGAATCGGATAGGGGTGATACCGCCAGGTCTTGCAACGGCCCCTCGGTGAGCCAAGTATCCACCCAAAAACAAATATGTTCTCCAGTCCCCAGTTGCCAACGAATCCCCTTGCGCAAGATCTCTAAGTTAGCATGAATACCTCTCCAAGTCGAAAAAGCTCGACTAGGAAAAACATTACCCCCAGCCTGCTCCCATTGTCCATATTTGTCTTGAAGGACTCGACTGCATAGAGAGGCAGGCATAGTGATTGTCCGCCACCCCACCTTAGCCGGA
Organism: Cynanchum wilfordii; assembly: GCA_025388415.1. Classification (NCBI taxonomy): domain Eukaryota; kingdom Viridiplantae; phylum Streptophyta; class Magnoliopsida; order Gentianales; family Apocynaceae; genus Cynanchum; species Cynanchum wilfordii. Next base: position 526,812 of record JAHSUH010003640.1, on the reverse strand, counting down.
AGGGCTCGGTTGGAAGCCTCCAAAGATGGCAGTCCAAGCCCACCCTCTCGTTTAGGCGAGACAAACCTTGTGCCAGCTGAGAGTGTGCAAACGGCGTTCCTCCCCACTTTCTCCCCAAAAGAACTTCCTGCAAAGTTTTTCAATCTCACGGGTGACACCCTTCGGAATAGCGGCTGATTGCATGGCGTAAATCGGGATAGACAGTAAGGTTGATTTAATCAAGACTGTGCGGGCAGCCCTCGATAAAGTCTTAATCTTCCACGTGGCTAGTCTTTTCCGCACCTTATCAATCAAAAATTGATACGTCTCCTTCTTGACCCTACCATGGATAATAGGGGCACCCAAGTATGTCCCAAGAGTTGAAGCGGGGTTCACCCCCAAGCTAGAACAGATGGTTCCCCGCAAATAAATAGGAGTATTAGGGGAGAACCATATTGATGACTTGTGTCTACTCATAAGCTGTCCCGATTCCCTGCAAAAAGTCTCCAACACATGTTCCATTACCCCGGCTTGTGAGAAGGTCGCTTGCCCAAGCAAGAGGAGGTCATCGGCGAAAAAAAGATGTGATAACGGGCTGCCCCCCCTTACCAATCTCAAAGGATTCCAACGCTTCTCACGTACAGCACAGGCAATTTTGAAATGAAGAGTTTCCATACATAGGACGAACAAATAGGGGGATAGAGGATCCCCTTGGCGTAGCCCCCTCGAAGGATGGAAGGCTTCCAGAAGTTCCCCATTCCAGCACACTTGGAGGGAGGTAGAGGACACGATGTTCATAATAAGGCCCCGAAGAAGAGTGGAGAAGCCTGTATAGGAGATGACTTTACGAAGAAAAGTCCAATCCACTCTATCGTAGGCCTTCTCAAGATCTATTTTTGCAATCAAACCACCTAGCAGACCCTTCCGTTTTCGTAAAGAATCCACAATTTCTTGTGCAGCAATAATGTTATCGGTTGCGAGGCGACCCGGTATAAAGCTAGACTGACTTGGGCCCGTAAGAGTGGGCATAACAGTTTGAAGCCTATTAGCTAGTATCTTCGAGATAACTTTAACAATGACATTACACAACGAGATCGGTCGAAATTGAGAAAGGGATTCCGGACAACCCACCTTCGGGATTAGGCAGATCAACGTCTCATTAGCTTGGGCTGGGACAGATCCCGTTCGGAAGGCCTCCAACACAAACTCCACAACCGACTCCCCAACAATTGGCCAAAATTCCTGGAAGAAGCTTGGTGGAAAACCATCTGGGCCGGGGGCTTTATCCGGACCCATCCGGAAAACAGCCTTCTTTACCTCCGCCTCCAGAAAGTCCATTCGAGTTCCTTGATCCACCTCCTCGACCGGGCGTGAATTCCCACTCTCCCTCATTTACCGCCGCACACTGCTCCTCGGAGTACAAACTAATAAAAAAATTACGAGCCATCCCCTTCAGCGTATCAGCATCGGTACACCATTCACCCAAAGAATTTTTTAATTGGTTGATAGTATTCCGTCGTCTTCTCTCCGGAACGGATAAGTGGAAGAACTTAGTACATTGTTCTCCATGTTGTAGCCACCGATTTCTAGACTTCGCTTCCACAAAGATTCTTCCTGACGTAGAGTCACCTCCAGCTCCCCCCCGACCTTAACTTCCAACTCCCTTAGGAAGGGTGAATTTCTGCCACCGAGAGCCTTTTGGATCCCCCCTAGGCGAGCTAGGCAGCGATATTTTCGATCGAAAATATTGCCAAACACAAAACGATTCCACTTCGGCACCTCCTCCCTAAACAACTTCATGATATTCACAATGCCTCTCACATGGCCGCTCCAGATAGATTCCAGAAAAATAATGAAGTTTGGATGTTCATACCAGGCACGTAAAATTTTGAACAGTTTGGGTTTTGGTGCTGACCCTGACGGCGGAGGTTGGATAAGAAGAGGGTGATGGTCGAAACGCGTACGAGGTAAGTGCCGAACCCAGCTGCTCGGGAAATATTCCAGCCACGCAGAATTACAGAAACATCTATCAAGTCGTTCTTCAATTAGAGCGCGACCATGGCGCATATTCGACCGGGTGTACCGAGGACCCTCAAAACCGACATCCAGTAGGTGGCAGGAATCTATCATCTGTTGGAGGGGACGAACTCGGCAGGAACCGAGTGGACTTCCACCCCTCTTATCCTCGGCCATAAGGGGTTGGTTAAAATCCCCTGCAATCAACCATGGAAGGGCCATCGAAGTTCCAATTTCAGAGAGGTAAGCCCACAATTCATTGCGGAAATTCGGCTTTGGGGAAGCATAAATAGCAGAAAGAAACCAGTAAGGGTCCCTTCCTTTTTTAACAATCACATTTACCACTTGATCATCCACACTCACAATGTCAACCTGCAGCACAGAGGAGTCCCAAATAATCCAAATACCACCAGCATAACCATTAGCTTCAGCAGAAATATACTCGGACAAATTAGTTTTACGCAAAATACGATCAATATAAGTACTGGAAACCCGAGTTTCCAACAAAATTACAATAGAGGGGGAGAAATTCCTAACATACTGAACAAAATGTCTAAGAAAACAACTGGACCCTGCTCCCCGGCAGTTCCGGACAAAAATATTGGGGACTGACATAAAACTAAGAAGAGAGGGGGGCTGCTCAACCCCATTACCCACAACAACACCATCAACCATCATAGAGGTTGTATCCGAAGGACGTGAAGAAGCCACCACCTCATGGACCGTAACTCTTTCAGCAGTCTGACCCGACCCAACAAGACCATGGGAGTCCCGATTTGCAGAGTTTCTGTTCTTTGTCTGGGGACCTTTCCCCTTAGAGGTGGGCTTAGGCCCGATATCTCCTTCCTTCGGCCCAGCTGTCGTATGACCGGATGCATTGGGCTTGGCCCCACTCTTCTTTGCCACATAAGTTTGTTGCTTCCTCTCATGGGCTGGCCCAACAGGCAGCCTCTTACTTGGGCCCGAAATTTCTTGAATTTTCCGCTTCAGGAGGTCCAAACGCTGCTCCCAATTCTCATCCTGGTCCAAATCCTCAAGCACTGCAAACCTGGACACAACTTTACCTTTGTTTGGGCCAGCCCGAGGACTTGCCTCACTAACTACAGCCTGCCCATTTGCCTCATTGACTTGGCCCAGATAGTTATGGGAATAGCCTGGCCCACTTACCTGTCTGGTTGCCCTAGTTCCCCCAGCATTAGCTTGCGCCGGTATAGGCCGGCGATTAGCCGGAGCCTGTACATTCCGATTCCTCCTCTGCTTCGGAAGCATCCACGGTCCGAAACCTTGTTCCTGACTCGTCTCGGAGTCGCTGCTGCCCGATCCCCCAGATTCGCCGGAACCCCCGGACTCGGAATTCTTAGCCGGACCACATTGGTCCACACGATGCCCATATTTTCCACAAGTAAAACAGATTAAATGAAGGCCTTCATACTCCACCTTTTGCTGGCACCCAAGGACAGTTAGGAAAGGGATGAGAGGTTTGGAGAGATCTATTTCAATACACACCCTCGCATACTTACCCCTAGCCGCTGCAAGAGTAGTTTGGTCAACACGAATAGTCTTACCCAGAACATTACCCATGGAGTACAACACTTCCTCGTCAAAGAGCTCTAAAGGGAGCTCGGGAAAACGGACCCAAACAAGAGTTGACTGAACCTTTTCCATGGAGGGACGAAAGTTTGGCTTCCATTTCTTCACCGTCAGGTAGTGAGCCATTATTATCCATGGGCCGCACTCAAGAACCTTAAAGTAGTCCTCTCTCGAGTAGAATCCGGCCAGGTAGAAACCCTCCTCCAGATCCACCAGTTCACATCCACTTTCCAGATTCCAGAGGCTACTGGTTCGTTGCTCAAGGATGCGAAAATTCACTCTTTTCCCCAGCAGTTTGAGTACAAGGGCTCCACGCCATGGTTGAAACAGGCTATGGTACTTCTCGGGGAAATAAGGACCACCGGACTTTTGGACTGGCTTTCTTCACTGTCTGCTTGTTCCATATCACATATGTCCGCAAAAGACGATAGGTCACGATCGTCATCTTCACCCATATAAATGCTGAGTTGCTTGGGCGGGTCCCATAGGGTATCTGCAAAGGACTGTTGGCCCCACTTAGCTGTTGTAGAAATTTCCTGCATAACAAAGCATCACTAATCCCGCCGTCCGTTGGGGGTGTGAAAATAGTGTCATCTTGCAGCCGCTTAGATTTTTTTAGGCTGGGTTGAGGCGGATCTGGTGTCACAGCCGGTGGTTGGGCCACCGCTGCAACATCCATGGTGAAAAGGGTACCGGAGTACTATTCCAGAGAGAAAGAAAAAGTCTAGAGAGAGAAAGTGATACAGCGTAAAAAAAGAAGTGTTGGAGTATCAATTCAAATCTCACATTAGATGATGTAAAAGTTATCTAATATATAAATATTTTACTTGTTTTATTAATACGAGACATTTTGAGTAAATTAGATATAATGTGCAAAATTTGGTCATCAAATTTACCAAGGAAAAAAAATTAAAAATCTGAAATATAAATATTTTGTTACATCATGAAATAAAGACACGTATGAGAATCTTTATAGATACTAATACTACAATGGTAGTTTTAATAATTTTAGGAAGAAATTATGACGTCAATCTTAAATCTAATCTTCCAAAATTAGGTAAAAGATTTGTGGGCCAACAAATGTTACCTATTTTTCTACACCATACATGTTCTAATGTTGAAATTATATGAAACGTGGGCCTACAAACAATGACTCCCATTTCTTATCGTAATTAAATTCCTCCCTAGTTTATGTTCTTCTTATATGTCCAATCCAGTTTTTTTTTTTTTTTTTTTTTTTTTTTTTTAAGTCAAAAGAAACATAATGAATAATTATCATTTATAATAACAGAAAACATCTAACCTAAAAAGGTGGAGACAATAAAACTCAACCTAAAAAATTAGGAGAGTAAGAAACAACAACAACACAACTATTGTATCTATATTCATAGCGTTTTGACCACCGATCATTGACATCATTTGCAAGGAGGGCTCGAGTTCATCTTTTTCCTTCAACAACAATCTCTGCGATCCAGGGCGGATCATAAACCTCAAAGATAGTCTGTGAAAAAGATAAAAATCGAGAAAAGAGTCGGATAGAGATTGAGTTTAAATGTTAATTCTTCTAAAAGAAGAAAAAAAAACTTGATCTCTAGAGATCAAAGAGAACTCTTGCATTTGAAAGTGAAAGATGATAAAATACCAAGAAATAGACAGAATAGTAATTAGAAAAAAAAAAAAAAAAGCGGAAAAAAAAAAAAAAAGAAGGAAAAGAGAGTTTCTAGCCAAGAGAGAAGCTTAGTCGGAGCCAAGCTTCTCTCTTGGCCGGAAGAAATGGAGGAGAATAAGGGAGAGCTGCTGAGAGGAAAAAAATGTAGAGAGAGAAAATTTTGTTCTAGGGTGTTTTCAATTCTCTATATGTCCAATCCAGGTTATTTGTAACATTTTAGATCTTTTACATTTTATGTGCTCAAAATTACATCTTGCTAACTTGTTTTAAATTTAATCGTTGTTCCAAGTGAAAGGAGTTTAGTTCCATTTTACGTATGATCTCGAGTTTAAACATTATATATGAAGAAATATGTGTAAGGAAAATTTCCCCTAATAAAAATTCTATGTTGTTCGTTCCATTTTCTATATTCTCCCTAAATATCCAAAAGCTTGTTGTTCGATGGTGAGACTTAAAAGAGAGAATATATATATTTTTTTTTATGTCAAATTTTTTAAAATATACTTTTACTTGTAATAATTTATTGTTGTCATAATTTATGTAACATATTACCCTTATTTTAAGAATTGTTGACTTAATTTCCCTTCACTTTAACCTAAGAAATTTCATTTCTAAAATCATTCTAAATAGTTATTGAAATCTTCAACTTAATTAGAGACTTTAGCTTGACATCAAGACTATTTATCTAATCTTCAATATCAAATCAAAATTATTTATATGAATATGATAATATATATAAATTTAAATATTTATTATCGATCATGGGAGAGATTGAAAGTTAATAAGTCACCATATCTACCAACGAAAATTAGTATGTATTGAGTAATGATAGATATTTATAATTTTTTTAAAAAAATATATATATATAATTAATATAATATAAAACGCGACTAATCCACCGACAATAAAATAAGGGAAACAAAGACAATATCATATTTCATCCCTAAATTTACTAAAATTTCATATTGGGTCCTTATTTATTGTTTTTTAAAAGAAACATCTCACATTCTTTTTCTTCCCACATGTGTAAGGTCTTTCCGTTATATGAAAAAACAGTCAACTTTGAATTTTTTTCATATCGAGAAATTAAAGATACATTTTATTTTTTATATATTTAACTTACAATTTTCTCAAAAGAATTAAATAACAATATATATATATATATATTAAAAAAATAAAAAAAATTCTTTTTTTTTTTTTTTTTATTATTTAAGTTGAGGGCTATCCTTACCTCAAACATTACTTTGCACAAAAGAAAAATATAAAAAATAATAATGGATCTAGATTTTTTTTTATAAAAAAAAAAAAAAAAAAAAAAATAAAAACAACAATAAGTAAATATTTAAGAAAAAAATGCTAATTGTCCCCCCTGCTACCACACCCCACAAAAAAAAAAAAAAAAAAAAAAGATGGAAGAAGAAGGAATGAAAAAATTGCCGCAGATCACGGTTAATTGAATCATTTGTTCCTTTGTTTGGTCAAACATTCCTCATTCAAAAGGCCAGTACAACAATTAGTTATTACTTCCAAAAGAAAAACAAAGTACCATATATACAATTTGTTTTCTGTATATATATATATACATACCTCACACCATTTTTTTTTTGAGAAATAAAAAACCCCACACCTATAGCTAGACTCAAGATTTTATTCCAATCTCCCCACACTATTATTAATATTATTATTATTTAGATTCTCCATATCTTTTGCTCTTTCTGGGTTCATTCACAAAAGTATAAAGTAAAAGCTATCACAACTATTTATACAACATTCTTTATATTATATAATTTTAGAGAAAAAACATTAATAAAAGGGGAAAAAAAAATTGTTAGTTTAATTGGTGTGATTCTTTTAACGTAAATATTTTTATCAATTTTTTCAAGTAAGAAATATTGAGTTCGATTTTCATTTAGAACAACTTATATTGTATTTTTAATTAATTGTTATAGATTTTAGTGTCTTTTCTTATAAATTTTTATATTAGATTAAAAATAACGGACAGTTGAAAGAAGGAAAAAGAAAAGTCTTGACTGTTGACCCAAGTAAAGTTGTTTTCTCTCTCATCTCGTGCAAAGTGGGTGGTGCCGCGCTTTATCGTGGCAAAATGAGACCACAACTTTTAGAATCCTAAATAATGTCTGGCTTGACCTGTACGTAGTAATTAAAATAATAATGTTACAATTTTGTCTCTTTCTTGAGCCTACCAATACTAGTTTTTTTAAAGTCTAATGCGATTTTCCTTGTGACACAAGGAATGTATATATTAAAAAAAATAAAAATTAATTTGAGAAAAAATAAACATAAAAATAAAAATGAAAGTAACAAATGCTAGATAAGTTGTGGTAATGTTAAAATATTATAAAAATCAAACAAATTGTGTACTCTTATACCATGAATGAAAATTTTTCACTAAAATTTTTTCCTTTTTTCTTCTTTAATAGAAAATAAAATGTAAAGTTGCATGCATTGTTAGAAGAGAGCAATGTAGGTACTAACCAATGAGCTGCAAAAGTGTAGCCTTGGTCATATATATATATATATACATGATAGATGAGAGTACAATATTTCAACCAAAAAAAAAAAAAAATATATATATATATATATATATATATATATAATAACTAGATATACAAAGTGATAAGTATGTTGTCTTGCTGCAAAACGTTAAAAGCCGGATTCAATTATAGTATAAGGGTCCACACTAGTTTGAAAAGTAATAAATTGGTAAATTTTATATTTAAGTTATATAATTTTTGTAATTTTATCTATTTTTAAAATTTTTATATTATTTTATCTCTTATATTTATAATTTAAGTAAGTTTCATCTTTTTATTATTAAATTAACGATCAAACTTTCTACGGAAGAGGTTTACTTTGTAGCGCCCAGACGTCATAGTGGGTCGAGCAGCTCTTCATCTTCTGGTCAAATTCCCAATCTTCTTTTTCTACCCATACTAAGAGCCCGCTGAAAGGGGAAATAAAAAAAAAACACACACACACACATTTTGCGTCTGTACTAGAAGCATTATCAATCAATTAGCAATTTGGTATTCAATATTAATTATCTGTTAGCACAACCATTATTGCGGCGGGAATGGTGTGCTCTTAACTTTTTTTTTTTTTTTTTTTTCATTTATTTTCCTTCTTAATCTGGGTTCTAAATCTACACAACTATGAATCAGGGAAAAGGAAAAGTGTGAGAGAATAATTCACTTAAGTATATACGTAATCATCCGATCCCACTCTCGATAACTTCCACTGGGCTCCGACATAGCAATCTTGTCGGAGGTGGAATTCCAGCCAAACTCTCTTCTTTTATGGTTAGAGAAGAAAGATTGGAACATAATATTTTTCTACCCATTTCTATCCTTTTAATTTGATTATTTTTTTATATAAAATTTATTTTATAAGTTTTGACTATAAAAGGATGAAACTTACTATAATTATAAAATTATATAACTTAAGGGATGAAATTTACCAATTTACCTTGAGAAGTGAATAAAAAAATAACCATATTTTGAAATGACTTTTAAAAACAACACTATTTTGGGATGAAATATTAGTGTCAAATTTTGGCCTAGAATAGTTAACAAAGATGCTCATTCCTTAGCACAATTAGGGTTAAGTTTGGACCTAGATATAATTTGAGATAACATACCATCCTCTAGTATTCTTCCTGTTTTACAAGCCTAATGGCAAATTTTACAGTTATGGAAGCTTCATGTTTTATATAAAATAAAATAAAAAACACTAAATAGACTAATAAAAAAAAAATAGTAATAATTTTCTTATATATATATATAATATATTATGACGAAAGAACCTGAGCCTTTGGCCCCCGCAGCCGCCCTGATAGTCGCTGATCATATTGGTTAGGTTGAATTGGGACCTACCAATTAATTATCAACAGTTTTTTTAGGAAACATCTTAAGCATGGTATATAAATCATACCAAGATCGCGCACGAGAAACGTGACCAAATTTATTGTTATTATTATTATATTCACAAAAAGTAGATCACTAATAATTGGTTATTTGACAAAATCATATAAATTTAATTTAAATAATTTATAATTTAAATAAATAAAATATTAAACAATATTTAATTAAAAAATAATAATGATTAAAATCAGTTATTCAATCTTTTGATTAAAAATCTCCAGTTTCGAATTTTAAAATAAATTTTTGTTAGTGTTTGTATAAAGAAGAGACTCAAATTTTAAATAATTCAAAATGATAAATCACTATTGAATATTTTGACCTAGTTTGATTCAAAAAAAAAAAAAAAAACTTGAGGTAATTTGGATTCTTGATGACGTATATATCAACAATTGACCTGTTTGTAGTGTAGTAATGTTCTATTTTTTTATTTTTTTTTAAATTATAATAATAATAATTTGCCTTAAATTATGTGAAAATATTCAAGCAAATTATTTATTAAATTATTTATTTACATCATATTTATTATTTATTAACTAGTTATAATTTTTATACTTTTATTTTTTTTATATATATATATATATATATATATATATTTGAGGACTGTGACGGGACCTTTTTGAGATGTAAGGTTCCCATCATTCTTTAATGTGAATGACTAAAATCACCTATTTTTCTTTTAATTACAATATATATATGTTACATTGTATTTAATTTTTTTTTAAAAAAAAATTGTTAAGATGACAATTTAAATTAAGTAATTGTTCATTTTCTAATCTTTAAGAGAAGTTTTGTTCATTAACTTGGAATAAAAAGTGATAATTCTTTAATGAAAAGATAAGAAAAAATTGTTTGTAAAATAATTGAAAACTTAAAAAACAAAAATAATAAAGAAATAAATACTCTTCCGGTTCTAAAAGTTTGGTCATAAATATCTATTCTTCAAAATATTTATTACTTTTTACTTAATATTTATTCAATTCCAAAATTATAAATATTCAATATGTTACTTATTTTATTGATTCAATAATATATTTTCATATAAATTCAAATAATATTAAAAATAAAATATATATATATATATATATTTATTTTTCTTTGAAAATTAATAAATTAATTTTTTAATTAATAATTAATATAAAATGTTTTTGAGAGCCGAAAAAAATAAAGAAAAAAGATTATAGTAGTTAGAAACGTCAATAATATTAAAAGGAGGAGAAGCATGAAGTGGAAAAAAAGGGAGGAGAGGTGTCAACAGAAGAGAGTGAGAGGAGGAAAGAAGGAAGGAAGGAAGGAAGGAAGGAAGGAAGGAAAGGGAAGATAATGTCGCAGATCATTTATACTTTTTGTCTTTAGGGTTTGATCCACTATTAGAACATTGAAAACCCCTTAAAGAGAAGGCAAGGTTTTTCAATTCTTTCTCTCTCTGTGTTTTTCCCCTGGATTTCTACATTACATTTCCTTACCTGTGCTTCACCATTTCTTCTGGACTCAATTGACAGTTAATTTTTTTCTTCATCATTTTTGTTTTCCAATCTGGGTTTCTCTGGTTTCAACCAAGAAAATGCTTGTTTTCTTAAAAATGGGATTTTGTGGGAATTTTGTTATATCATGATACGGAGGAAGGTATTATTATTATTATTATGGATAGGGTTGATCAGAGGATAATTTGGATTCTTGCCATAGTTTTAGGCAGTGTCAATGTGGCTTCTGGATTTACAGATCAGAATGATTTCAAGATTTTGGATGCTTTCAGAAATGGTTTGAGTAATTCGCAACTCCTCAAATGGCCTTCCAATGGGAATGACCCTTGTGGCCCTCCTGCATGGCCTCATGTGTTCTGTTCTAGAGGCAGAGTAACGCAGATTCAGGTTCAGGGGATGGGCTTAAATGGAACTTTGCCTCAGAACTTGAATCAGCTTGAAAATCTTCAAAATCTTGGCCTTCAGAAGAACCATTTTGGTGGAAAGTTGCCTACTTTCGCTGGGTTATCTAATTTGCAGTATGCGTATTTGGATAACAACGATTTTGATACAATACCATCAGACTTTTTTGATGGGCTTAGTAGCGTTCGTGTCTTGGCATTGGATGAGAACCCCTTTAATGTAACTTCTGGTTGGTCTATCCCTGTTGGATTGCAGGAATCAGCTCAATTGGCAAATTTTTCTTGCTCAGACTGCAATATTGCTGGAGATGTGCCTGATTTTTTCGGTAAATTGCCGTCTTTGAGTGTGTTGAAACTATCCTACAACAGATTATCTGGTCCAATTCCTAAAAGTCTTGGCGGATCAAACTTGCAGATTCTACAGTTGAATGATCAAAGTGGTGGTGGAATGACTGGCTCAATCGATGTCATTGGGACCATGGTTGGACTGACCCAGGTATGGCTGCACGGAAACCAATTCACTGGATCAATTCCAGATAATATTGGGGATTTAACTTCTTTAAAAGATCTTAATCTTAATGGAAATCGTCTTGTTGGGTTGATTCCTCAAGCCTTGGCCGACTTGAAGTTACAATCTCTGGACTTGAATAATAATATGTTTATGGGTCCTATTCCGGATTTCAAGACTCCTAATGCTTCTTTTAGTTCAAATTCTTTCTGTCAAGGAGTTCCTGGTGAGCAATGTGCTCCTGATGTTACTACACTTCTAGACTTCCTTCATGATATGAATTATCCTGCTAAACTTGCTTCTGAGTGGACTGGAAATAATCCATGTCAAGGGCCATGGTGGGGGATCACCTGCAATCCTAAAAGTCAAGTTTCTGTTGTTAATTTGCCCAAGCTTAATCTTAATGGTACTCTAAGCCCTTCACTTGTAAATCTCAGCTCATTGCTTGAGATTCACATATCTGGAAACAACTTACATGGTGTAGTTCCTGAAGCCTTAACTCGGTTGAAGTCATTGCGATTGTTGGATATAAGTAATAACAATTTTGATGCTCCATTGCCCAAATTTCCAACCAGTGTGAAGCTCATCACTAGTGGTAATCCCCATTTAGGTCCTGCTGCACCTCAACCAGCCAGTAGTCCATTGCCAAGTCCACCAGCAGGTATTTCACCATCCGGAAGTGATCAACCACCACCGTCACGCAGTCCACCTTCCCCTGCTGGTGGCTCAGGCAAGAAATCACCTAGTTCACCATCCCCTGCTGGCAGATCAAGCACACCTAGTAACGTCAACAATCAGTCTAAAGGTTCTAATGGAAATTATACCATCATTATTGTATCAGTAGCGGGTTCTTTATCTTTGGTTCTGCTTCTGGTTATTCTGGTTACTTGCTGCCTCAAAAAAAAGAAAACAGCTGAAAGGGCTAATGGCATTGTTGTCCATCCTAGAGATCCATCTCAGCCTGATGATATGGTTAAGATCACGGTCTCAAATAATTCAATTGTCCAACCTAAATCAGGAAGCAGTCTTGAGAGTAAATATAGTTTTGGACTGCAAAATGCTCATGCAATTGAAGATGGAGGACTTATAATCTCAGTTCATGTCCTTCGCGAAGTTACTAATGATTTTTGTACAGAAAATGAGTTGGGACGTGGTGGTTTTGGGACAGTTTATAAGGGAGAACTGGAAGATGGAACTCAGATAGCAGTGAAACGAATGGAAGCTGGTGCAATTAGCAGCAAGGCTTTGGATGAGTTCGGAGCAGAAATTGCTGTTCTATCTAAAGTCCGGCACCGACACTTGGTATCTCTTCTAGGATATTCTGTTGAAGGAAATGAAAGACTATTGGTTTATGAGTACATGTCACAGGGGGCTCTAAGTGGACATCTGTTTCGCTGGAAGAGCCTAAACCTACAGCCTCTATCATGGACAAGAAGGCTGACCATTGCACTGGATGTTGCCAGAGGAGTGGAGTATCTTCATAATTTGGCTCATAGAAGCTTCATACATCGGGATCTCAAATCAGCAAATATTCTTTTGGATGATGCTTTCAGGGCAAAAGTTGCTGATTTTGGATTAGTGAAACTTGCTCCTGATAGGGAGAGATCCGTTGCCACTAGACTTGCAGGAACATTTGGATATCTTGCCCCAGAATATGCTGGTAAGAAAAAGATTTCTATATATATATTATGCAGATAACTATGTTGGTTTTACTTACTTTTCAATTTTGAAGCTTTTGATCATACTTATCACGGTGCTACTTTGATTGTCCAAATAGTTAAAGAAAAATGTCATTATGCAATTAATGCTTTAGAATTGAATAATTTTTCTTGTTCAAAATTTTCATATCAAACATTTGATTTCTCGATATCTTTGTTTCTTTCTCTAGTCACAGGGAAAATCACTACTAAGGTTGATGTGTTCAGCTTTGGAGTGGTGTTGATGGAACTCTTGACAGGCTTAGTAGCACTTGATGAGCAGCGTTCTGAGGAAAATCGGTACTTGGCAGAGTGGTTTTGGCAAATAAAGTCAGACAAAGAAAGGCTTATTGCTTCCATTGATCCTGCTCTTGGTGGAGATGTAAATATTTGTGATAGCATATTTGTTATAGCTGAACTAGCTGGACATTGCACTGCAAGGGATCCAAACCATCGACCCGAAATGGGGCATTGTGTTAATGTTCTCTCTCCATTGGTTGAAAAATGGAAACCTGTTGAAGAAACAGAAGAGTATTCGGGGATAGATTATAGTTTACCTCTTCCACAAATGTTGAAAGGATGGCAAGAAGAAGAAAGCAAAGAGTATAGCGGCTCAAGTCAAGATAGCAAGGGAAGTATTCCTGCTAGGCCTGCTGGATTAGCAGATTCATTTACTTCGGTTGATGCACGTTAGCAAAAACATATATATATATATCAACGAGCTGCAGATCTCCAAAAAAAATAAGGTGCTTGTAGTGTTAAATATAGATAAATTTTTATTTTGTTATGTAGATATTGCTGCAAATGCTCTTTTTTAACACTTACAAGTTCCCTTTCAGATATATTTTCTCGAAATTTTTCGGGTCTTATCTGTTTCATGTTTGTTGAACGAGTAATATGTGCTTGATTCATTACTCTTTACATGTTTTCTCGTTCCATGCATCTTCTTCTATAGTATTGCCTTAAACAAAGCTAGTAACTTTAGTTGTTTCCCAATGTTATCATAACATATTCTTGAGCTTTACAACTATATATCACTCTTACCCCTGCACATAAAAAATTTTCTAGTGTATATATATATATATATATATATATATATATATTTATTTGGGCTGCATGCAACATTTTGTTCTTATTCTTAGGAGATTTGTTATGTGTATTAAAAGAATTTTCTTAAATTGAATATGTCAAAATGATGTTAGAAGAGGTTACAAGGAATGTTACAGAGGATCCTAACTGGTACATACATACATATATATATATATATGTGTGTGTGTGTGTGTGTGTGCGTGCGAGAGAGGCGTTGGAAGACTTCAATTTTTGAGAATTTGTTTATCATTCTTGAAGTGGAAATGAAACCTTGGCCAGGTTATGTTCTTGATGCCATTACATTTTCTGTTACATTCATATGTATTATATATATATTGTATTTGTATAGATTGAGAGGTGGAGATACTTGAATATCAATAAAATACGAACAAAAAATTAAAGTGTCGGTGGAGGAGGAGGAGGTTAAAGGGAGTGTGAAATTTGGCAAGTCAAAAGTATTCTGGCATCAGTTACTATCTTGAAAAGGAAAGGGAAGAGGAAAAGGAAGTGAAAAGTGGTACTTTTCAAACAAAACGTCAAAAATTAATTTTGGGATGATCCATTCCGGAGACTATGATGTCTGTGTCGGTTCTTGTTTTGTTTTTCTTTTTTGGCAGTAGTTTTTGTGATAGCATTGGAGACCACTCATTTTTCTCATGATAGAATCCCTTTAACCCACTATTTTCAGGGTTTTTGTTAACTTTCATTAATTAATTTTTTTCAAAAAATAATATAAACAATTAATATTTTCATTAAAAAAAATCAGTATTTTAATTTTTTATGAGATTTTTTTTTTTTTTTTTTTTGCTTTGATTCCGAAGGAAATTCTGACTCTAAACTCTGTTTACATGAGATCATTTATAATGGATTTTATTTCTATTGATCCCTTAATTCAAATTTAAATACGATTTTGAGGGCTTTAGGCTTAATTTTGGGAATAAATAAAACAAGATTTTAGAAAAATGGAGAAGAAAAGTCAATGTGCCAGATGTTCGATATTTCTTTAAAATATCTCTTTTAAATTCTTATTAAGTATCTAAAAAATTTAAATATAATATTTGAAATATATTAATAAAATTTTACTCCATACAAATATATTATTAATTTTTTTTTTTAAAAAAAAAATTATACACACCATTTAGTTCATTATTTTAAAATATTTTTTTTATTGCATTAAAAAAAATTGATACTTAAATTTATTTTATATTTTAATTAAGTTTTGATAAATTTTATATATATATGAACGTGGCAGACAAGTCTGTTTGTTTGTTTTTTGACAAGTTCGTTGATGAGAAATAGACAACTCATATTTACATACGACAAATTGAATTAATGAGTAGTGAACCTAACTATAATAAACTGCTCCAATATTTTCTATAAATCCAAACCAAAAAAAACAAAAAATCATAATATAAAACCAAGTCGGCAACTAATTTGAACCGTCAACTTAATGGCTTTATGACGTCATAATTTGGTACTCCCTCTTTATTATTATTATTATTATTTATATAAAAAGTATATATATATATATATATATTTTTTTTTTTGGTAAGCAAATAGTATATATATATATAAATGGTTTAAGAGAGTACTTTAATTAGTTGCAAATATATTTTACTAAACATTTTTTTACTGTAGATAAAATATATATTTAAAAATTTTAAAGATTTAATAAAAATTCACCACATAATTAATACTCTAATTAAGTGGCTGCCAAGGAACTAATTAGTATATTCTCTCCATCACCCTCTCTATTACACACACATACATAAATATTTATATATATACAAAGAGATGTTTTGTCTTGAACGAGTATCCAATTTTTGAGGCATTGGACACTTCCTCTCCCGTTTTAAAGCTGATCTTGGTCTTGAAATCAAGTCTTAAATGCCCTCGAAATTATATTGATTCATTTTGAAATTAAATCAAAGCTCTCGAACAAATTATTTTTGAATTTATGATAAATTGAATCAACGTATCAATAAAGATAAGTGTTAATTATTCAATTAATCTTAAATGCAGAAACGATTAATTCACAAAGATCCTAATAGTATAATTATTAAAATTACAGTACATGGATAGAAAATACTAACTTGAAGATTTCATTACCTTTTGTTGTTCTCCAATAAATCACCAACTATTTTCCTATGCCAAATTCATAATATTTCAATTCGTCCTTTAATGATATAAGGACTTGTTAAATTCTCAATGATTGAGTCTTTCACCATTAAAAGGAGAGTTTTTCTAGAACGAATATGAAGACATAATGAAGGTTAAGTAAATTAGAAGATGTCATTTTATAATAGCTCGTCTCCTAAAATCCTAAATTCAGCAAACCTTTTTAATCACATATGTCATATTTTGTCCAATCATCAAAAGACCCCTTAACTCTTAAATTTTAACGAGTTGGCACAGAGAGATTTACACCCGATAATTGCTTCTTCAATATTACATTAATCATCACTATGTGTACAATTATAACAATTATCAATTACTTAAATTATATAAATCAATATTAAAAATTAAAATTTCTAAGATTCTCCCACTTGATTCATATATGACAAGTATACAACATATTAATATAATTTGATCTCACTTAAATAATGTAATATATAAGTCACAAATTCATAAGAATTAACTGACCAAATCATGGAGCTCACCAGCTTGACAAACGTCTTGATTCTTTCCATGTATTACAAATCAATCTAATTCAAACAGTCACAATTTGATAAGACAAATACATGAAAATATCTTATCCAACAACGTCTTAAAATAAGACCCAACATCTATAATCATTTACGGAAGTCCTTTATCCAAAATTTTACTATGTTAACTAAAATAAATAATATATGAAACATGAAATATATAAATAAATAACCAAAAAATAGAAATAAATTATTAGAAACTAAAATTATAAAAGATAAAACTAAATATAATTAGATTAGTAGTTTTTGGGAGAAAAAGAAATTTACCTTGAATTAATTAGTAGTTCATTTTTTTTTTCTTTTATTACAATATATATTTTTTTGGCAATAAAGGGTAAAAGAAAGGGGGAAAAACACCATTAAAACTGTTCTCTTTGCAAATATCCTTATTAACGGTAATATGAACGATGATTCTTCCCGCGTTAACAGCTACAACGGTCACTAACCAAACTCTCCATTCCCCGCTTTGCCAATACCGCAATTTCAATCCAAATCCGCAATCCAACTTTATTACCGCGTACCATTCATCGTCCAAATCAAAAATAACCCTCAAGAGGACATACAAAGAAACGAATGTTCATGTCGTTGATCCTTTAATTTCTTGGACGTCTTCGATAGCTCACCATTGCCGGAAAGGTAGATTAGCTGCAGCAGTTATTGACTTTATCCGCATGAGATGTTCTGGTGTTGAGCCTATTGACATCATTTTTGTCACTTTTCTTTCTGGATTTTCCCATTTTCCCGTCCAAGGTCTGTCCTTTGGGGCTGTTTTTCACGGTTATATTTTGAAACTTGGGTTGGATAGACAAAATGTCAAGGTGAGTACGGCTCTTATCGATATGTATTCAAAATTTGGCCAAATGGGTTCTTCTAGATTATGCTTTGATCAAATGAATTTCAAGAATGAGGTTTCTTGGAATACCCTGATAGATGGGTACATGAGGAATGGAGACTTTCAGGATGCAATTAAGTTGTTTGAGGAAATGCCTGAAAGAGATGTCATTTCTTGGACTTCCTTGATTGGTGGATTTGTTAAGAAGAGGTGTTTTGAAGATGCTTTAGAGTGGTTTCAACGCATGCAATTATCTGGCGTTCAACCTGATTCAGTGACAGTGATTTCTGTGCTCTCTGCCGTAGCTAATCTGGGAACTCTTGGTTTAGGCCTATGGGTACATAAATATGTATTGCAAAACGACTATCGAAACAATATTCGTGTTAATAATTCATTGATCGACATGTACTGTAGGTGTGGTTCTGTGGAGTTAGCACAACAAGTTTTTAAGAGAATGCCCGAGCGAAGTATAGTTTCATGGAATTCAATCATTGTCGGCTTAGCAATGAATGGGAAAGCAGAGGAGTCACTCGAGTATTTCAATCTAATGCAACTCGATGGTTTTCAGCCAGATGGAGTGAGCTTTACTGGTGCCCTCACAGCATGCAGTCATGCAGGTTTAGTGAATGAAGGCCTGAGGCTATTCAAAGAAATGAGGAAAGTCCATAAAATCTCTCCACGGATTGAGCATTACGGATGCTTAGTTGATCTCTACAGTCGTGCAGGAAGGTTGGAAGATGCAATGCAGGTGGTGGAACTCATGCCCATGAAGCCAAATGAGATTGTTTTGGGATCTTTGTTGGCAGCATGTAGTGCCAAAGGAGCTCTCACCTTAGCAGAAAGGATAATGAATTACATCTATGAGTTGGATCCTGGCGGGGATTCCAACCGTGTCCAACTTTCAAATTTATATGCAGCTCTGGGAAGTTGGCATGGGGCAAATAATGTTAGGAAGAAAATGAAGGCACTTGGTGTACTGAAAAGGCCAGGTACCAGTTCAATTGAAGTTAATGGTTTTGTCAATGAATTTGTTGCTGGTGATAAGTCCCATTTTCAGGCACAAGATATCTACAGGATGCTAGATTTATTGTCATTTGAGTTAGAGATCTCAGGTTACACAATGGAAAGTGACTTAACAGAATCATTGGTATATGAGTGATGTCTTTTGTATGTAATATGAACATTAATGGAGAGAAAACAATGTATATATACTAAGAAGTTTCCAAGTTTTTGATGCTCTCAGCCCAATAATCAGGGAGGTTAATTTACTCTTAGATCAAATGGTCAAGAATGCCTCTTTCCACAAGGATAGTGTGATGGCACCTTCTTCACAGACTCTGCATCTTTTTCTCTGCTATAACAGGTTCTTGTTAATTTGTTTCAAGAATTTTGGATTTATCCTAGTGAAATTTATTGTTTAGTTAGTTATGAGGAAAGGTGAATCATGATTTATGTCATTAATTTGATGATGTTAATCTCTATTTTCCATGAAGTTTTCCATGTTATGCAGAGTTAGTTGTCATCGAAAAAAGTTTTCAAACAGCAGTGCATCAAACACATCATTCTTTACATGATTTTTAACCACATATATATATATATATATATATATATATATATATATATATATATATATATAAACATCTACAAGTTCTTCCACTTCACGAACCCTCCTACCAGAATGCAAAAAAAGAAGATCATAAAATAAGCAAAACCCAAAGAAGAAGGGGGGAGAATAGATGGAAATAAACAGAGAGAATGGAGGTATTTTCTAAAGTTTCAATGGCGGAGTAGTTCATCAGGGCTTGTTTGGAGTAGTACCACCATGATGGTGCAGCGGATCAGGACCAGCAGGAACATTCCTTAGCTCCCAGTCTTCAAAGCCCTCCTGCTTTTTTCTGGCAACTACTTTGAATCTTTGAGCATCTCTTCTGAGCCCCTCGAGAATCTGTCATTTGTCAATTCATTTTATTTATACAAATTAAGTCAAAGGAAACATCAATAGCTAAGTACAAAAATTCAAGAATGACTGAAAAAAAAAAAAAAAAAAAAAAAAAAGAATACCTTTCTTGACTTGAAAAATGCCTTAGATTCTAAACCTCCATCCATAGTTCTGCATTCTGCACAATACAAGAAAAAAGCAGATAGAATTAATGAATGAAACTCAGTTTCACAAATGCATGTGTGTAGAGAGAGAGAGAGAGAGAGAGAGAAAGGTGGTAACCTGCAACTTGTTGCATGACCAGCAACATGCAAAGTAGCAAGAGAAGAAAAAGATGAGAACTTTTAGCAGAAGTACTCGTCATATTGTTGAGCAGAATGAAAAAGATATGTATGTATTGATCAAATAAAGACTTAGATTCGAAGCCAATTTATAAACCCTTGTAAGGGTTCTTAAAATTATTACTCAGGAAGACATGAAAAGGACCAAAATGTTCATTGCTGCCATGAAAAGGAGGGAAAAAAAAAAAAGGAAAAATCAAGATATATATGATCATTTCTCCTCTCCCCTATACGTATAGCATCTCGTCGTCCACCACGGCGGCGGCGGCAATGACAGCGCCGTTTTAATTTGCTGGAGCTTCCAAATTAAATCCCAGTCTACGTCATATATATATTCATCATGATAACAAAAAATAAAATATAATAAAACCCAATGGAACTAGCAGTTTCTGTTATACTTTTTGAAGGGTTTTTGACCTTTTTATCTCTCTTATGGTACTAAAATCACGTCAACTTTTTATTCTACTCTGCCAACCATGACAGCAGGGATGATGTTTGTGTTTATATATATATATATATATATATATATTATATATATAGTACAATTAGAGGATCTTGAAATTATGCTCTTTTTCTTTTGTTTCTTATCAGAGAAAAGATGATCAGCGGCACTGCCATTCTTGTATATGAACTATGATTATGAAAAGGAGGAAAGAGAACTTATTGATTCAAGCAAAAGTTGTATCTGTCTGTCTGTCTGTCTGTCTGTTAAGAAAGAATGATATTTACGTATAGAAAGAGAAAGAGAGAACAAAGTCAATTCGGAAGATACGTATATAGACACCATAAAAGATTTTATGAAAAATTTTCTTGATATGCAATCATTATTAGGTTTGATTATTCTGCAAGTACATATATCTATCTGGATATATATATATATATATATATATATATATATATATATATATATATATATATATATATATGTATGTATATATATGTATGTATGTATGTATATAATATATGTATGTATATATATGGCGATCAATCTCTTAATTTAATTTAATTTTTGTAAATTATAAAAGAATTAAGGGACTAGTGATTGATGTGAGATGTGTGGCGATATGCAATGCCTTGCTGCTGCACTTCTCACACTGACACAAGCCTTTCAAGCTGGCAATATTATATGGAGATTCAACTTCCTTCTCTCTCATATATATATATATATAATATATACATATATATAATATATATATATCATACAAGAAGGATTGATTGCTTCTTTGTTAATCAAGATGCATTGATTTGGTTTAAATTCAAATTTTATTTAGTTTAATTCGATTGCAAATTTATATTTTTTATTAAAAAAAATTAAATTTTTTCAAAGAAAAAGAAAATAAATTTTAATAATAAATATTACATAGCGTTACAATTATGAATAGCTTTTTGTTGGTGATTATAATGGTAAAAGTTTTATAATCAAATATAAAATTATGATCAACCTATTAAAAAAAGTAAGATTATGGGATGTAGTCTCGAATATTTAAGATTTTGGTATATTTAGTCCTAAATATATATATAATATATATATATTATTTTGATATTTTAGCCTTAAATAAATTAAACTTTGTAGTGAAAAAGAAATTTCCAATTTAATTCTCTAACTATTTATGTTTTTATTAATTTGCACTAAATCTTTAAAATTCAAACAAACCGAGTCCTTATCTTTTTTTTATTATTATTTTACAATTTGTCTTTCTAATCAAAATTGGTCAATATTCAACATAATATTATAATTAAATATATCTATTTTGTTGAATTTTGAATTTAAAATATCAAAAAAAAATGGAAATAAAAGAACATTAAATAATAATTTAAGTTTAATGGTTGTACACAGGTCATGGGCAAAAAAGTAACCGTAACCACATTAAAAGGACCAGTTGAGGAGATAAAAAATAGATGAATGATAAATTTATTTAAAATAAAAAATTTAAAATCAATTTAAATAAATATAAACAATTAAAGGATTGAATTCGAGAATTTTCCTAAGTAATTTTGGTCTCTTTAGATTAAAAAAAAATCTAAATCAAAGATATTTATTGATAAAACGTCCTGTATTTGTATTTACTTATCTCTATTTTCATCTTAGCAACCAAAACTACAAAAATCTATAATACCAAAATTAAATATTATGATCAAATTTTGATTAATATAATTTATTATTAGATACAGACTTATAACTATATTTGTATATATTTCATATTATATGAAGTGTAATTGAATAATAAGATGTAAACATTTATATATATATATCTTGTAAAATTTATATAGACCATGTTTTGACCTTTTATATATACTTTAGCAAATCAATTTTATTAAAAAAAAAATTACTTACTTCCAGAAATGGAAATATATTTTTTCATTAAAAACTCAACAAATTGAATAATCTCTCACACTAACAAAAATGGGAAAAAAAAATCTTACTTCTATCCACATATTAATAAATAAAAAGGAAAAAATTCAATTTATTGTGATTATTTACTTGATTAGTTTTAAATTTTTCTATTAATTTTTAATTTATATTTACAAAGTTTTAACTCATATTTAAGAGAAAACTTTATTCTAGATCTTACAAGCCTCATCGCAAATGTCGAACTTGTGATACTATTTAACATTGAATATATTTTTTATTGTATCAAATCAAAGACTTTTCTTGTAGATATCAACTGATTAAATAAAAAAAAATGTCATTAGGTAAATATTTTTAATATTTAAAAAAAAAAGAAAAATCTTTACACATCTTTTTTTTTTTTTTTAAAGCAAAAATAACACAAAGAGTTTATAAATAACACAAAAATAACACATCTTACTTTAAATAGAATTGGAACTAATAACTTTTAAGTTTATAAATAGAGTTGCTTATTGAGATAAATCTTTATTAATTTTCTCTAATGTGTTTGTCTTATATATATATATACATAGTCCACTTGGATTCGGTGGTACGTTTTTCTTTACCTATAATTAGTTTCAATTTTCCTTTAAGATTTTTAATTTATTAATTAAAGTAAGTTAGTGAATATACATACATATATATACAATATATATATATATATATATATAATAAGTACTCCTTCGAATCACATTGTGCATATTATTTTCTTTCCGTTTGTTTTCTTTTCAATTACTTAGTTTTTTCCGCCTCTTTGGTTGCTATTTGGTTGCTACTTGTGCTATGTGGCCTTATTCCCAGACATTTAGGAAAACTAAGGATACTTCTCAGACATTTAGGAAAACATTTGCATGATGCTCGAGATGTGGTAAAATATTTACATTTTGCTATACTGTATGCATGGCCATGCAGCATAAAAAGTTTCCCTTTTTTTTGGCTTGTTTTAAAATGTTCACTTCGGTGTGTATATAGATTATAGGTTTTTAGTCCAAAAATTGCTTGGTTCAACAAAAAGGAATAACTTTCATCAGTAAATTGCAAAGTACTTAAATTAATATATAAGTACAAACAAAATCCATCATCTTGAAATCACTACCATTTCCGGTTTCACATACATAAAATTTTCAAGATCATCAAAAAGTCACATACATATATAACTATGGACTGATCCGTGGCTTAGGGCTTCCACCATGATGGTGCAAGGGATCAGGACCCAAAGGAGCTGTCCTGAGCTCCCAACCATCCATATCCTCCTTTCCTTTTCCAGAGGTTGCTGCATCATCATTCTTTACCTCCAATATTTCATCCTTCTTTTTCGAACTAGCAAGCAACTGCAAATATATATATATATATATATATTAAATATTTAGTATAGAATCTCTTAAATCTCTATACCAAAATGGAAATAAAACAGTTCATCTACCCTACTACATATATACCTTTCTGTGTTGCAGCTGCATTAATCCCACCGTAGACGTCTTCTTATTCACGAAAACACATGAATAACCATTAGCAATTACTCCCTCCTCATTGCAATAATCTGCAAAGACAAATTAACAGGAATAAAAATGCGATATGGGAGAGAGAGGACATGAATGAAACATATATATATATACATAAATATTTACCAGATGAATGGAACAACAGTATGATGAGAGAGAGTAAACAGAAGGCAGTGAGGAGAAATGCAGAAGTAGACTTGGGAAAGAAGCTGCTGCAGGCCATGGATATATTAATGAAGAGGTATTTTAGGATGTAATATATGTGTTTGAGATAGTTGGTAGATTTGTGTTTGAGTAAAAGAAAGGGTGCTATTTATACTAAGTCCTGAAGACAAAAAGAATGATTACATGAGCAGCCATATTTTAGAGAGAGATTATACAATGATTTAGACTTGTATTACTAAGTGAAAAAGAATATACATACATATATATATATATATATATATATATATATATATATATATCTGATGGTTTCTGCGACTTTTTAAGTTGCAGCAGAGATAGCATACACTCACATATGACGTACATCTGGTGACTGGTGTCAACGGCTTATCGATCGAATTTTCCCTCCGTTGGACGGCGCTGTCTAAGCCAGGCTGCTCACTGATATCATCTCTATCTCTATCTCTGTCACTTTCGTCTCGCCTCACATATATATATATATATAAAGAGAGAGAGAGAGAGAGAGGGATCTTATCTATTAGATCTTCCATTTCAAGTACTCCTTTACTTTATTTGAGTTATTACCCAAAATTGGGTAATTTTGACAGATAATTTTTCAATAAATTTTTTATCCATTTTTCAAACTATTGAGGGCTAAATATACTGTCAATTTTTTAATAAAATATTTAATATTATTTTGATCAAATACACTTTTTTAAAAAAATTTGCTTATAAATCATAAACAATAAATTTTAATTATAATTTATTATAATTATGATTATGTATATTAATTATAATTTATGTCTTATTAAAATAATTATATTATATTATATTATTTGTATATAAATGTAATTATAATTAATAATAATTATAAGTTATGAGAAAATTTTAATTATATTTAATATCATAAATAAACTTTAAAATATGAAAAATTATAAATTAAAAAATATTGTTTATAAATTGAAATTATTATAAAATTATAAATTAAAATTTATTGTTTATGATATATAAGTAATTAAAAAAAAAAAAAAGTGAAGTCTACTTGGCCAAAATAATTTGTGAATATTTTATTAAAAAAATTAACTATCTATTTTAGCAAAGTAGATTATGAATATTTTATTAAAAAATATAAGGGTTTACTTTGATAAAATAGATCATCCATATTTTGAAAATTTTTATCAAAGTAATATATTTTTTACATGTCATATTTTTTTTAAAAAAAATACATACAAAATAAAGTAATTTTTTTTTATAAAAAGAATAAAGCTATATTTGTTAAAAGTTTAAAATGAAAAAGCGATTATTATTTTAATCAAAATAAGTTTTACATTTGTTAATATTTGATTAGTATTTGTCTTTAAAATGAAACAAAAGAATTAAGTTTGTAGCTTTGGGGTGAAGGGATAATTTTGAATGTTTGTGTAACTAATATTATTTATCTAATTTTTTAATAATATATATTTTATAGGAAAATAACATTCTACAAATATAATAATTATGTTTTCTAAACTTTACCAAAATAACAACTTATTAGATATAAACCTCAACTTAAAAAATATGATTTTTATTTTTCTCAAAATAAATCTAAAAAAGAATATTTATTTCTCTCAAATTAAACTCTTACACAAATACAACCTAATAATTTTTAACTTTACTTTCTTTAATAAAAAATAATTCCTAAGTGTAAGTCCTAAAATATAACTATATATAAAAGACTTATTTTAAAGAATACACATTTTGTATATACTATCTTCTCATTTAACACAAAATAATGGAAACATGAGGGAAATAAAAATAAAATGAAAACAAATAATACTTAAGAAAATTAAAAAAAAAAAAAGAAAAATTTGTATCATACTAATTCACATTAGAACAACACCTACTAGCGATTCACCAATAAAATTCTAGATTTTAATATTGTGATATCCAAAACCTCAAATTTCGAACAAATATTCTAAATTTATATAATATATATCCATTTAATCAAGATATATTTCAAAAACATACTTCATAAAAATATAAATATAATATAATCAAAATTTTACCTTTCAATGTGAGTATTATTGAGAGTCATTGAGAGCTGCCGAGAGTTTTGACGAACCAAGAGTCAAGAGGTAATGAAAAAAAAGGGGAAGAGTTTCACACTTGATAGAAATAAAAGTCATTTACTGGGAAATGTGAAAAAATATATATATGCATGTGTTTTAAATTAGAAATTTGCATAAAAATGCATATAACATATGCATTTTTCAACCAAGAATATTTTTGTATTTAATATTCTATTACAGATTTACATATTTTTCAATTGTTTATCCTCGTGATACCCCTTAGATGCCAAAATCTAGGTTTAGCACCTCCAAAATTTTTTGTTAACAAAGTGTCCTCCAAAATTTAAAACGTTCCACAACATGCCCTTCCGTCAAGTTTGACCGTTATGTCAAATTTTTTACCGTTAGTCAACCATTTTTACTTGTTTGGGCAAGGAGATTTTTGTCCATTACTTAAAAAAATAAACTTTAATTTTTATAGAAGTTAATTTTGTAATTTTAACTGTTTTTGGCAATGACATTTTTGTCCATTAATAAAAAATAAACCCTAATTAAAAATTAGGTAATTTTATAATTTTTTTTTAAAAAAAAAACATAAAAATCTTAATTTTTCTCTTTCCCTTCTTCTTCTCTTCCACCTTTGATGGCTGCCGCCACCTGTGACTACGACGGCGGCCGGATTCCTCCACCATTTTTCTTCTTTATTCCTCACCACATCCTACCCCTGTTCTTACCCCCACAAAAATTTCAGCAATCTCAATTATTTATTAAATCCATTAAAAGAAAAAAAAAATCGACAAATAATTTCACTAAGGAGAGTGGACCCTCCCAAGTCGTTCGGGCTCCCATCCTTCTTTTTTGCGATAATTTTGCAATAGATAGAGATGAAGTAGAGCAATTAGTGGAAGATGACAAACAACAAGAGAGATAAGGATGCTTTGGAAAGGGGTTTGCAGAGCAGGAGAAGGCCATCCCCATTCTTGAATCCGGATCCAAAAAAATGGAAAGCGGGAAGAAAGAGCAAATGGAGTTGAGTAAGAATAAAAGAAATCCAAGAAGTCGGAATTTAGGTGTATCAGTGCAGCCATGGAAGAAGAAGAAGAAGAGAGAGAGAAAATTCAGAATTTAGGTTTATCAGTGCAACTGTGGAAGAAGAAGAAGAGAGAGAAAAAAATCTAGAATTTGGGGTGTATTAGTGAGAAAAAGAAGAAGAAAAGAAAGAGAGAGAAAATTCAGAATTTGAGATGTATCAATGCGGAAGAAGAAGAAGAAGAGAGAGAGAGAAAAATTTGGAATTTGGGGTGTATTAGTGAGAAGAAGAAGAGGAAAAGAGAGAAAAAATTCAAAATTTGGGATGTATCAGTGCAGCCATGAAAGAAGAAGGAGAAGAAGAAGAGAGAGAGAAAAGTCTGAAATTTGGGGGTGTATTAGTGCGAAGAAGAGAGAGAGAATTTTTTTTTTGGGTAAATGAGAGAGAGAAAATTTAGGGTTTTAGATTTTATTTTATTTAAAATTATAAAATTAACCTTTATAAAAATTAGGTTTATTTTTTTAAGTAATGGACAAAAATGCCCCTGCTCAAAATAGTAAAAATGGTTGACTAACGATAAAAAATCTGATCTAACGGTCAAACTTGACGGAAGGGCATGTAGTAGAAGGTTTTATATATTTGAGCACACTTTGTTAACAAATTTTTTTTGAGGTGCTAAACCTGGATTTTGACATCTAAGAGGTATTACCATGATAGTTTACCCTATGTAGTATTATTATTTAAAGAATAATCCTATTTTAATTTTATTTTTATTTTTTATTGTGATTGAAATAAATTAAATCTGTTATATTTTTATTTGATCGATCGAGATTAAGCTCAAAAGACCTTCAAATTCATGACATATTAAATTAATGGAATTGATATCAATATACATTTATTCTTTGTTATATTGTATTTACGTTTGCTTTTAATTATTATTTTGTAGACGAAAAAAATTATATTTACAGTACCATATAATAAATATTTTATAATTCATACTTATTAATTATTTTTATTTAAAAAAAATTAAATTTAAATAATATATTAATCTTTTTTAACAAAAAAGTATATTAATTTTTTAAATAATATATTTTATTATATGCTATAATTAAATAAAAGTACCTTTTAAACTTATAATTCACAAAGTACTTTTTCAAATATACATCACAATTACAGGTTTTTTAAAAATAATAATAATAATAATCCGGTAGCTTGGGGGAGTTGGTAAGCGGACTCCTAATGCTTTTTACAGTGCAGATGATCGATGGTTCGAATCCCCCTGAAGTCCCAAAAAAAATAAAAAAATAATAATAATAAAGAAAACTCCTTTTTTTTTAATAAAGAAAACTCCTTACTCAAATATATATGTATATACTCCTCAAAAAAAAAAATATGTATATAGCAGAATTAATTTCACATAAAATTGATAGCAGCCCGTACAATTATAAGTGGTGAAAACTGGCAGTTTCCGTTAAGATTATTAAGATTCTCGAATCCAGCAGTATTTTGATTCTCGTGGAGAGATGTAATTACATCTTTTGAGAAGGGATGAAATGACTGCAATACCCTTAACCCCCATCATCCTCCTTATGCATGCATGCAATGTAACCATTAACATTTGACTGATAGAAAAAAGCTGATCACAGCACAGCAGGAGCAGAAAACAGCTACTTTCTGCTGCTGCTGCTTTCTTCCTTCCTTCTCACTTAATGTTGAGAGGGAGAGAAGATTCCGTTTCCATCATGAAGCCTATAATCTCTGCAGCTGATAAATGGCAGAGAGAGAAGAAGAAGAGAGGATATGCATGGAAGATTAAAAAAAAAAAAAAAAAAAAAAAAAAGCGGGATTTTCTCATTATGATAGTGGTCAAGTTTGAAAGTTGATGTCATGTACACAGAGTTTTTTGGTTTTTTTTTTTTTCCTAATTTCACGTGAATGTCATAAGACTGATACCAAGTGAAATATGACTTCACAATTTTACTAAAAAATAATGTTATTATTCACAATTTTCAAATTAAACCAAAAAATAATGTTATTATTCACAATTTTCAAATTAATATGGGTAAAGTAGATTTTTACTTTTTAATAAAATATTCAAGGTTTATTTCAATATTTTATTAAAAAAAATAATATGGTAAATTATCTCGGTAACACCTTAACTTTTCGGGATTTTGGGTTTTGCACCTAAACTTTTTTTTGTTCAGCTTTTGGACTCCAACTAAAAAAAAATCGCCTAATTCGTATCTCCGTCCAAACTCAAAATCCGTCCATTTCTCAAAGGTATTTTCGTCTTTCGATTTTTTTTATTTTAAAAAAAGATTTAAATTATTGCTATTGGCGGGATTCGATCCCCATTCACACGCTAAAATTTTAGGCACTTTGACATTGCGCCATAGACATTATTTGCATTATATTTTACAGGAGTTTTATGTATATCTTTAAAGAGATTTTTGTTTTATAAAAAAATAATTTTTTGGGTTGATTTTGTGCATTGAGATTAGATGTATGAGATGGAAATTTGAAAGGTACAAGTCTTGATCGGGATTCTCAACCAGCGTCAACAGTTAATGCTTCGCATCTCTTCTCAACTACAAATAGGAAAGTTGGCTACCTAACTTCCTGTGGCGAATTCTCCGATATTATTAACAATGGAGAAAAAAATTCGTGTGACTATAACAATTCAGGAGGACGGCCAACGTGACCTGTCGATGAGGATTAGGCAAAATGTTCCTCTTCGGAAGGCGGCGCATGCTTATTGCGATAAACTATGCCCGACTTACGAAACCCTCTGTTTCACCTTCGACGAGACGAAGATCAAAGATTTACGGACTGCAAAAGATCCGGGAATGGATGATGGTGATGTTATTGATGCTTGGTTCGATCAATCCGGTGGCAGAGGTGGTGGTGGTTCTGTTCACTAGAATTTTAATTTTGCTAAGCTTTTCATTTCCTTCCTCTTTTCTTGTTCTTAAGATTAGTAGTTTTCCTTGTGTTTATATATATATATAAACAACTAATTCTTATATAAACAACTATCTCCCAAAATAGTTATTATTTATGAATTGAAGTGAAGTACAAATCATGTCCACTCAATTGTAGTAGTGAATGCATTGGGGAAAAAATTAGGGGTTTCCTCCATTGAATGCATTGGGAAAAAAATAGGGTTTACCTCTTTATTGCAACAAGTTAATTGCACACTCTGCCTATTGGGCATTTCGGAATAACATCTATGGGACAAAATTACAAACCCCGGCGAGGCTAATCGGGCGTTGACTCGCAGAAATTTGGAGGAAAATAGAGAATGAAAAGATAGATAGAGAGAGAAGAAAGTGATGGAGAGAGACAAAATTTTTTAAAACAAAAAACTCCTGTAAAACACGCAAAGTTTAGGCACACAGTTGGTGTTTGAATCCCGTCTAAATATTTTTTATAAAACAATTTTTTTAAAAGATAATAAATAAAAATCTTGTAAAAAATAATACAATTTGGGATAGTGGTGTAATGACAAAGCGTTTGAGCTCTCACCACATGGTTGTGGTTCAAATCCAGTTGATTGCGAAAATTAAATCATTTTTATAAAACAAAAATCTTTTTAAAGAGAATAAATAAAACGCTTGTAAAATATAATATTATTTGATTCATTGGTGTAGTGGTAAAGTACATCTATTTTTGACGTGTCCCTAAGAAATTGACAAGAGGTGCAAATTAAGCGAGGTTTAGGTGCAAAACCCAGAATCCCGAAAAATTGAGGTGTTATCGGGATAATTTACTCAAAATAATATTTATTTTAGCAAAATAGACCCACATTAATTTAATAAAATATTGCTTAAAAAAAACATTGAGTAAAATACTGAAGTAGACCCACATTAATACGAGAATAGTGTAAAAAGTTAACATTTTAGAAAATTCTTTTAAAATAATATTATTCTGGTAAATAACTCCATGTACATATATCTCTCTTAAGCTCTTATTTGTGTGTGTGTATATATATATTTTGGTTTAAGTTATTGATATCCGATAGCAATATATATATCATATATGCACTCATGACTCATCAGTGGTTGGAACAATGCTTCATTTCATTAATATATTCTCCTTTTTTTTTCTTTTTTTTTTTTTTTTTTTTTTTTTGTGGAAACAATTAATTTTACTTATCACTTTATTAAATTAATTAACATTTTTTATTAATTTTTCTTTATAAAATTTATTTATTTTAGTTCTTTGAAAAGAAAATGAATTTGTGTATTTTTTAAATGGTAAAATATTTTGCACAAGTTAAAAAAAAAAGGGAATATATATATATTGATAATCCTTTTTAAATACATATGACAATATTATTATTATGATTGATTTAAATACATATATTTGAAGAGTATGAAATCAAATCAAAATTTAACAGTTCAACTATTGATCATAAAACAAGATTTAATATTGCAAGTTATAAGTTTTGTTTAAATGTTAAATTAATTAATTATGTAACAAATTTTAGTTCATCTCATATAATAAGTCATATGAGGTCATTCCACCATAAGTTATTGGTTTTTTTTTTTTTTTTTTTGTTACAAAAAAAAAAAATTGTGGTGAAAGGATTTAAGAGACTGAAAAAAATGGAGACAGGATATAAAATGTTTTAAATAAAATTTTGGGGACCTAGTTGGCTAATCAAGAAATAAAATATAGACTTAAAAAGTTAAAAATAAAGTTTAGGAATCTAATCGATCAGTTAAAAAATAATTAGGGACTAATTAAGTTATTTTCCAAAATTCATATGTTAGAAAGAGGAAGCTTTTTTTTTTTTTTTTCGTGTGGAGTCCGGGTTAAACCCGAATAATTCACACCCAGATCCGGCAATACTATGACTGAGTTGGGTGTCAAACTTCTGTCATTTGGGCAAGGAGTGTGGTTGATGACCACTCGGCCACAACACACTTGATAAAGAGGAAGCTTTTTAGTTTGCCCAAACCAATGCAGTTAGCAAATATCTCTGAAAATGAAGAAAGTGCATCTATTGGCAGATGGCAAAAATGTTGGTTTTTCCTTAAACCCCCTACTTATAGAAAGCCCAAAAATTTGATTAACAAAACCAGGACATATGAATATGCCACTCTGCAAATTATACATTCTATGTTTTTTCTTATTATCACCATAGTTTTTTGTTTTTTGTTCTCTCTGAGTTTTTTTTTTAGTATATCTAAAGTGATGCACAAACTGCAATACTCAAACTAAATTTCAGACTATTAATCAACAAATTCTTCCCTCAAAAATTTTGTCTATGAAAACAGATAGAGAACATAGACGAATGATTCAATTTGAAGGAAAGTTTTGACTGTACCTTTTATAAATGTAATGGAACTAAGTTGTCATAATGAAGCAGAGTTTTTTTGACAAACATGAATAATTCACATGTTCAAGAAAACATACATACAATCTACATATATATCATGAATGTATAGGTCTGAAAAAAAGATATACAAGATACAGGTACTGTTGTAGGAAATAATGCTTCTAGAGATATACATATTATACAGGAAAAATGCAGTTCTTCAGAAGGGCAAAAAAAGAAAAATGCTTCTGAGATGATGCATAAATGAAAGGAAGCGCTATGAACAAGATCACAATACATTTTGGAAACTAATGATTCACAATATGAGGATCAAGACCTATTGCTTTTCTTGTTTTCCCAACAAATAAATCCTTAGATTTGATCAAACCAGGAATAAGACCAATAACAGTTGTAAGTGAAAATTGTGCTACTGCATCATGCCTTCCCAAGGAGACAATAACCTTGATAAAACGAGATTTGTAACTTATCATTTTGCTTTCTTTCTCTCCTGTCAGCAATATTTTTAGGTTCTTCGCAGCAATCTGAGCATGCTTTTGTGCCAAATATCCTTGTTTCATTTCCTAATAAGAGCACATTATTAGAAGTTAGACCTAGCTATATAAAAGTAGCATCTGTGGTGGTCATTTTTTTTTTTTTTTTTTTTTTTTTTTAAATTTAAGAAAAGGCTATCTATCTTCAAGAACTTACCTTAATATCTGCAATATCTCCAACAGCAAACACATTTTTCCAACCCTTAACTCTTAGATTGTCATCAACCTTAATCCTTCCGAAATTGTCCAAGTTATCCTTAAAAATTGTTTCTTTAAGCCAGGCCGAAGCCAGTGGCTTTCCTGTGCACAAGAAATGGCAATCTGCCTTGATTGTTTCACCGGCTGAGGTTATGTATGTCTTGCTTCCTTCTGAAATCCTTTGTTGATCAACTGACTGCTCCAATTTAATTTCCACATTCTTTGATCTCAACCAGCCTAATGTCTTATCTGCAGCTTTAGGTCCAATAAACTCTAGCAACCGAGATCCATCATGCACCAATGTAACCTTCTTTTCTGGGAAATCAACAGCAATTTCAGCTGCAAGTTCAACTCCGGTAGGGCCACCTCCAACAATCAAAATCGAATGAGCAGCTTTTATCTTCTCATTTTCTGCCAAACAAACAAATGACAATCAGATTTTCATTGTACTTAATTGTTAAATGTAGGATTCAACTTCTTCCCTTAATATGGTTGTGATAATACCATACCTGCTCGATATTCTGCAAGTCTTTCCTTTCTAGTCTTTGGAAGGGGATCGTAATGACCAGTGGCAATCACAAGATAATCATAGGCAACAAGACGACCCTCTTCAGTCAAGACTTCAGACTTGGTGACATCAATGGCTTTGGATACAACCACGCGGCCATTTGTTAGGTAATCTTTGTGGTAGATAACTGATCTCTCTGTAAATGAAGGTTCCACCATTCCTCTTAAGCTTGCCCATGGGATCTCAAAGTATTCCTTCCTGATTATATATAGTTTTAATTTTCCCACAAAAATAGTACTACTAAGAATCATCAATTACTGCATATTACTGAAACTAATTTAACTTATTAACAAACAATTATTCAAGTGTCAGATAGTTGTGCAGAAACAGCAGAATCCTAATCCCAAAATGTATATTTTGCCTAAGTATGTAAAGATTTATTCAACAAGAAGAACATTAGTTGTTCTTGTGGATATCATTCTGCTGCTTTAAGATCAAATATGTTTCAGCATTCAAAAAGTACTTGAATTCTTGAATTTTGATTGCCAAAATCACTGCTAAAGAATTCCCCATTTTTCCTTCCTTCAATATATTTATACACAGGATGCTGCAAAACAAAAAAAAAAAGAATATTTTCTGCAACCCTAACAGTGAAAAATGAATCACCACGAAAGGGTTTTGGCCAAGGATTGCGAACAAGCAACCAAATCAAAATTTATAATCTACAAACCATATTTCGATACAAATTCATAGAATCAACATAAAGAACACAAAATCCCATGTAGTAAACAATCAAAATCATGAAACCAATGCAACTAAAATAATGAAAAAAGATAATACATCATGATTAAATTTTAAATCATTGTGTAAAGAAAAACAGAGGAAAAAAGGGATGTAAAAAAAAAAAAGGAACAGAGAGCTTACGGATCAATAAGAGTAACATCCCCAATGAACTGAAGAGATTTAGCAATGAGCGAACCAGCCACTCCGCCACCTATCACCACCACTTTCCTCCTACCACCTCCCAATTCAAATGACTTCTCCATCCAAATTCCAAAAACCAGTTATTCTTCTTCAACTCCCTTACCTATAATTTTCTCCTAAAATACATGTCTGTGCTTGTTTACTTATATGTAGGGTGTATATATATATACATATATAAATATATGTTTCTTGATTGAAGGACAGAAGAAAATGACAGATTTTGTACATTGAAAAAAAAGAAGAAGAAGAAGAAGAGGAACACGGAAAGGAAAGAAGAAAAGGCAGTTGGTGTTTACTTGGTCATCAATTCATTGCATTAAATTTAGACTTTGGACAAGAAATAATAATTGAATATATAAAAATTGCTGCCTTAAGAGAAATATTTTAGATGAATGTGACAAATCATGGTTGTCGACAACTAGAAGGATTATGGAATAATCCTTTGATTTAGGGTTCATGAACTTTTCAACTTAATTTTTTATTTTATTTTATTTTATAATAATCATGTCATAGTGGTTTTCTAATGTGTAATTTCTGGTAAATTGGTCTGACAATTTTCAATATATATATTACACTATTTAAATTTTTTTCTATCAAATAAACAGATAATGCTCATTTTGATATTGAACATGTCAAAATTGTTGCCAATTCTAATAACAGGTTTCCTAATTCAAGTATAACACTCAGATTCTTTTGACATTTTGAATATATACGTGTATATATATTATTCTTTATGATACAAGATATTTTATATGAGTTACAACTATAAATAACAGTTTTAAACTTTATTCACTTTAAATTAATTTTTTTTTTCAACTTTTTACTCCCGAGATCTCTAACACTAAATTTTAAAGTGCATATCTTCTATCAAAGAAATAACAAAATGGCTAACTTTCAAAAGTGAACAGAAATATTAGTACCTTCTCAAGTCATCCAGACACTGAAATGAAAGATATGTTAAGAAAATGTGACGGTTTAGTTGGTTTGGTTTCTTTTATTTAAGTGTTTCACTTGAGTTTGATATATGTTAATGACGATTTTATGCCGCAATTTCAGCTATATTGTATTGTTGGCAATTGACATTCTACGGGTGGCCAGTCTTAAACTTAATATAGGGATCATACAAATGAAAAAGTAGGTAACAACAAAATAATTAATGGATGACAACGAGGTTGTAGTTGATTGATATTACTTCTCTTTTTTCTTTTATTTTTTAATTTTTTAATTTTTTAAATAAATTACATTTCAACTATTAAAGTTTTTCTCATTAATCTTTTTTTAATTAATTAATGAGGATATTAGGTTATTAGGTTAAATTAATTAATTTATTAATTAGTTTGTCATAAGGATGGATCTGACAATTGAAGTTAAATAAATGATTAATTTGTTTGAAAAAAAAATAATTTTAAAAATAATTCAAAATTTAATTTTATTTAAATTTTTATCTAACCGTCTCACTAGCCTTAAAGTCATATTTCATCATGTATAAATAAATTAAATTTTTAAAAATTAAATTTTTTGGAGATTTTTTTCTAATCTATTAGACACTCAATATTTATTTTTAAAGACCTTTTACGTGCATAGCTATTTTTATAATTATTTGATAAATAATTCATTCTTTTGTAGTGTAAACATGACAATTATGATTGAATAAATGGATGATAGGAGTGTTCAAACTTATGATTTTTTTTTTTTGCTTAAGCATCCGGTATCCGAACCCACACGGGCCGATTAATCCGAATTTGGCCCGGGGTGCGCTCGCAGAGTCCAACTCTTACTTGAGGATGAAGGTCCGACCCAAAGCTTTTTAACGTGATGTTAATCACCTCGGGGAGATTCGAACCCTCGACTATCTACCATGAGGAGAAGCTTTAAGAGTCCTCTTACCAACTCTCTCAAGCTGCTAGGTTAACTTATGATCTTTTGATCATAAGTGAGATGATTACTACTTTTTTTTTTTTTTGGTAAGCAGCGATGTATATAAATAAAAAAAGGAACAAACAACGGAAGACGAGAAAAGAAACAGAACAAAAGGCTTAATCCCCCCCAACTTTCTCTCCCCAAAGTGTAGGAGAGATCAAATCCGGGGGGACAGGGCCAACAAAAGAAAAGGGGGAAGCCCATTTTGCCAAAAAATGGGCAGTAGAGTTACAATCACGGGGAACAAAAGAAATATCCCAAAACAAATTCTTCCCAAGAAGTGCACGTCCCTCTTCAAGAAGAGCAAAAACCTTCCAGTCATCGAATTGGGTAAAACCTTTAAGCGCAAGGATAACATTAGAAGCATCCCCTTCAAAGCAAACTTTGGACAAATTAAGATCATTGGCTAGTTTAAGAGCTTGGATAGCCGCTTCCGTTTCCGCACAAAAGGGATTATCGGACACGAAGTGGTTCACCCAAGCTCCCACTATACCACCATTCGAATTTCGCAAGACGCAACCAGTAGTAGTTTGTCCATCAAAAAAAGCAGCATCAAAATTAAACTTAACTTCGCCAGCTAGTGGGGGTTGCCAAGATAGAGGCAAATCGCAGCACTGTTGCTTTCTCTTTTTCATTCCGCACATCCCAGCCTTCCAATGTCTCATAGAATTCAAATTCACTGTTTTTGCAATTTCCTGCCACTCAGGAATATCCTCACCTTGCCACCTCTTATTTCTAAACATCCAGATCATTTCCAACGCTGAAACCATAAAATATCTCATCCGACTCTTCTCTTGATCTTCAATTGGAAAGGGAATATTATTCCCTAACATTAATCGGATCCATTCTACGAACTGCAGATGCTTGAACGATTCAATCCTGATTTGCCAAGGTGACGCTGCCCAAATCATCTGCATTAGTGGACATTCAAGAGCTAGGTGGTTCACTGTTTCAGTATGTTCCCCACATATATAGCATAATGTATCACCCAAGCTAACAAACTTCGAATTCTATCCAATGTTGGTAGTGCATTATGACACCATTTCCACAACAGAAGCCCGTGTCTCCCATGCAAGTTAGCCTCCCAAATACTTTGTCATAGCTGACTATCAAACTCGGCAGATGTTGCATCAGTTCTTTCACTAACCAGTACTTCATATGTGGACTTTACGGTATACATCCCCGACGTGGAGGGACACCATATTGCCCTATCGGCCTCCATATCAATAATGGGGGTTTTAATGATAGCATTAACAATATTAGGGGGGAATACTTGCCTGATAGAACCGAGATTCCATTGGAGCCCATCATCCAACATCAAATCACAGACTTGGGTTAGGTGAGGAGGAATGTCGGTATGAGTAGGAATACGAAAACCCGGGAACCCCGGAAGCCAAGGATCCTGCATTATGTTGAGCTGAGAATGTCTCCCCACTTGATAGCAAAGTCCTTTACGTAGGGTGCTAAGACAACTTCTTATCCCACCCCAAATCCATGATGACACCTGCCTAGTGTGCTCACTATCAAGAATCTTCCTCCCTCCGAGATGCTTGGCACGAATAAGCTTTACCCAAGGTCTTTCAGGTTGTGTGCACGCAATCCAGGCTTGTTTAGTCACAAAGGCATGATTTACTTCATCTAGCTTCCGAAGGCCTAAGCCACCTTGACATTTAGGAGAACATATATCTTCCCAAGCTTTCGGATACTGATTATGACTCTTGTTATCTTTCACCCCCCAGAAAAAGTCCCTTATTTTCGCATCCAGCTTAGCCAATAAATTCTTTGGTAACATAAAAGTCTGCATTGAGTATGCAGGTAGAGATTGCACCACACTTTTGATCAAAGTTAAACGTCCAGCCATCGACAAGCATTTTTTCTTCCATCCAGCCATCCTGTTAGAAACAGTCTCCATTACTCCCTGAAAAGCCTGATTTTTAGATTTAAAGCAACAAAAAGTTTGCCCTAAATATTTCCCATTATGTCCACATTCCTTCATCCCCAACACAGTACAGATCCGAGCTTTGTCCCCTCTTGTGATATTGCTACTAAAGTGGATGGAAGATTTCCCCCAGTTAATTTCTTGACCTGTACCACTGCAGTAATCGGAAAGAATCTTATGGACTTCTTCAGCTTCAGTCAAGTTTGCCTTACAGTAGACCACCAAATCATCTGCATACATAAGATGAGTCATCTTGGGACTGTTTCTTGAAATTTTCACACCCGAGATCCTCCCCCCTTGTTCAGCATCCACCAAAGCATTCTAGACAAAACATCCGAGAGGACAGTAAAGAGGGCCGGGGACATAGGGTCCCCTTGTCTAATGCCTCTACCTGCTGCAAAATAACCATGAGGGGAACCATTTAGAAGAACCGAGAACTTAGCACTCGAAATGCATTCCAGAATCCAGTCCACAATCTGCTTGCTGAAACCAAAACGGCTAAGGATCATAGCCAAAATACCCCATTCAACTCTATCATATGCTTTAGCAAGATCGACCTTGATTGCCATGTAGCCTCTAATCCCCTTCTTCTTATTTAGGAACATCATAATTTCATGATTTATAATCACATTATCCTGAATCGATCTATTGGGTATGAAGGCCGACTGACTAGGATGAATGATTCGTTCCAGCACCTTTCTCAATCTGCAAGCTATAATCTTCGTAATCACTTTATATATCACATTGCACAGAGCAATGGGCCTGAATTGATCGACTTTAAAGGCACCAGTCACTTTAGGAATAAGGGCAAGAAATGTGTTATTAAAAGCATTTTTTAGTTTCCCAGAAGCAAAGAAAAATTGTACCTCATTCACCACATCTGTCCCAACCGTACTCCAATATGATTTATAGAATGTAGTAGACATACCATCTGGACCCGGACTTTTAAAAGCCCCCATGTCAAAAATAGATCTTCTAATTTCACAAGGCAGAGGAACAACTCCCATGGCATCATTATCTTCTTGTGAAATCAGGCTAGGAATCAAGGCATGCATCTTAGAAGGAAATGAAGGCTGCACTGAAGTAAATAGATTAGAAAAATAGGAGACAAAGGAATTTCCAATCTCCATACGTGTCTCCAACCACCTATTTTGTTCTCCCTGGATCCGGCTGATGTAGTTGTGGTTCCTATGAATAATAGTTGAGAGATGAAAGAAATGTGTATTAGCATCTCCTTGCTCATTCCACCTTGCTTTTGCTTTATCCTTCCACAAGACTTCCTCCTTGAGTAGAAGCTCATCCAATTCCTGCATGATACTATTTTCCAGATTGATATCGTTCCAGTTCCGAGGATTGTCTTGGATCTCCTGAATAGCCTTTTTCGGTTTTTTAATAGAGGTCTGAATATGTCCAAAGCTTGTCTTATTCCACCTTTTTAAAGCAATTTTAGTATTCTTCAGCTTAGATACAAAAGAATTTCCTCTTTGCCAAGCCTCTTGGATTATATAAGCTGCTTCATGATCAAGTGTCCACATTGTTTCAAAACGAAATGGCCTAACATGGAAGCCATTCACTGGATTAGAATTCAAAAGGAGAGGATTGTGGTCGATTTCAATGCCACCAGATGAGAAATAGTAGCTTGCGGGAATTGAATTCTCCATTGGTCATTAGCAAAACCTCTGTCTAACCTCTCCTGGATATTATCATGTCCTCCCCTCCGATTATTCCAAGTGAATTTCTTTCCAACAAAGCCAATATCAATAAGCCCCAAGCTATCAATAACCCTCCTTAAACCATTTCTACTAGAAGATGCAACTGGACATCCCCCTTTTTTATCCTTCGCTTCAATCACAGTATTGAAGTCCCCCAACAAACATCACTAGAAGATGATTACTACTTATACTTTACTATAAATATGAATTAAAGTTTAATATATCTTTTATGTATAAGATTACATTTTGTAATCACAATTTTGTAATATATTGTGACTTTTAGATTGTTTTTTTTAACAAGATTGTTTTTAAAAGATTGTTTTGTTTAAAAACAACAAAAAAAAATTAATATTTTCACTTCTATTTTTTAACTTATAACTTTTTGTATCTCAACTATTTATTTTTATTTATAAAAACTTTTTTGTTCTTGTTTTTTTTTTAATTTTTATTTATGTTATTTTTGGTACCATTGTAGTTTTTATAGTTTAAATAAATATTTTTTACAGAGAGATTAATGTTAAAATTTGTAAACTATTTTTTTCTTTAATCTATACATTATATTTATTAGATATAATAATAATACTTATGTATTTATTTAAAGTTTTGTTAAATTTATATATTTATTTATCAAATTTGACATCAATTGAACATAAAAAATAGAGATAATTAATTATATAGTTATAGAATAATATTTTTAAATTTTATTAAATTTTATATTTATCTAATTTAATTTCTTCCACTTGGACCAACATATATACATTTCCTTTCTTCTTATTATTATTATTTTGGTAATTTATCCGCTTCGGTAGGCACTTTGGGCTCCAACTAAACCAAATTCGAACCGTGTCGGACTCTCAATATTGAGAGAATCTCTCTACACTTATTTTTCTATAGGCAAGATTCGAATTCAAGACTTTTTCGAAACCAAGTTCTTTCCACATATTATTATTTTTAAAAAAATTCAAATGGACTTGGACAATTGCAGACTGTCTAATTGTTTCCCAAATATTGAAGAGACAAAAGATCTTGGCCCAAATAAGAAAACCAAACCAAGCCAAGTTTCTGAGTGCTAGAAAACCTTTATATAAGCAGAGCTACAACCCGTGAAACACATAGCCCAACAATAAGCACACGTGCCTATAGACTTCTTCTTCCTTATTACTATTTATTTACATTTATAAGTGCGACTTCTTTTCTTTTTAATAAAATATAATATACTTGAAAACATTGCATACTATTACAATTAACTTAACTTTTATCCTATTTTTCCTCATAATTTTAAAAAATAATCAGTTAAAAAAATAAGATATCTAAATTTGAACTTCATGAAATAAAAAATAAAAAATAAAATGGTGAAAGAAAAAGAAAATCAGTCAAAGCGGCCTAAAAACATGGGGGAAAAATTCCGTATCTCACTCATCAAAAGATCATAAAGTGAGACCAAATCTGGGTTCCCATAAAAAAAAAAAAAAAAAAAAAAGAAAAAGAGACCAAATTTGGGTAGTGCTTCACTTGTCCTATTACCAGATTGTTGTATGAATGAGACCTGTGCTATCAATTTTGATAAATGGTAAAAATAAAGGTCTCCCATTATTCTTTTCGGTTGGACCAATAAGTCATTGTTTCGGTTATTTAGATTCGGTTAAGATTATAATTACGGATTCTAACTCCAATTTAAGGAAGGACATCATCTTTACTCTCATATAAATATCAAACTCGTAATTTCATATAAACGTCTCTTATGTTTTAAGTTTAAAAAAAAAACGAGTGTTTTTTTCTTCTTCTTGAATGAATTGGAAATTGGAAATTTTGACTAAATTATTTTTTGTGTTAAATATTCTATTTTCTTTCTAACTTTTCTTATGCTAATTTAATGGGGAAAATGACGTTAAATGAACACGAACCCTTTAAATCTCCTACACATTATCTTGAAAATACAAGTTATTTTAATTTGGTTGTCGAAAAAATTATTAAAAGACCAGTTTACAGATTTATTTGGCAAAAACCTAAAACATTAGGAACCTTTTCTAGCCATTTTTTCCCTAAAAATTTCAATTAATTCAATAAAGGCAAACTAATGTTCTGGTTCTTTAATTAATTAAATTACCTTTTCTTTACAAGTTAATAAATATAAAATTATTATGAATAAAATACAACCCAAATACTCAAGAACTTTGGTTTTTTTTTTTTTTAATACATATTTTAGATCAAATTTTATTTTTTTTTTTTCCCCTTTTATTTAAGCAAAAGATCCAGAACTTTAACAACTAATAGTAATAATTATTCTTTTAAAATAAAAAAAAAAATCAATAATTACTTGTACTAAATATTGTACTTAATTCATGCATGTGGCCTTTTTATAAGCTCATTAAAAAATAAAATAAAATAAGAAACATGATGTGGCAGCAATAAACTAGGGTTTGAAATAGAAGGACCACCATGTTTAATTTTGATATCCCACAGGATTTTATTTCATTTTCTTTTTACTGTAAAATGATTAAAAAAAAAAAAAGATCACAGAGAAGAACATGCATGAAACTGGAAAACTGTTAAGACAGATTTAAAAAAGGATTTAGTCTTAATCATAGTGTCTTAACAATATTAACCTTGTACCAACTATTTTTTTTTTTAATTCTATTTTGTTGTGGAAATTTGACAATTAATACATATGTTGGTTACCTAAAAGTAGAAGATTGTTAGTTAGAATACTTTAATGACTTCACTATATATATATATATATATATATATATATATATATATTTATGTATATATTATACATATATCTTCTATATATATATATGTTATGTGACAAATTTGGGATAATAGAATTTCTTTCTATATATATATATTATATATATATATATATATATATATATATATATATATATATATATATATATATTAATTTATTTAATTTCTGTTTAATTTTAATGTATATCATTTATTTATTTTGTTTGAAAATTGACCTATTTTATCCTCATATTATTTAAATCGAATTTTGAAAAAATGACAGAAGAATGAAGCGGTTGAGAAGGTCTTTCTTATTGGGAATAGGATACCTAATCCATCTTAATGCTGTATTGAGAGGCTTGTAATTGATCACAAGTCGAGGAACTCCTCGCTCAATTTCAGCATTCTTATTAACGTAGAAAGCAGCACAACTCCAAGGAGATGTACTAGGAGAAATGATCTTCTTATCCAGAAGATCTTGGATTTCTTTTTTGAATTGATCGATGAGATCATTATTCATTTGGATATGACGAGCCTTGGTTGAGATGAGTTTTTCATCAAAATCAGGTTCATAGGGCAAGTTGATGATATGCTGTCTACGGTTCCAAAAAGCATTGGGAAAAGAGATTTTAACTGTTGTTGGAGGATTTTAAAAGAGATTTCTTCTTGAAGGAAATTGATTTGAGATTTCTTAGTCTCAAGAACTTGTAAAGCTTTAGTGATAGGAGGCCTATTAAAAGGAATAAGTAAAGAAAATTTTTGAATATTTATGCCTTCTTGAGTAACCTAGAAAGGCATAAGCTATTGAATGAATGGTGTACCAAGAATGACTGGATTGGAAATATCCTTGGCAAGAAGGAAAAAAGTTTTAACAGATAAAGAAGAGTACTTGACCTCTACATCCGAAAGCTTAAAACTGATTCCTAATTTAGCACCATTTGCAAACCTAAGACGTTACTTAGTCTTTTCAAAGTACTTAGTAGGGATTAATCCTTCCCGAATACAATTAAGATCAACTCCAGTATCTAGTAAGGCTGGAAGATAAAAAATAAAGGATTGGTTGATGACAAGAGTAATCCTAATATGCCATCTTTGGATAGAAATTTTTGAAAAATAATTTAAAAAATTATCGGATTTATCTATAGTCTCTTGGGAGACACTAGTAGATGCTTCAGGAGTTTTGGCAGGAAAATTAAGTTGTTGAATAGCTAACCTATCAATTTTCTGAAAAGCTTTGATGTTTCGATTTCTTGCTTTATGTAAGCAATTTAAGATTGAAGGTGTTG
This sequence comes from Cynanchum wilfordii, assembly GCA_025388415.1. NCBI lineage: Eukaryota > Viridiplantae > Streptophyta > Magnoliopsida > Gentianales > Apocynaceae > Cynanchum > Cynanchum wilfordii. The sequence goes on along the minus strand of JAHSUH010003640.1, from coordinate 482,342 downwards.
TATAGTAATACAAGTATTAGGCTTCTGGTTAGAGAACCTATTGAAAATATCAGTGATATTGTAGGTATTGTTCATATATATATATATATATATATATTTGAAAAAATACAATTTAATCTCCATTCTATAATATTTATACAATGATAAAAAGTTTAATATACATATTTTAAGCAAAGTCTTAAATTCAAACTTATATATACATGAATACATACATGTGTAGTGAGAAAGATATCTCCAAAAATCATAAAAAAGTAATGAAGTATTTTTGAAATAATTAAAATAGAAAATTAAAGTATAATCTTTTTTGTTTAAGATCTTTGAGATGTATAGTAATCACCCCGATTACTTTAAAATTAAGTTATATTATAAACAATCTAATGATATTGTCTATTTTGGGGCACTTAGGTGGATCTCATGAGTTAAAAACGCGTCAACCGAGTAAAAAGTTTCAGACTCTTATTTAATAATTGTTTAGTCAATCTCCTAGACTAGTAATATGGAACTCCAAATTACAACAAATTGATATATATATATTTTAGAAGAGAGTAAATTTTTTTAACTCTTAACTTTTTTCTTATTTTATAAAAAAATTAAATTTGATACCTTATATAATTAGAATTAAATTCATTACCAATAAAACAAGAGGAAGTATATAGGTATGCATGAGAGAAAATGGTATAGATACAAAGAGTAATTACTAAATATGTTTGAATGATAAGAAAAGAAGATGTTAGAAAACTGTTGCCATTCAAATGGATTAATCATGATTGAGCATTGTTGTCTCCTTAATCATTCATTTGTCTCCTTTTTTTTTTTTTTTTCAAGGTCCCTCTCCTGCATATATATATATATATTATTTAATGACATAAATTATACCAAAAAAAAAAAAAGAAGTAGTTTTTACCATCTGTGTGCTGGGGAATTGTCTATTTTACCCTCACCACAGTAAAAAGGTTAAAACAAAAAAAGGAAAAAAAAAGTTATGATTAGTTTTTATTCTCCTCAAAGAAACCAAAAAAGGGAAAAGAATTAAAAAAAAGAGATTGAGACTAGACCACACTAAATAAAGGGGTAAATATTAAAAAATAAAGGGAATTATATTTCTTGATTTGTAAGTAAAAATGCTGTTTTTAGGTTTCCCCACCACTAAACCTTGTTTTTTTTGTTAAAAGAATGAGAACAAAATATATAATATTGAAAACTAAATTAATTAATTTACAATCTCTTCATTTCAGCATTAGAAGTTTTCTTTGACACTATTTTTGATTGAATTAAGAAGGAGGTTGGAATATATCTAATCATTTGGTATTGATATTTGAAAGTGAGGTCCATCAAAAGAATAAATAAATAAATAAATAAAAATATTGAAAAAAAATATTTGAAAAGCCTACTTAAAAAAAAAAAGATTGAAATCAAAGAAAATATAGCTATTTTTATATGGAAATATCTCAAAATGCATAATGATTTCTCATTTCCCGACATAATTATGAGTTTAAGAGTATTTATGTTATATTATTTTTATTGTAAAAAAAAATGTTATTTACACCATATTTACATATGATATGATCACACAAAATCGACTCAATAAAATTAATAATTATATAATTTTACATGTTAGAGAATTAGAGTTTATATAGTTATGCTAGTTTAATTTATTTACTTAATTTGATTAGTTATCACTCAATTTTTTTAAAAAAATTAAACCTATAAATAAAAATTAAATTTAAATATTTAAATTCTTTTTTTCCACATATGTTAATCAAATATTCCAATAAAATTAAATTAAATATCAAACACAAAACCTTATATTTTAACATCGAATATTTGTCCTTGCTTGTTTCTTTTTTTTTTTTTTTTTTTTTTTTTTTTTTTAAATGTCCTTGCTATCCTTTAAAATGAAGGGTCGTGTATATATATATATATATCATATTGGTTACTTTTACAACATGAGATGTTGGGAATACATAGCTAAATTATTGTTGTATGACTCTGAATTCTCAGTCCACATGTCACATTTGAGGGTTTTCCAAGGCTTCAAGCTACAGGATAATATTTTGGGACCCTCCCAAATTAAAGAAAAGAAAAGAAAAGCTTTACCCTCCAAATGTTTTCGAGTCCTTTTCCCATTATTTTTCTATTTTCCATTTTCCATTTGCAAGTATGCAAAGAAGTTATAAAAAGATAATAATCCATTTGGCGTTGGCATTTGGAAGTACTTTTTTATATGTTTCTTGGAGGATCGATCATTGTAGAGAGAGAGGAAATAGAAAACAAATAATTTGTCAAATTGGCAAAAAAACACTGTGAAATGTAACATGGCATGGCTTTTATTAATTAATAAGTTGAATCCCTTTAGTTGTGCTGTTCTTGAAAGATATCATACATCCGTAGAGAAATTTGGCATGTGTGTTTGTCTTTTCCTTCTCTCTCTCTTCATCTTTTCTGTCTCTTGACTTTCTAATATTACAATTACGTGATATTTCAATTTTTTTTTTTTAAGAATTTTAACTTATAGTGTATTTCAAATTTATGAGTGAGACTGATACCGATTAAGCTACGTTTTCTTGACATGTAATATTTCATTATGAATTGTGAATAAATGAGATATATATAAAGAAAATAAGATATTAATTTATGAAATTAACGAGGAAATTAAATAATATAATTTTCCATTCTCCACTTATGATTTTATTTGTATTATTATTATTTCCTTGAACATCAAGTTTTATTACATGTGACAGACAAACAAACACCTAGGAAATACAAATTAAACCATGTATGTATTGCGCCTCTCGAAGAACACTGCCATTCTTACTTTGCACTTTAGCAAATTAACTTAATTTTAAAATACTTTCCAATATAATATTTTATGTTATGAATCCCAAAGATTCATTAAATTAGTAGATATCTATAGTATAATCGTTATTATTATTTAATCTTAAGATAATTACGTAATCAATAAAATATATGACACATGTCACTTAATGTTTACCTTTAAGGTGACAAGTGTCACATAGTGCATATCTCTTAAATGACAAATATCACCTCATACTTCTCTTTATATTGACAAGTGTCATGTGCATTTAATTTGGAGTGACAAGTGGTACCCTTGATGATTATCTTCTCACCTCCTTCACCCCTATAAATAGAGGGTTTAAGACCTTTTGTAAAGACACACAAAAAATTATTATTGAAAGAAATATAATAATATTTTATTTATATTTCTCTCTTTTCTCTTTTTACCTCATTTGTTTTATATAATTTCATAATATATATATTTTTGTGGTCATGAATTAAAATATTGGACTTAGATATGTTTAATAGTACTACGTGTTTTCTTGAAGAAATCAAAATGGGATTGAAACAATCCTCCCATCTCTCTCTCACTACTTTGTACATGTAATATTACTCGCATCGCATTGTATGAAGAAAAATTAGTGCATATTATATATATATATATATATATATATATATATATATATATATATATATATTTGTTTAAATAGACCCTATTCGCATTGAAATTCTAGCTAGACATATTAATTATCTTTAATGATAATATATATAGAACGCATCAAGTGTATTAATTTCTTATTAATAGTAACAGCTTTTTTAGGAGATAAAAGTTCCACATATATGGCATATAATAAAGCATAAAATGAAAAGAATTAAAGAGAATTAATGCTTAACAGTGAATTAGTATACTGACAAAATATAATAAATTCTTTAAATTAAGAGGATTGTTAATATCGCTTTAATATCTTGAAACAGAGACGAAAATAGTAAATAAAGATTTTTTCTAAAAAATATATATATATAAAAATGGGGTATATTAATTATATTGGAATATTCGGCAATTTTTAAAATTTAAAAAAAAAAAATTGGAAAGAAAAAAAAGGGTCCAAGGCCATTCAATCAGCACGTGCAAGGGTGCATGTTATACAGAGATGATAATGCATGTAAGCACATGCTAGATGCTTAACCAATTCCTTTAAAGACATTTGACTCCTCTTACCATTAATGCACCCTATTATTATCACTCATCATTCATATTTAATGCATCTTATAATGCATAGACTATACGAAATTACGTATTTGACATTAATTATAATTCTTGTTATATATGTAAATTTTTTTTTTTAAGTAAGAGTTAAGATTTTATGATCATAATTTGAATTAAATTTACATTAATCAAAGTAATGACTTTGTGTACGAGATGATATAACAATATATATATATATATATATATATATATAAAAAAATATATTGAATATAAATGTCCAATATAATTAAATTTATGCATATTAAAAAGTATATATATTGAATAAAAATTCAAAATGAAAAAAAATAAAACATTTGTCGTTTATTTAGTATTGTCACTTATTCTAAAATGACAAAAAAAAAGTAATTAAGTTATTATTGATGATTTTATTTTTTAAATAGTAGGTATAATGATGATTTTATTATTATAATATGTTTGAGAGAAACATTTGAAAAATTAAGAAGAGTATATATATGTATATATATTCCCCGTTAATTTGAAATAAATTTAAGCATATTAAAAAGTAAATACTTGAAATTGTAATTGTTAACTTCAATTTTATGAGTCAAGGAGGTGTAACTCAGTTGGTAAGCATTCTCACTTATGACTCGAAAGTTATGAATTCGAGATACACTAGAAGTTAAGATTTCTAAAAAAACTTCAATTTTATGAGAAATATGAAAATTTTTGGTTATTAGAGTAATATTACACGAATATAGTTCTTTAGAATCATTAAAAGTATAGTTAGAAATAAATAAATAAATGGAACTCATGACTTTTCAAATATGCAACTAATTCAGTAATTCCTTATTAACATAATGTGGTGGTTTATTTAGAATAAATTTAAAGAGACAATAGAATATATAATTTGAGATTGAGAGAGTATTATATATATATTTATATATTTGATTGAGAACCATTTTTTGGTTTGTCTCGTAAATTGTGAGTGAGTTTCAACTAGTTGCTAAGTAACCTGTAAAAAGTCACATGTTAGAGGTGGTGTCTCCGATTTTGTCCATCCGATAATTAAGTTAATAAATGTTTTTATGAGATTCTCTTGAGCATATGAAAAACCAAAAGAATGACTCTTGAAGGCTCTTTTAAATGCTCAAGGAGAGCAAAATATTCTTTAAACTTAAATTTATGCAAGAAAAAAATATAAATTATTTTGTATATTTTGCATGTATTACTGGATTATATTAGGAGTTTGGCTAATAGAGAAGATATACTTGGAATGTGAGTGTGTATAGTGCCTTTTTCAACTACCTGTCAAAGCCAATTAATGCTCTAGTAGTTGAGAGTATAAGCTTGACAATGATCTCGGACACTTGTATGATTTTTTTGGTCTCTAGTCATGATAGATGAGACCAAGTTACCACGTTCGACTTGCAATGTACAACATTAGCTATCCTATACACGTGACAGTCATATCACTTCGTTACCTTTTATATATATATATATATATATATATAAAAGAAAGGGCTAATTAAGTTCTTTTGTATTGTTTTAGTTTTAGTTGTTTAAAAGGGTGATTTTTTACAAAAAAAAATCATATAGCATTATTTTGATTAATTTTTGATATATGGAATGTTCTTTAATGTATAAAAACAAATATATATTTGATTAAAGGATTTATATAGGTATTTAGCAAAAAAAAAAAAAAAGGATTTATATAGGTTTTCTAAATGAAAAAAAGAAAAGAAAAAGTATTTGAAAGATTCTTTATCTTGTTTTCTAACCCCTAACATTCAAACATCTAAACTGAATTTTTCTTTTAATTGCTACTATTTATTAGCATTTATTACTATCATCATTATTGCTTAGTATTTTAAATTGGGAAAATTAACAAATTTGTACACTTTTATTATATAAAATTTTTTAAATAAGAAATAAATTAAATTATATAATTTTATTTAATGAAATAGGGAGCAAATTTGAAGAAAAGAAAAGAAAAGAAATAGGATGGTCAAGGTCAAGCACCTGAAAATTCCATTAATTTTTGGGCTGATAGGAAGCTTTAGAGGTAGGGCCCACAAAATACAGAACGGACGGAGAGGATGAAGCTACGATACGAAAGAGGGGGTCTGATGATCCAGCTGGTTTTGTCGGCGTACAAGCATAGATTAAGCATGGCCATCACCCCCTCCGCTTCTCTCCCCAATCAAACACAAAATCTTCTTAATAATTTTTAATTAATTATAATTTTTTAAGTCATTATTGCTTCTTTTATATATATATATATATTTTAAAAAATCATTGGTTAAATTTGAAGATAAAAAAATGCAGGGAATGGACAAATCTTATTGTTCATCCAATTTTACTTTTTTTTTTGGCATTTTAAAATAAAATTGGAAAAATTCTTATTTTGAAGCAATCATGTTTTTATTTTTATTGACAAGAATCACATTATTTAAAAAATATATAATAATATATATATATTTTTTATAACACTAGATATTTTGAAAAAAAAAAAAGAATTCTAATTATAGAGAATGTCTTTAAGTCATATTTACATTTAAATCTAATTCTTGTTTGAATTGGTGATGTCAGTGAATAAGTTTTGTCCCCAAGTTTTAAACATGTATTACATAAACGAATTTGATCCTCCAATCTCACTTAAATATAGGTATTAACAACCTACTTATACATTTAGATTAGAAAATACAATAATTGATGTGTATTTTTGGTTTAAAAAAATTAAAATATCTTTTAACTTTAATTTTTAATTAAAATAATAAATAATTATTAGTTATGAAATATTAAAAAAATATATATAAGTGAATAAAATAAAATAAAAAAATTTAGTGGGGGAGTATTTTCTTGGAATATTTGTACACATATGAGCTGAAATGATGCTTTATTGGATTATCTAAAAACAAAACTTTATTTTCTTCTATTTTCTTTTTAATTTTTCCACCATAAATGTTTCAAAGAGGTTAGAGACATTTGGAATTTGCATTTCGACATCAATCTTTAATTTCATAGGCAATTTTCAAAATATTCTCTTTTTTTTTTTTTTGATGAAAGGTTCAAAATATTCTCTTAATTTTGAGAATTATGTTCAAAGTCTTACATAGTCTTTTTTTTTTTTTTTTTTTATATAGTTTCAAAGTCTTACATAGTCATAACTACAATTTCCTTTTCCTTTATTTTTATGGATAATTAGGTACTGATTTGACTTCAAATAAACTAATTTTAAAGCTAACACATTAAATATGAAAATTCTCAGGCAAAAGTGCCTCAAGGATTTCAAAATATATTTTGATAATTGTATATATATATATAAGAAAAAGTATATAGGAGGAGGCAGAAAATGAGAATGCATGAAGTGAGAAGGGAGAAGAAGGGGACAAGGAATGGAAGTGACAGTCAGAGTTCAGTTGGAAGTTGCAACTAAACCTAACATTTCTATCCTAACCATGATTAGTCTCTAAACCACTTGTCTAATAGCATTACAAAGTGTAATAACTACTCCAATTAGAATAATTCTTGATGGGATTAATATATATGATATTCCACATCCCACTCCCACAACAAAATTGGAGACAAATATATAATTGTTTCTTCAGATCAGACCTCTTTAATTTTTCATCAAAGAAAAAAAGATCAGACCTCTTTAACAAGAACCAAGTCCCTCCTCTCCTCATATGAAGAAAAAACAGACAACCCCACACTACATTTGTTGAACCCTCATTGAAATTTTTCACTTCTTGGGTTGTTGTTCATAAACAACATACATGTTAATGCATTTTCTTTGGTGGGTTATTTTTGGAACTTTGAGATTTGGTCACAGCAGATGTAAGAGATCCAAAGATTACATCTTTTCTTTCTTTCTTTCTTTTTCGGTCTATGTGGAGTAGGGAGTGTATTTCTATGAGGAGTTGATGTTGTAAGACAGTACTACTGTTTTTGATAATTGGGTTTGGGAACTAAAAATGATGGAATCAAGAATGGATCAATATGAAATCATGGAGCAGATTGGCAGAGGGGCTTTTGGGGCAGCCATTTTAGTCAATCACAAAATGGAAAGGAAGAAGTATGTGGAATTTGGTTTCTGTTCATTTCTACTCTTTTTTTCTATAGATTTTTTGTAAGTGCGCTGAATGAAGTTTTTGATTTTTCATTCTGTTATTAAATGGTTTTGGAAACTAATTACAGATACGTGCTGAAAAAGATTCGATTAGCTCGACAGACGGAGCGTTGCAGAAGATCTGCTCATCAAGAGGTGATTTTGACTGTTACTTTGTCTTTTTGGTGACTGACTGGTAGTATTCTGCTAGTGATTTCAAGAGCATAATGCAAATAAGTTTTCCCAAATCTTTTTGAAATTGTTTCCTCAATTAATGTAAAGGGAAAAAGAAGTTGGTGGAATTTTTGAAATAGTGCAAGAATTCATTTTAAATGTTGAATCTTTGCAAAGGCAATCTGGAAAAGTATGATAAATTCTATTCTCTATTCCCCTTATTTTTTCTCTTTCTGTTAATCCTGATTAATTTTTATTTGAATTGAGGTGCCATGTATTTGGGGTTTGTTAGGGAATCATTCATTGAGTTAGACAATTTTGATTTTGCTTTATTTGGTTGTGTCTGAATAGTTCTGCCTACCATTCAATCCCACTTCACCAACTTATTTCTTGTGCATTTTAGATTAGGTGCTCTAATTAGTTTCTGTTGCTTATTATTCCCATTTCATTTTAAGAGAAAAATTATCTGTACATTTGCAAGTTTTTATTTTTTTTAAATTAGTACTTAGCTGGATAGAACTGTTGGTTTTCAATTTTCAATTTTCAAACTGAATATGCAGATGGCATTAATTGCAAGAATTCAACACCCATACATCGTTGAGTTTAAGGAAGCCTGGGTGGAGAAGGTGAGGAGCATTGTACTTCTGTTACTATTTCCCAGCACAATGTTAATCTGCTGAATTTCTCATCAAGCGTCAGCTGTTTTATAATCCATTTCATTTTACTGTAGGGTTGTTATGTCTGCATAGTCACGGGTTATTGTGAAGGTGGCGATATGTAAGTTTTCCATGTAAATAAGATTTATGTTTGGATAGATATTGTACTAAATCATATTTTTTCCTCTTAAGCATTTCTTTGATTCATATTTATGAATACTCTAATCAGGGCTGAGTTGATGAAGAAGGCAAATGGACAGTACTTTCCAGAAGAGGTACTCAAGTCCTATATCTTGGAAATGCCCGTTTTAGATTGTGGATATGATCAAATGAAATATTAAGGAGACATAATTTTTGAAATTTTCAAGATACTGACTAATATTAAGGATTTTTCTTCTGATTACATGCAAAATTGATGATTTTGTTTATCTGACCTTTCGTTATTATTGCATCCTGCAGAAACTTCTGAAATGGTTTGCTCAACTACTGTTGGCGGTTGAGTATCTACACTCCAAATTTGTTCTACATCGAGATCTTAAAGTACTGTCACAAGTGTTTACTAGTATTCAATCTTTTACTTAATTTTTCTGAAAGTTCATATTACTTATATAGAGCTCTTTCTTTGCAGTGTTCCAACATCTTTCTCACAAAGGATCAAGATATTCGTCTTGGTATGTTTATTTTTCATTTTATTGAGCTAAGTAGAATTTAAAACTTGTTTGGATGTTGACATTTATTCTCTTTCTCCATATCTTCTACAGGGGATTTTGGGCTTGCTAAGACTTTGAAAGCAGATGACTTGGCTTCTTCTGTATGTTCTCTCCATACACTTACAATTTGTGCAGTCGTATTTAAATATTGATATGATGAAATTCAGGGTTGAATTGTTTTGATAGCATCCATATGACAAATTACTGTTATTTCTTTAGAGTACAGTCTTCAACTAAATTTGTCGATAAAGTATTATATTTTTTTCATTTTTCATACTTGTTATAACGAACAGTAATCACTTGACATAGTGTTGGTAGTTCTACAAGTTACTGGATGGAACTTTATTTACTGACTCTAAAACGTTGTCATATTTTTATGAACAAAATTGCTTGGAGCCTCTCTGGTTATTATTCTATTTCTTCTGGAGATCTGATTCTGACCTGCCTTTTTGGGTAAAGGACTACTATCCTCACATTCTGACCTGCTAGGTAAAAGAAGAAATTTCATTACTTCTTTTAAGAGAAATGATTCAGAGGTTATTAACGGGAAAGTAATATTACTGTAAAGTTATGGGAAATGGATCTTGAGCTAAGTTGGCATTACCTTAAGTAAAATCTTATTTGCCTTCATCAGTCAGCTATTCATGTTTCCTTCTTCAAAGTGCCTTTTCTCATTCCTGTTCTTTTAATTTCATATGGCATAGCTACATACTGTCTTCTGTTTGTTTTCTTTATTGGCAGATGCCTTATGAATCGAAATTTTGGCATTTCCATTTTCCAGGTAGTTGGAACTCCAAATTACATGTGCCCTGAGCTTCTTGCTGATATTCCATATGGTTTTAAATCTGATATTTGGTCACTTGGTACGTATCTATCACTACATCCCTTTCTGGATTTTCTCAAAAACTATTCTTTTACGTACATTTATTCTTTGCAATCTGCATTAGTGTTCAGAAGTTTTTTATTATATTTTTTCATCTCATGGCATTATTTCTCAGGTTCTTTTTACCACACATGCTTGTTTTAATGCAAGATTACCTAAATCAATCTATACACTCCATCATTTCCTGATTTTGCTTCCATCTGGACATGTATTTTAGCAAGTATCAATAAGATCCCAATGATGAATTAACAAACATAGTGCACTAATATATTTGTTTCAATTTTAGGGCTTTTGTATAAGAATAGATCATGTTACTATTTTTTTTTTTGTTTCTGTATTGTTTTTGGGGGGTTTTATACATGGATCACATGAGTTACTTCTTAAATGAATTGATTAAGTGGCACCACTGAACTTTAAGATTATTTTTTTTCATTAGTCTATAGCATTGTGAGTATTTTATCCATTGCAAACTTCTAATATGGAACTGATTACATTACTTCAGGATAAAACATGAACTATGTAGATATTTGCATGTCCTTTATTCAAGCCTTTATGCCCTATCAGACCCAGTGTTTTGTTGTTGAACAGGATGCTGTATGTATGAAATGGCTGCTCATCGACCAGCATTCAAAGCATTTGTAAGACATTCAATTTCTTGTACTGACTTGTTTTTCTTAATATTTTACCTCGTTGACACTTGACATGTTTATTTTTCTCTTCTAAATTCAAGGGGATTCACCAGCATTAGCTAGTTTACTGAAGCTTGGTATTGAAAATCTTTTCTTCGCTCAGGAAAACATTATTTATCATCAAATGCTTCTTCTTTTTCTTCCCCTTTCTTGAGGAAGCTAGGGGCTTTTATGTGTCCAATCAGCTGGAAGTCTCACCATGTCATGCTTCTGTTTTCCTTTGGAAAAAATATTTCAGTCCAGATGTTTCCTCATTACAGTTAGTGATTTTCTTAATCGGTATTGTGCCCTTTTCTCATGTTGCAGGATATGGCAGGACTGATTAGTAAGATTAACAGATCATCAATTGGTCCTTTGCCACCTTGTTATTCTCCATCGTTGTAAGTCAGTTCTTGCCTTTTTCTCTTGCATAAAAAAATGCAAGGAACTTCCAAGTGTTTTATATGCTTTATGCATCATCTAAGCATAGTTTAGGATTTTCTTTATTTTGTGCTTTGGGATGCCATGGTCTGGTTGTTGTTATACATCTTAAAGGTGCCAATATCCGATTATTAGTTGAATTTAGTTTCTGTAATGTTTATGTGACTCTATTAATGCTTCTGGGCCTGTAAGTAATTACGATGAAAAACTTTTAGTCCGTGTTCTTCAAGTCGGATAGAGTCACCACCCTCCTTTCGTTTCTTGGAATTCAGTGTTGATCTCTATCGTGCATGATATCTAGTTCAGTTTGTCATATATTGTGAGATAACATCTTCAGAAAATGAGTTCTGCAGCAGTCAATTTTTCTTTTCACAGCCATGTAAAATAGAATGCTACTCTGACACTTTTCTCAATATAAAGTACTCAAGGTTAATATTTCTGGTTAAAAGGTTGTTTGCACAATAAAATTAAAACGTTTCTTTTATTTCTTTCAGGAAAACGCTTATCAAGGGAATGCTGAGGAAGAATCCTGAACATCGACCTAGTGTATGCTATGCTCTCTTTAAAATAGTCTTTGATGAATAAATACTCTGTTAAGATCAATTAATAATTGGCTGATCTTGATTCTTGGCAGGCATCTGAAGTTCTTAAGCACCCATATCTGCAACCTTACGTTGATCAATACCGTCTGCAATTTAGTTCACCCTCAACCAATGCTCCCGAGAAACCTCTTACTAGTGCCAGTAATGGCCGGAAGAGTATGGGAGAAAGCCAAAGTAGTAATAGTTCTTGCAGTGACAGAGATAGTTTGCTGTCAAGTGAAAGAAATATTCAGGTCATGGGATTCAATTGTGACAACAGAACTAGTGATGCGGATTTGGTTTCTATTGATGACGACGAGCCATCTTTTGGTCATCAGCTTCAGCAACATGATGAACATGGAACTGAAACATGTAACGAGGTTATGGAGGATCGTGAGGCTATTAAACCGATTCCAGATGAAAAGAGACGTGACACTGAACTTAAGCAGCCAAGAACAATTAAAAACATCATGATGGCTCTTAAAGAAGGAAAAGCTAGAGAGAATAGTTCTCCAATGAGAGGAAACCGTGCAAAGGCTGGTGGCGTTTATGCACAAAGAAGCAATACGGAAGCATCCCCGAAGGTTCCCAGACTAAGTCCAGTGACTCCCGTTTCCAAGACTAATCCAGAAACACCGTCTCCTGCCTCAGCCAAGACCAGTTCAGATCCTGTAAAGCGGCCTCATGCAATACATTCCCTAAAGCATCAGGTACTTGCAGTTTATCTTCATTGTGGTTAGTTTGTTCTTGAGTTGGTTTTTATATTGTTCACCTTCCCGTGCAGCTGCCTCTTACAGATTCCACACCTAAGAGCAGACCTAGACATGAAACAGTCCCTCCTCCTGCAAAGAATATTATTGGTGAGGACGCCTTTCCACCAAGGACAAGACTGAAAACACCTCCAAACCTAGTCCGTAGACCATCATTTCCTGTACGGGTTAAACAAACTGGATCCAACATTCCAGTTATAATGGACAGTAAACTAGTTGGCTTTGATAGTGCTGAGAACGCGGAGAGACTTCCTGATTCAGTGTCGAATGGCTGCTGTACGCCTACTATGCCTAGGGATACTATGCAACAATCTCAAAAGGCTGTAGTGAGAAGCTTCAGAGCATTGCCAACAGACAGCAGCAATTCTGCATCCTCTTCTGTCTCAATGCAAGCATTTGATCTTTGTGATGACGCAACAACCCCATTCATCAATTTAACGGAGCAGCAGACACGTATGAGTCAGGGGCGAGCGACTGAAAGTGGAAGCATAGAATCACAACCAAGCTGCTCAGTTAATTCCTCCTTGCACTCTGAGACGCCTGGGAATTCCTATCAAGGAAGTAGTGGTTATCAAAACAAACAAGCAAGGACCTCAGTTGAGACTAGTATGCAGTATACAGATCATCAAAACAAAGAAACTGCAGTTTGTACTGAGAAAACAAGTTCAGGTGCTGCAGTAGTTTTGGAGAATCCAGTTCAGAATTCTGAAGAAATAGTTCCTCCTAAAGACGAGATCAGGTTTACGAGGGCAAGCAATATGTCTGACATCTCAACCCGATCAATCATTTCTTCAGCATCCAGTGGTGATGACAAGTTTATGGTAAAGGAACTCCTATCACCAGTGGGAGATACCATATCTCCTGTTGTTCATCCTGTTGCATCTAACCTAATGAACTTTCAAGACAGAGGATCTGTTCAACAAAATGTTATTGTTGAAAAACCAGCAAGTAACCATTTACCACCAGCTTTTGATGATGTCATACATGTCATTCGTCACAGTAGCTTTCGAGTTGGCAGTGATCAGCCTCTGATAGATACTGTGGAGAGAGGTGTTGATGTTGGGAAGCTGTTAAGTGTGGTAAAAGATGATAGTGATATTAAAACACTAGCTTCTTCTCCAACTTTGAAATCAGAGAATTCATGTTCTAAGGTAGTTGATGTGAAAAATTCCACGAGTCCCTCTTCGAATCTTCCTCCAGCAGCAGCACTGGACATGAAAGATCCTGCAATTGCATCTTCTCCAGAACCAAAGATAGAATCTTTGGAACAGGAAAAACTCAATCCTAGTGCTGCAGAGGAGGAAGCACCAGCAGCAAAGGCAACTTTGGATGTCAAGTCATTCCAACAGAGGGCAGAGGCACTTGAAGGGCTACTAGAGTTGTCTGCAGACTTACTTGAGAATAATAGACTGGAAGAGCTTTCTGTTGTCTTGAAACCTTTCGGTAAAGATAAGGTTTCCCCTAGAGAGACAGCAATTTGGTTAGCGAAAAGTCTGAAAGGAATGATGCTTGAGGACAGTAGCCGGAATTCATGAGAACTTATCCCAGAATCCTGTCGGTATGCGCACTTCAATTTCTTTCGTACTGCTTTGTCATGGCTTCTCATGTCCACAATTTCTATGTCAACATATTTGTTCGAGTTTTAGATTGAATTTTCCTTAAAAGAAATCACACTCGGTTTCTTCTTTGCCATTGAGATTCTTAGAATTCTTTTAAGTGTAGTGGTTATTGTACATATCAAGAATATATAAGAATAAGTTCAGTTCCTACAAAGTGTAAGGATATTTTATGGAACATGGTATTGTCATATATTAGTGAGATTAGAAACCTCTGTTTCTTCTTGTTTTCGTTTGATAAGCATTGGATTTCTTTTGGAACCAAACCCCAATTCTTAATTACAATACCTTTTCTTCCATTCTGTGTGTGCTTTGGAGCACATTTTCTTTATTTTCTTGGAAAAAAGGATCTATATTCTACACAAATTGGATCTATTTTCTTGAAGCCAAAATATTAACATACAATTTGCTCTTATTTTGAAAATTTTAGAGGAATATTCAACCTATTCCAATTTTGAAACCTGCAATTTTTAATTGAATAATAACGTCCATGGTATTGAAGATAACACAACACATTCACCATTAATATCAACTGTCACAATCGAACCCTGCAAACTTACCTTAAAATTATAGATTTTTATTCTTATATATCATAATATATATTTACACACTTACAATACGATATCGACTTCTTCCAATGTTTGAGAGGAGGTATGAGTTGTACTACTACTGTCCTTGTAGAAATTTATGTGACGAAGATCAACTGGGAGCAAACCAAGACGTTTATGATGAAGAATGATGCTGAAGCTAGAGGATAAACAGAAATTAATAAATATTAATAATTATTTATTAATATTCATTAATTATTTTTTATTAAAATAAAAAATATTATTTAAACCTTCTAAATAAAAAATTGATATTATTTATTAAAGAATATGAAATATTGTTTAATAACAAGTAAAAGAAAGAAGAATAAAACCCACCAAAAAAAAAAAAAAATAAAAAGAAGAAAAAAAAATTGAAGTATTTCATTAAAATCTGACTTTATATTTAGAATAGGAGTTCTCCTAAAATAATGCTTACTAGTATTTATATAAATATTTTAAAATATTATTGTACTATAAAAGAGAATATTATATATATATATATATATAAAAATATTTATATCTAATAACGAAATAATTTTTTGAACAGTATAAATAATGGAAATTCTTGTTCTAGCTAATATGATAAAGAGACGAGATGAGTGTGAAATTAATGTACTCTCAGCCAGAGCCATGTAGAATTTTTTCGGAGCCTTTCTAGTTATTTATTTTTCTAACATTTTAACCTCCAAAATTATTTATTATATGTTTACAATTAATATATTTTAACATTTTATTCTACTTCTTTATTATTTGTACTAGACAAGTCATCTTTTTTATTATCAACAATAAATTTATTGCACCTCATTGTGATTTTGTGAGTTTCTTAATTGTTCTTCTTTTTTAATTTTTCACAATTTTCTATTTGACATTTTTTAGAACAAATTATAAATAAAACTAAACAATAAAATTTTAACTAAGGGACACTCTTTTTAGGGGGAAAAAAAAACTACAAAAATATAAAACAACACGAAGACAAACCAATATCAAACAATAAAAAAAAAACCAAAATATTTATATTTTATAAAAATAAAAAAAGATAAACATGTAAACAATGAAATTTTATTTATATATTTAATTAAATTTAATTATATATTGAAAATATTGAAAGATTTTACTAATACGATGAGTGATACATGATAAACTAATAGTCATTGTCACTCTTTTCATCTATAAATAGAGACACCAAGAAAAGCATTCAAGGGAGGTGGAAATAAGAGGTAAAATTAGTGGTGGCAGAGAAGAAAAGAAACTCCGACGATTCCCTTCGAGGATCGTCCATAGTTTCTGGCCAATCCTCCCTTCGAGATCAAGTCCAAAAACCATCGGAGAAATCAAATCAAATACAGATGGATCGAAATCAAGCCCAAAGGCCCTCAAAGTTCAAATCCATTTCGAGATCCAACCCAAAATGCCCCTCGGAAGAAATCAAATCAATTGGATCGAGATCAAGCCCAAAAAGGCCTTCAAATCCAGGAAGAGAAGAATCGGCGGAGAAATACAAAGATTCGAGCCCAATATCAAATACATATTATTATCTTGTGACATATATATTTTTGATTATTTATTTTGCAGATGATAATAATCGAAAAGAAAATTTATTGTTCACAAATTTGGCACGCCCAGTGGGACAATCTTTACCACCCATCCCTTTTCGTCAAATATCATCAATGGAGTAGGAGGATTGTGTTTGTTGGTAACAAAAGATTGACCGGCGATTAAATCTTCAAATAAAAAAATTTCAAACTCAAGGGGGCAAATCAACATTGATATTGCTACTCATTGTCAAAAACTCCTTGACAAAACTCCTTGACACGAGTGAAAAATGTCCATATTGATACAAGGCTCCTTGATACGAGTATAAAATATTTACAAAGAAGACTCTTTGGTACGAGTATAAACTATCCACATATCAAAGAAGACTCCTTGACACGAGTATAAAATGTCTATATATCAAAGAAGACTCATTGATACGAGTATAAACTATCTATGTATTGAACTACGTTAGACTTGATTCCTAAAAGGTAAGAGATACGTAGGAAGTTTAGAACATAAAATTCTAAGTTCAGTCTTTAAAAAAAAAAAAAAAAAAACAAGAGAGAAAAAAAAATCGACAAAATAATGAAGAAAAGAAAAAAAAAAGCAGAAATAAAAAAAGCAAAAAAAAAATAAAATATTATCTTTATCCACTTAAATTCAAATTTGAA
Source organism: Cynanchum wilfordii (assembly GCA_025388415.1). Classification (NCBI taxonomy): domain Eukaryota; kingdom Viridiplantae; phylum Streptophyta; class Magnoliopsida; order Gentianales; family Apocynaceae; genus Cynanchum; species Cynanchum wilfordii. The sequence goes on along the minus strand of JAHSUH010003640.1, from coordinate 464,941 downwards.
TCGTATTTATCTGCAAGTCAAATTCAAGATAGACTCAAATACGATTCGATATTTTTATGAGATACTTTGAAACTTGTCCACGTAATAATTCTTTAAATTAACCCTGAACAAGTTTCATGGGGCAATTTGTAGATACTAAAATTTTATTTATATATTTAATTAAATTTAATTATATATTTAAATATATATGGAATATATTGAAAGATTTTGCTCCTGCGATGAGTGATACATAGTAAACTAATAGCCATTGATTGTCACTCTCTTCATTTATAAATAGAGACACCAAGAGAAGCATTTAAAGGAGGTGGACATAAGAGGTAAAATCGGTGGTGGCAGAGAAGAAAGGAAACTCCGACGATTCCCTTCGGGGATCGTCCATAGTTTCTGACGCATCCTCCCTTCGAGATCAAGTCCAAAGACCATCGGAGAAATCAAATCAAATACAGATGGATCGAGATCAAGCCCAAAGGCCCTCGAAGTTCAAATCCATTTCGAGATCCAGCCCAAAATGCCTCTCGGAAGAAATCAAATCGATTGGATAGAGATGAAGCCCAAAAAGGCATTTAGATCCACGACGAAAAGAATCGGCGGAGAAATACAAAGATTCGAGCCCAATATCAAATACATATTATTATCTTGTGATATATATATTTTTGATTATTTATTTTGCAGATAATAATAATCGAAAAGAAAATTTTATTGTTCACAAAACCTATTTAAATTTGAAGATAAGAATTTTTTTTAATAATGGTTTTTGGCTTTTAGATTTGATAAGATATACTAAATATTTAAAAGAGTTCGAGAGACTCAAAATTTTTGTTTGTATTCTTCTAAACTAATTTAAAAAGTTAAAATATTTGTTATTCAATATATTAAATTCTTTTTGGTTAGAAAGTCAGGAGATAAAATAAATAATATTAATGAGAAAGAGTTTTTTAATGTTTTTATTTTCTTGAAAATATAATATTATTTAAATTGCTCTATTTTCAATAAATAGCCATAATAATTCAAATAATAACTTTTTTTAAAAAAATAAACTAATTAATAATAAATTAGAAATATTTTTTATTAAAAATAAATATTTTTTTTATTAATTATTAATATTTTATTATATATATTTTTTTTTTAAATTTGAAACTTGAGATTTTTTTTTTTAAAAAAATTGGGGGCCCTTCCCGAGTAGGGCCTAAGGCGACCGCCTAACTTGCCTTAGGCTCTACACGACCCTGCCCTCAGCTCATATTTTACCCTTTTTTTAAAAATGTTTTTTTGGTAATTTAGAATGCTGAATTTATTAAGCCTACAATCTAAAGTTATTACAAAAATTTGGGTTATTGATTAAAATGACCTAGTTTTTTCAAAAAAACTCTTCATCTTCCGATTCTACCTTGTTTTCACCGTACTTGTTCTCTAGCATCGCAAGCGTCTTTCGAACCATTCTTCCTACAACGCCTTGGGGTTGATCCTGCGTTAAAGCATCAAAACAAGGATTACCGTATTTTTGCGATGTGTCGCCAATCGATCTCTTCTACAAATCAGCAAACACTCTTCCTTTGCTTCGTGTGGTAGGACCAGGGCAAGCTTCGAATGTCGATCCACCAACGCTTGCGCTTGCAGCAACATTGCTTGAATCACCTTTGTTACATTGTCGTTCTTGGACTCCATTTCAAAGGTATTTTGACGAAAAGAGATGAACGGTAGAGAGGTCCCACCGAGCGTGCCAAATTTGTAGACAATAAAATTTCTTTATTTCCTGTAAAATCAGAATTATAAGAAATATAATAATTGAATACAACAATTATATAACAATTTAAATTACAAGGGTCCAATCTCTATGGATCTGTTGATTCAATCCGTTGTGGATTCGAGGGGCGTTTTGGGTTTGTCTTGATCTAATTGATTTTGTTTTCTTCCGAGGGGCGTTTTAGGATGGATCTCGGAATGGATTCGATGTCGAGGGCTTTTGAGCTTGATCTTGATCTTGATCTATCGAACAATTTGATTTCTTCTTCCGAGGGCTTTGGACTTTGTCTCGGAATGGATTTGGATTTGGAGAGGAAGGGCTAAATTCGACAGAGATTCGGGATCCTTCGAATATCTCTCAACTTCTCAGCTTCTTGAGTGTTTGTGTGAGTGAGTGTGTGTAACCCTTTGTTGAGGGAATTTGCCCTCTATTTATAGATGGAGTGAGTGAGAATCAATGACTATGAAGTTGCCACGTGTCACTCATCTAAGGGTAAAATCTTTTAATATCTTAATATATAAATATATAAATATAAATATATATTTAAAATATATAAATAATATTTAATTATATATTTAAATATATAAATAAAATTTATATATTTATTTAAAATTTATAAAATCTTTTTCCTCTAATTTATATTAATATTTTTGTTATTATAAACTATTTTTTAAATTTTTAAATGATAAAAAAAAAAACATTTTGTTATCTATTATATTTTTAACGTTTTTTCTATTTAATTTTTTTTTAAATACATTTCATGAGCATTTACTCATCTATATTATATAAAATCCTTTTAAAAGACTTTTATTTAATTTCTATTACATAATTAATCTAAATTTTTAGAATTTTTTTATCATTATATTGTTCTTTTAATTTATAGATATATATATATATTTTTTTTCTACTTCAATAATAATTTTTTAATGTAAGATTACAAAGTTTTATATAATAGTATTTTCATTCTTTTGATATCTTTTAACTTTTTATTAGTGTTTATGATTAAATAATATATTTTAAATATTACAATATTTATATAAAATGTATATAAAAAATTGATAAATCAATGAAAAAAATTAATTATAGATTGAAAAAAAAAATTATAAAATAGGCATCCCACACTTGAGTGTGGATTGTCTACCTAGTATATATATATTTTGAAAAAAAGGTGTGTATGAAATTTAATGTAAGATAATATAACAAAAATATAATAATATTGTTTAAAATTTTAAGATAATTATTAAAAGAGTAGTTCATTTATCTCTATTATATTTATTATTTTTTAAAAGATATATAGTACGTTTTTTAAGCATTTGATTATTTTAAATTTAGAATCAAATTAATAAATTTTTTCTTTAAAAAAAAAATAAATTGAAATTGATAAAATATGTGACCGATAATAATAAGCATGTCAATTGATATGAAATTAGTATATAATCATACCCAATCAATTAATTTTTTATACACTTAAAAATTTAACACAAACAAGTCTCGTCGATTATCACTGTTTTCTTTCCTCCCTTTTTGTTTTAATTACTTAGTAATTATTAAGACTGTAATTAAAATCCATCATCAACGAACCATGAAGCTTATCATCCCCAGTAATTTTATTATTTTACTCGCCATGACTTTATTATCCATGCTCACCACAACTCTGGCTGCCAGCAACTTGGATGAACAGACGACAAGAAGCGCTTTTCTAAACTTCCCAAGGAGGCATTCATCAAGGCCAATTGACTTTCGCCAAAAAGACAATGAAACCTGTAAATTATTCGATGGAAAAAATGCGACGTGCTGCCACTACAAATACCTGCAATAACAAGTGTTCGTTGATCGAAGCTTGTTGTGGAGGGGAATGTGTGAATATTGGATTCGATAAGAATCACTGCGGGGTACGTAACAATAAATGCATGCCGGATAGCAAATGCTTTCACGGCATGTGTGATTACGCTTAATTGTAATTTTTAAATTTTTTATTTTTTGTAGATAGGTATTATTTTTTTTAATATATATATATATATATATATATATATAGTTTGATTTAGCATACAAAATTTAATTGTTTTCTTATTGAGTAGTTATTCGATGAAATAGTATTCAATTTTTTTTTAATATAATGTTATACATGTTATTGTTTTGCTGCGTGGACTACCATTGATAACTTTTTATTACTTGAAAATTTATTTTATATCTAACTTTGCATTAATTATTTTTAAAATTTTTACTTAAAAGGTTTTTTGAGGATTAGATTTAATTAATATGAACTCTACGTGATCCAATGTTGAAAAATATTTTGTGCATATAGATAGCTATTTTTAAATTAAACGTAAAACTTTTATTACTAATACATTACTTTACCAATTTTACCGTTCAAATAGTTTTTTTCTTTTTTATTTCTTTAATAAAAATTATATTTACATATTTAATTTTTTTTATTAAAAAATTGAATATTTCAACCACATTAAATAATCAATCAAATCAAATTAGATACGATATTATAGTTATTCATTAATAAAACAAAATTTTGTGTTTGTTCGTATCACAATCTCAAATAAACTCAAACACTTTCTTTACCAATATTTTCGCATCAAATATTCCTATATATACTCAACACCCGGCCTCCCTTCAGTTGGGAATTTAACACAGCGGATAGAAGTGTGGAGGCGAATAAACAAATAAAATGAGCAAATGATAAAAGAGAAACCAGAAATTTAACATGGTTCACCCTTCAATATGGGCTACATCCACGGGATAAACTTCGAATAAATCTTCCACTAATAAAATATTAGTAGGCTTACAAGTGAGAGACTTCCCTAGAAACTTTCTAGAGGTGATCCCCAAAAATGAGATAAACCCAAAATAGTGGTACTATAGTGTATCACAAAACACTATCTATAAAACCTCACTATTTTGTCACTCCCCAAATATTTCTCTCACAACCAAAATTCTTTGAAAGAAAGGAGAAAGAAGAATGAGATTTTCTCTTTGTTTTTGGTTTTGAATTTTGGGGTAGAAATGAAGAGCCAAGAGGCTCTATTTATAACCCCCAATTTTTTTTTTTTTTTTATTATATATTTAGTGTTGCCTAACTCTTGTTTTTGTCAACATTGGTGGCCTCAAATGGCGGGAGACCTAACAATTCTCCCCCTCCCGCCTACATGGAGGACTTCACCATTCCGGTTGCTTGTCGACATTATTCGAATTTTCCTCTTGGAAGAGTCTTCGTCAGCATATCCGATCCATTTCTTCGGTATGGATCTTCTTTAACTCTAAAAGCTTCTTCTCCAATATATCCATGATCCAGTGATATCTCACGTCAATATGCTTTGATCCGGAATGAAAGGAGGAATTCTTACCAAGGTGAATTGCACTTTGACTGTCACAAAACAACTCGTATTTTGTTTGGTGGAAACCAAGTTCTTCTAAGAACTTCTTCATCCATAGCAACTCTTTACACGCTTCAGTTGCTGCAATAAATTCTGCTTCAGTTGTTGATAGAGCAACACATTTTTGGAGCCTTGACCGCCATGATACACTCCCCCGAAAGAAAAAGTATCCGGTTCTGATGTAGACTTTCCTGGAGTCGGTATCTCCGGCCATATCAGCATCTGTATATCCCACCAACACAAGTTTTCCATCTCCGAATTTCAGACACAAATCGGAGGTTCCACGAAGATACCCGAAAATCCATTTTACTGCAGCCCAATGTTCCTTACTAGGATTTGATAGAAATCTGCTCACAACTCCCACCGAGTGAGCAATATCCGGACGCGTACATACCATAGCATACATCAAACTTCCAACCGCTGAAGCATATGGAACTCTATCAATCTCTTCCTTCTCTTCCCTGTAGAAGGGCACTGCTTAGTACTTAATCTAAAATGATTAGCTAGGGGACAACTAACCGTTTTAGCCTTATCCATGTTGAATCTTTGAAGTACTTTCTCGATGTACTTCTCTTGTGACAACCATAAATTCTTGGTGCTTCGTCTCTGGATATCTTCATACCAAGGATTTGCTTTGCGGGCCCCAAGTCTTTCATAGCAAAGGACTTGCTTAATTGCTTCTTCAGGGTGTCAATCCCGGAAATATTCTGGCCAACAATCAACATGTCATCTACATAGAGTAATAGTGTAATGAAGTCATCGTCAGCAAATTGTTGCACAAATACACAATGGTCCGAACTAGTCTTCGAGTAGCCTTGCTCCCTCATAACAGACTCAAATTTCTTGTACCACTGTCTTGGCGCTTGTTTCAGGCCGTATAAACTCTTCTTGAGTTTACACACATAGTTCTCTTTCCCCCTTTGTGGCAAAACCTTCTGGTTGTTCCATATATATCTCTTCCTCCAAGTCACCATGAAGGAAAGCGGTCTTCACATCCATTTGTTCGACTTCCAAGTCAAGACTTGCTGCCAACCCCAAAGCACTGTGCGAATGGATGTCATCTTCACCACCGGTGAGAAAATCTCATCAAAATCAATCCCTTTCCTTTGATGGAATCCCTTGACAACTAACCCGGCTTTGAATCGTGGTTGGTGATTGTGTTCTTCATGCTTCAGCTTGAACACCCATTTGTTCTTCAAAGCTCTCTTACCCTTTGGTAACTTCAACAACTCAAATGTTTGATTCTCATGCAATGATTTCATCTCATCTTGCATGGCTTCAATCCAATTTTCCTTATGTTCATGATGCATGACTTCTTCAAAACTTTCTGGTTCTCTCCCCCGTCGGTTAATAACACATACCGATCTTCAGGATATCTAGTAGAGCGTTGTCCGACTCTAATAGATCTTCCGAGAATTTGAGAACCATCTGGTGTCGGCGGGTTGATCATGAACTTCATCTTCGGAAATTTCTGGAGCATTCCCAATTTCTGGTTGATCATCAGCTCCAACTTGCCTTTGCATTGTTGTTGGAGGAGTACTCTGCAAGTTTATTGTAATACCATCGGAGTCGGCAGCATTCTTCCGCACTTTCTCAATATTCTCGATGGTTTCATCTTCAACAAAGACAACATCTCGGCTTCCGACAAACCTCTTCCGAATTGGATCGTAGAATCTATAGCCAAATTGGTCTTGACCATAGCCAATAAACACACATTGTCGTGTCTTGACATCAAGTTTGGACCTCTCATCTCTTGGAATGTGCACAAAATCTTTGCACCCAAATACCCGCAGATGATCATAGGAAACATCTTTTCCTGACCATACACTTTCTGGTGTATCAAACTGTAGAGGGACACATGGTGAGCGATTTAGCAAGTGCACAACTGCTAGAATAGCTTCACCCCAAAACACCTTTGACAACTTTGCATGTGAGAGTAAGCACCTTACTCTTTCCATCAAAGTTCTATTCATCCTCTCGGCTAAACCATTCAACTGCGGAGTCTTCGGAGGTGTTGTCCGATGTCGAATACCATTTGCTTTACAATAAGCATCAAATGGTCCAATATATTCTCCACCATTGTCCGACCCGATGCACTTCAATTTCTTTCCCGTCTGTCTTTCGACCATGGTTAGAAATTGTTTGAATACATCTAACACTTGGTCTTTTGATTTTAGCAAATATACCCACGTCTTTCGAGAATGGTCATCAATGAAAGTCACAAAATATTAGGCACCACCAAGTGACTTTGACATTGGCCCACACAAATCCGAGTGTATCGGATCCAATACATTCTTCATTCCGGAAGGAGGGGAACGTTTAAAGGAAACTCTGTTTTGCTTACCCGCCAAACAATCTTCACGGTTCTTCAGGTGAACTTGATCCAATCCAGGTATCATATTTTTCTTGGCTAGACATGTCATACTTTTCTCGCTCATATGACCTAGCCGCTTGTGCCATAACTCAATTGCACTATCATTCTCCACAGCGTTCACAACATCCTGGGAGAGCTTCGCCTGCATCGTGTACAACTTTGAGTTTTTCGTACCTCGGGCCACCACCAACGAACCTTTGGTGAGTTTCCATTGGCTATTGATGAAGGTGTTGCGAAGCCTTCATCATCCATTTGCCCGTGGAGATTAGATTCAGGCGCATATCCGGAACATGCCCGACATCTTTCAAGGTCAATCTCGTACCATTATCTGTCTCCAGACAGATATCTCCAATACCTTCAACTTCCGAGACTTTGTCATTTCCCATCTTTACAACACCAAAATTTCCGGGTGTGTAAGATGAGAAGAACTCCTTCCTCGACGTCACATGAGTGGTAGCGAGATCAATGACGACCCAATCGGGCCTCATGAGTTGTAAGACTAATGGTCTCTTGATCGTCGTAAACGATGTTGAATTCTTCGACAACGTTGGCTTCTTCATCATCACTTGCTCCTTTGTTCTTTACCTTTGTTCTGCTTGTTCTTGTTTTAATTTCCGGCGGAACCTTTTGATATGCCCCTTTTTCTTGCAATGATGGCATTCTATGTTTGAATATTTGTTTGAATTTCCCCGACTCTTATCTCTTGGTCTTTGATTGCGCCCCCCCCCGAACCTTGTTGCGGGCTCCCTGTGGTCTCCGCCTCGGCGCCGAGAACATCTTGTTGCGATGTGGAGCATCCTTGTGTTCTCCGCCTCATCTCTTCGTTCAATACCCCACTGATGCACAATACCTTGAAGTTCGTTTAGATGATCCGTCATGGATATACCTTCTCGGTATTTTAACTTGATCGGCTTTGTTAGACAAAATAATTTGTTGTTGCCGGTTTTAGAAGAATATAAATCTTCTAACTTTCTCCACATTGTTCGAGCATGAGTCTCGTCACAAATGTGATTATAAACATTTTCATCGACAAATTGTCGGATAAACACCAGATACTTGCTCATGCTCGAATGCCCACTCCTCGTCGGTCTTGCCATCGGGTTTGGTATTAGCAAACACCGGTAGATGCATTTTCATGATGAATAGGAGATCCTTCATTTTGTTTCTCCGGATGTGGTAATTTGTACCACTCAAACTAATCATCTTGCTCGTCCTTGCCTCCATCTTCCTCGATAACAAATAACCACAAGGTAAACTTTTCTGATGTGGAGGTTCAGCCTAAGCTGCAACCACAGAGCATACTCGGAAATACCAATAGGCTCTGATACCACTTGTTGGGCCCGTTTCTCATCGGGTTGGGCCGCCACCTCACCTAACTCCACATTAATATGATATTGTCCACTTTGGGCCTAAACCCTCACGGTTTTGTTCTTGGGACTTTCCCAAAAGGCCTCATACTAATGAGTATGTGAGAATTTCTTATATGTAGGCAATCCTTTGCCTATTTTTTCCATGTGGGACTTTGGGTTGAAATCCAACCCCAACACCTTCATCCACCACTCTCACTTTCTCTCTCATCTTTTATTCAGTAGTAATAGTACTTTTAACACTTCAGTCAATCAAGCCAACAATGAAGAAGGTGATCAGCAGTCTTATTTTCCTTACCATGGCTTTATCCATGATCAACCTCACCCTAGGAAGGGTGAGTAGCTTGAATGGCAAACAAGAGCATATCACAGTAAGTCATTTTGTTGCTGAAAATGAGTTAAGGGATAATTCATTTTTCTGTGGAAAACAAAATGAAACATGTACTTTATTTGGAGACAAAGAAGCAACGTGCTGATACCACAAATGTGTTGATTTGAAGAGCAATTTCTTTCACTGTGGTGCTTGCAACAAGAGGTGCAATTTGACAGAAGCTTGCTGTGAAGGGGAATGCGTGCATATTGGAAAGGATAGCAATCATTGTGGAGCTTGCAACATTAAGTGCAAGCCGGAACATAAATGCATTTATGGCATGTGTCTTATGCTTAAGAAATGAAAAACTTAGATTAGTTTTAGTTCTTTTTTTCCTCTAATATTTAGGACTTTTGTTTTGGATAATAAGTTTTATTTATATAGTTTAGTTTAGTGTGAAAATTTTTCGTGTTTCTTTTGGTATCTGGATTTATTCAATAAAATAGCCTATTTTTTTTTTCTCAAAAAAAAAAAAAAAATTGAAATTCTAAGTAATTCCGTAAATTTGTGATATTGAATTTCCCCCACCCCCACAATTTATTGATTACAGCTTAAGATTTTAGAAGCATCAATTTACTTAAATTTGCTTCCGGTTTTTGTATTTTTGTCATTCCAAATTTTAATTTTTAGATCAGTTTGGTTAAAAAAATTTAATTTTAAAAAAAAGAAATTGGACACTCACATATATATATATATATATATATATATATATATATATATATATATATATATATTTATTCCATTTGGTAAGACTTACACATATATATTTTGATTTTAATAAGTTTATCTTCATGTTAGAAGAAGGGGTTGCGTTTGTGAATATATTAAAATTAATAATAAGTTTATTCATATTAGAAGAATAGGAGTTATAGATAAAATAAAACTAAGAAGAGAGAAAATAAAATTTGTGTTGTGAATATTAAAAGTAGGGTTTTCTAATTTCTAATTTTATCTTTTAAATATTTTTTTAATCTTTCTCTTTTTCCTCTCAAAATATTCTCTCTAAAAATGTTGTTGAAATATGTAAAAAATAATAAAAATCGATATAAATATAGATCAAATATTAAAAAAAATGAATCCTTTCTCCTTAATTTCAAACAAATCTCTTGAATCAGACCTATCAAATCTCTTATTTTTCTCACCATGGCTTTATCCATGATCACCATCACCCTAGCTGCCAGGAACTTGGATGAACAGACGACAAAAAGCCGTTTCCTAAACTCACCAAAGAGACATTTGTCATGGCCAATTTACTTCTGCAAAAAAGACAACGAAACCTGTAAATTGTTTGATGGAAAAAATGCCACTTGTTGCCACTACAAATGCGTTGATTTAGAGAACGATTTATTAAATTGTGGCGCGCTTGTAACAACAAGTGTTTGTTGATGGAAAACTGTTGCAGAAGTGAATATGTGAATATGAGATTTGATAACAAACTGCGGGGCATGTAACAATAAGTGTATGTCAGGCAACAAATGCATTCACGGCATGTGCGATATGCTTAAGGAAGAAAGTCGTAATTTTAATCTTAATTTTCATATAATATTTTGTTTTATTTTCATGATCTTTAGATAGATATTATTATTATTTTTTATAGATAGATATTATTTTTATAGTTTAGTTTAGCAAAGAAATATTTTTGTTGTTTCCTTAGCATTTGAATTTATTCAATGAATTGAATATTAGTCAATTACTTTTACATAATCTTATAATTTTACCTCTATTGATTTAAGTAAGAATCATTTAGAATTTATTTATTATTTGAAAATTCTATTTATCTTTTAGTATTTTTTTAAAAATTTTTATATTTGGTCAAAGGTTTAAAATTTTAATTTAAGGATTCGATGCAATTAATATGCATTATGTGCTCCAATGTTTGAAACCTAATACGAAAACAAATATCTTTTAGATGTAATATAAAATAGAAAACTTATTTGCATGGCTTGCACGTACATCTTCTTGAAAGACGTGTCGTTGCCGGAGACGAGCTTTAATTTATAAATTTTTATGTATATGAAATCCGGGTCGTGTAGAGTCTAAGGTCGCCTAAGTCCTACACCGGCAGGACCTGATTTTTTTTTTTTTTTTTAATCGTAGGCTCCAAATTTAAAAAAAATAAAATATTAATAGTTAATAATTTTTTTTTTTCTCAAAAAAAAATTTATTTATAATTTATTATTAATTTTTTTTTTTTTTTTTTTTTTTGAAAAAATGAATTATTATCTAAAGTTATTATTGTTATTTATTGAAAGTAGTGTATAAAGAATATTATAGTGATAAAAACATTAAAAGTTTTTTCTCTATCCTTATTAATGTTATTTTAACTTTCACATGTCCTTACCATTAGCTTTCTAACCATTGAATTATTTATTTATTTTGAATAACAAATATTCTGACTTTTTAAATTAGTTTAGAAGAATACAAAAAACTCTTTCAATAATCTTGACTCTTTTAAATTGAAATCAAATTTTGAATAAGAGAACAAAATATATTATCGATCTTCCAAAATTGAGTCTGAATAGAAGATTGTTTAAACATGTTTTATGTTTTTTAATCTTATTAATATTTTTTGAATGATATTAGTTTGTCTTCCGTATTTTTCCTATTATTTAAGAGTGTCACATAGTTAAATTTATTATTGCTTAGCTTTTATTTGTAATTTAATCTAAAAATGTTAATAAGAAAATGTATTGAAAAAAATAAAAAGAAAAGAAGAATTGAGAAACTCACAAAGTCACTACAAAGTGTACTTAATATATTTGTTGTTGGTAATAAAAAAAAAGAAAGATTTTTAATTAGTAAGTAGTACATGAATTAAAAAATAATATTGAGTTATTAGAAATTAATCATATTCTTTATTTGGTTTAATTTTGTCAGAAGAATGACTGTTAAACTATATATATATATATATTTCCTTGATTTGGAACGGGATTATTCTGCGTAAAAATAATTATATAAAACAAACCTTTGCATGATTTTATCAATAAGATTTATGATAATTATTCAATCAATCAGTTATTAATATAATTGAATTTTATTTATTTATTTACATTTTATTTATCATATTAAATTGATAATTATTTAATCAATCAATTGTTGATTGAAATACAAATACCAAAATATAATATTTTATGTGATTGTTATTTTTATATTAAAATAAATAATTATTTGGATGTGTATACAATTATACTAAAATATTTTAAAATAAGAGGTAGAGGTTTTTGTTAGATCTATTATTTAAATACCTATTACCTTATTATATTATAAAGGAATTAATCAATTAATTAATTTAATAAAATTTACTTGAATTAATCTTGAAATTTTTAATTAATTTTAAAATTCTTAGAATTTTTAATTTTGTGAAGATCTTGAAGAACCTGGTTAAATCGAATAAGGAATTAGTCTCTATAAGAGTTGGGTTTTGATTTATTGGGGAAAAAGGGTATATAACTTTTTATAAATATTATTTTTATAAAGAATTACAAGGCCCTATGTTTCATAGTCAGAAATCAACAACGTTTGCGCGTCTTATACGGGATAACGGGGCGGTCTTACCTCAAGAGAAAATCATAGAAAAAGATCAAATTATAAAAAAAAAAAAATATATATTTTATCATTTTTGTGTGTGTCTTATGGATTTCTTCTGATTAGTATGACTTACATATTATAATTAAAAAATAACAAAAAAAGAAAAGAAAAAGAGAGAGAATATCATATTTAGAATCAAGACAAATGATTTTCCCCAGGTATGAATTCAACTCCATTTTTTAACCGATTTATTTGAATGAAGTATCCGTTGACTTTGGCATTTCATAGACTATTATATCACTTTCTTCCATTCTTCATGATTCAGAGATGGATTGATCCATCTCCCACAAAGTCGATCCCAAAACAAAAAAGAAAATGGAAAGAAAATTGGTTGAGGCAGCCATGAAAGGAGACAAATCCACCTTGGATGAACTCCTCCAAGAAGACCCTCTCATATTACACAGAGTTTCTTCACTCACCAACAATTTCAACGAAACCCCTCTTCACATAGCTGCCATGTGTGGCAACCTAGACTTCCTCACAGCAATTCTCAATTACAACAATAATAATAATTTTCTTACAAAATCAGACTCATCGGGACGTTGCGCTCTTCATATAGCTTGTGCCGATGGCCACGTTGAGATAGTGAAGAAATTGTACCGTGCATGCCCGGAAGTATCCCGATTTCGGGATCAAGACGGAAGAACTCCTCTCGAGTTAGCTGCTGTGAATGAACATGTTGAGGTTCTGAGTTTTTTATTGCAGCAGGCGGCGGTGGCGGCAACGATTACAGAAGAAATAGAAAATGGTAAAGAAAATGCATTGCACCTTTGTGTAAGATATAACGCCATGAAAGCTCTAAAGGTGCTGGTGGAGGATAGTCTCATAAGTAATAAGGATGAATTGGTCAACTGTAAAGATGAATGTGGGAACACACTCCTTCACCTTGCTGTCATTCATCAACGGGTTGAGGTACATACATTTTTTATTTTATTTTATTTTATTTTATTTTATTTTAATTTTTATTTTTTGATAATTAGCTATATCCATGAATTCTTCTCAATTAATTTGCCATTGTTTTACTGAATTTTTTATTGGGTACTTTGGTTGAATTGATGGAAGATTTTGAACATGTGCAAGATCATTTATTATAATTCTCTCTCCCTCAAATAAAGTTAGTGATTTTTTTTTTTTTTTTTTTTTTTTTTATGGATGGAAATAAAGTTAGTGATTATTGATGATTGTGTTTTTTTTTTTTTAATAGTATTTTGATTTTATTACTGTTCAACAAAGACAGACACACATTTGACTTAGTAAACGGGTTACATTGTTGAAAACTATTACTAGCTAAAATAATTAGTTAATACTTAGTAAAGTCATTTTGTTGGGCGACACGTTACTTTAACTTGACATTAGTATAAGATATTGTCTATCTTGAGTCTAAGTCTTACAGTTTTGTTTTTGAGCACCTTTCCAAAAAGACTTATACTAATGAAGTAAGTGAAATATTTATATGTTAGACAACTCTTGTTTGGGACTTATGTTAATACCTCAACAACATGAAATGAAAAATAAGTATAGATTATAAACTATACAGATATTCATTAAGAAAAAAATTATTAATAAACTTACACTAATTTTTTAATGTGACTAGTAATATATATATATATATATATATATATATATATATATATATATGGTGTGTAGAATTAGATAAAAACTACACAAATGAAATAGGTAAGGTGTAACTTAGTTAAACAATTCTTATAGAGGTTATAAGGTAGAAAATGACATATCAGTCAAAAGTTATGATGAAATTGATATATAATATTAAAACAATAATAATAAAGATTTATGATAAAATCATATAAAAATGAAAAGTTTAGAATAAAAACCACAATTTTCAATATTGGAAAATTAATTTTAGTTATTATCAATCAATCTGATGCTTTTTGACTTATAAAAATTGACTTCTCTATACCTTTCATTTTTCCTATATATATATATATATATATATATATATATATATAGATGGTCAAGTATTTGCTTTCAGAAGCAGGCTTCGGTGAAAGTTCCCTTAACAGAGATGGTTTCACAGCCGTAGATGTACTAGATTACTGTCCAAGAAACTTCAGAACCTTAAAGATTCTTGAGATTCTATTGACAACTGGAATCCGAAGAGCCAAAGATCATCTCCCTAATAATAATAATAATAATAATTTATATTCCCCAACACAAACCAAACCGATCATCCAAGAAAATACTACTACTTCTTCACCACTACCATACTGGATTGAAAAAACACGTGGAAATATGATGGTAGTGGCTACCCTAATAGCAAGCATATGTTTCCAATCAGGACTAAATCCACCGGGAGGTGTTTGGCAAGATTCTAGCGACGGACACCAACCGGGGACTTCAATCTTAGCCTTATCAAGAACATGGTACTATAAATTCTTCGTGTTCTTGAACACCAGTTCCTTTATCTTATCACTTAGTACTATAATTTCATCAATGGTTTTGCCTGTCATTACCATGTTTTCTGCCTATGCAATGTCGACGTTAATGTCTGCAGCCGTTGCTTTTCTGGTTTTCGCTTATATGACGTCGTTGAGTATGGTAACTCCGACTTCTGTTCATGGGCATTATGGACTTCAGATGATCACTTGGCTTTCGTTGTGTTATATGATTCCGACAATTCTATGGGTTGTGCATAACTTACTCCGGCCAAAGAATAATAAGTTTTTTAGGGCTTTCATTAATGGAAGCTGCTGTGTGTTAGGGAGGACAAGAAAGGAGGTGGGAAATGAAAATACACACAGTGTTTGATGTAAAAATATGTACTTTTTTTTTTCCAGTGCATGTGTGCATCTACGTACACTAAATGTATTGAAGTTCATATATATATATATATATATATATATATATATATATATATATATATATATACAGTAAATGGTTGCCTTATATACGAGATACATAATGTTCTATACTCTTTTCTCTTAATTAGTTAGCCATTCTTTGACCTAATTAAAATGGTGGTATCATGAGTAGTGTTTGATATATCACTAATTAAAAACATTTAGTTGTGCCAAATAACTCATTGGTTCAAATGACAAAGACTTTGTTGGTTTTTTTTTTCAAAATAGTATTTGAATGTTTCAAATTCAAACCTTATACATAAAAAATACATATTAAGTAAGTTTATATTTAAAAAAGTTAGATCTGATTCAATTGTACAATTAAAGTGACTACAGATTATTAGGAAATCTTGATAATTTATATCTTTCACAATAAGACAGACTCAATTATATTGTGTATACGTATATATATATGTAGCAAGTTACAATAAGAAGCATGTGAAAATGTTGTAGTACAAAGTTGGAGCACATTGCATACTGATAGTTCATACCATTGTCGAACCTAATGTGCACGGTAAACTGCCACAATCTCTAGTTTTGATCTTCTTTAGGCAACTTCCTGCACCTGTCGCAATTCTTAATACTTTGGTTAGCAACCACACCAAACAACGAGCAAGAGCAAGAAGCATGGCGAGGGAAAAAACACTATCCCAACATATCAATGCAACTCTGAAGTTCGAATAAATTCTGTAAATCTCATCGCCAGGCATATCTTTGGGAGTCAATACGTGTAGTACTGATATAGTATAAGTTGATAACATGAGCACCATTGTTAAGGTCATTGCCAACATCAATACTCCCACCAATGCCTTAGAATTTAGAGGGAAACCACTTATCATTAAAAGAATTATCCCTGAAGACATGATCAAGGCAATTGTATTGTATTGAATAAAATAAAAGTAGGCTTCAAAGTTTCTGGAAACAATTATTGATGTTCCGACTGTATGACCATTATTTGAATCTTGCCAAACTCCACCTGGAGGGTTGAGTCCTGCTTGGAAGGAGATGGTTGCTATGAGAGTTGCAGCCACCAATAAATTACCACGAATTTTCTCTGCCCAGTTATTTTCTTTCTTGAAATTATGATGCCATGATTTATTGATGAATTTCCACACTTTTCTAGCATGTGATGAGGAGGATAATGGTTTAACGGTACTATTGATCTCTTGAGAAACATAGAGAATATTATTTGATGGCAATAATAGTGTATCTTCTGATGGTGTTTGTGCTAGATTATTGAGTTCCTTTGCTCTTCGAACGCCATATTTCAGTAGATTTTCATGAAGCTCCAAAGTATTCCAGTCCCTTGGGCAGTAGTCTAAAACATCAACCGCAGTGAAACCATTTCTATTTATGGAATTCCATTTTTCACCAATACCAACCTCAGTGAGCAAATACTTCACTGCCTGTATACATAAAAAATACGTATTAATCTTTCATAGTTGATAGATAAATGTCAAAATCTATTCAAGAAATCTAAGAGAATATCAAATATTAAACAAAAGTATCTAATTCAATCTCTTTAGTTCCAAATGCATCATAGAATTGTTTGTTTCTAATTTAATATCTTTGGTATCTTCATGAGATCACAATAGTCTTTCCAAGAGATTTATGAGATTGTAGTTCTTTTTTAATATAAAACTCTTAATATAAGATCTAACCTCTTATTTTTAACTATAATCATATTGATAATCTATAAAATATATACATATATTAAAATTATTAATCACTTTGATTGAACATAATTTAATAAAATAATATTAAGAGGACTATTAACATAAATTTTAAAGCATGTGATAATGTGACAATTTAATAGAGTAAGAGATCGAGTTTGAATATGTGGGAGCACTCTCATTCGTTAAATATTGTGCACGTGTTGGGTCTTGAATATGCGACAATTAAATAAATTTGAAATAAGAATGCTAATAAAGAAAAGAAAACAAAGGAAAAAATTACTCAACATGGGGATGTGATTACTTCGATCTGTTTATGGGTTACAGCAAAATGGAGGAGATTGTTTCCATTTTCGTCTGCAGAGTTGATTAATTCATCCCTACTCCAGCAATCCACCAGCAACTTTAGAGCTTCAATTGAGTTGTGCCTAATACACAAGTGCAAAATCGTACTGTCTGAATCCGCCATCTTTGCAAGTAGAGGATTTTCTTGAAGCAAATAAGTCAATACACCAACTTGTTCATTCAAAGCTGCCAATTCGAGTGGCGTCCTCCCATCTTGATCCCGTCTATGGGCTACTTCAGGGCATGCCGGAAACAACTTTTTCACTATCTCAACGTGGCCTTCAGCACAAGCTAGGTGAAGAGGGTAGCGTCCAAAAGAATCTGTTTTGGTAAGAAATTCACGTTTTCTACTGATAATTGCTGTCACAAAATCTAGATTTCCATATAAGGAAGCTATATGAAGTGGGGTTTCAACAAAGCTTGTGAGTGAAATCCTATGAAGAATTAAGGGATCTTCTTGGATCAAGGCAATTAAGGTGGTTTCATTACCATTCATTGCCGCCTCAACCAATCTTCTGTCCATTCTCACTCAGCAAATTATATAAATTTTGATGTAAAAAGTAATTGTTTCATTCAAATTATAAATTCCGAGATCATACTATATAAATTGTGGTATATAGCAGAGATTAATGAAAGTGATTAAGTGGACATTGAAAATAGTAACTCAACATAGTGACGGATGGTCCAAAGTCTTCATTTGTCTTTGCAAAATTCATTTTGTTATGTCTTTTGCAGAATGTTATCGTCTTTGCTGTCAAAGTAAATCTAATGTAATTGTTAGGGTATATTGTTTATTGGAATAAGAGATTGTAAGAGTTAAGAGTTAAAACTATTCAAATATAATTCAAATAAAATTTAAATTAATAGTATTTTTTTTTGGTAAATAAATTTAAATTAATAGTGACTCTAAATAATTAATGCTAAAAAAATTTCATTTCATAAATTAATTACATACTAATTAAATATGGATAGTAAAATTCATCATAGCTTTAAATTGGATCAAGAACGAAGTTTCTTGAAGTTTCTGAGTTTCTCTTTTTCTTGGAAATTTACGGTTCTATTGCTTGTATTCTTCACCACACTTTGAAACTTTTTGTCTAACATTTTTGTTTTATGCAACTCATTTCTTATTATATATATATATATATATATATATATATATATATATATATATATATATATATATATGATGTGAATGAAGGAGAAATATTAAAAGAGAATTATAAGTTTCAATTGGGCCAAGTACAAGAGAAAAAGTTAGAAGATCGAAAGAAACACTTAATTAGTAATTTAAGAAATGTGAGTTAATTATGGAAAAATAAAGTCAGAATACTCAAAATAGATATCAATGCCTAGTTAATATTATTGAGATAATCAAAAGGCTGGTCAACCTCCAAAAACGTGTATTTTAAGTTTGGAGGAGTTCTCTTTAGAAAAAAAAAATGTACTTTAAGAATTAAAGAGAATGCTGAAAGATAAGAAATGAAATGAAAACAATGGCTAAAAAGGATTAAGAGTATTTATAGCAAATAATGTAAAATGACTAGAACGACTATTACACCATTATGAGAAATCTGGAATAATAAAACTAATAAGAAACTAATATATACTATCATCCCCTCAAACTCACAATCGAGTTGGAAGGAGTATCAAGTCTTTGTCAACAAAGAAGCAAAATCACAAAATAGTATGAGATTGTGTAAATGTTAGCTAACTCATAGTGGAAGCTATAAAAGGCAATGTAATCATTTCACACTGTAATGTGGAGTAGGAGTAGTAATAGAGACTCTTATATCTGTCAAAAGCTAACACGACAAAACAATATCATTTGTGGTAGTGGTCATTACACAGTACTCAGCCTCTATAGAGAATTGAGAAACTATTTATTACGGTACTTCCACA
Organism: Cynanchum wilfordii; assembly: GCA_025388415.1. Classification (NCBI taxonomy): domain Eukaryota; kingdom Viridiplantae; phylum Streptophyta; class Magnoliopsida; order Gentianales; family Apocynaceae; genus Cynanchum; species Cynanchum wilfordii. The sequence continues at coordinate 445,331 of JAHSUH010003640.1, read as the reverse complement.
CTGAGTATTATATAGAGTGTCGTAATAAATTCAAGTCTTTATATTCATTTATTTTAGAAATAGTAGATATTTGAATATGATTTGAAGACTAATAAATAGTTATATTGTAATACAGCGTATATTTATAATTCATCTAGCTGTGAGAGTAATTTAATTGAGAGACTAAATGAAATCTAATACAATTTGTACTGTACATCTTTCCATAATGTGTATTAGATATGAATGAGAGTCTAATCTAAAATCATCAAATATAGTATAAATAGATATACACTTATACTCCAAATAAAATAGAAATACAGATATTGATTTTAATAAAAATAATAAAATTTGAGTTTAAATATGTTTGTTTTTACATTGTTCGAGACATAAACAAAATTTATCTTATTATTTTTATATTGTATTTAATTCAGGTGATCTCAAAATTTAATTAGAGAAATACAATAGAAACCTATTAGAGTTAGCTTTTATATATATATATATTATAAATTCTTAACATAATCCTAATTTGTTTTAATTAATAATGTAAGCTAATTTATGGAAGTGTTTCGATTCCAACCCGTATATCCAGAATATATTTAGGAGTCTTGACAATCTTAAAGAAATCTTTAAATTCTTGAATCCTACATAAAACAAGGATTATAATCTTCCAAGAAATCTATTAGAGTTAATGGTTCTCTTACAGGATATAAAATAGAAAACTCTCAATAGTGTCTTAAGAACCATAACCAATATATTATTATATTCCTAACTAACCGATCACATTCTAAGAATAAGATATCTATATATGTAGGCCCGTACTTATTTTTAATGTATATTAACTCATTAAAATTTACTAGATGACTTTAATAAGGCCTAATAGCCTTTATTAAAAACATTTGAAACTCCTATTTTGTTTAAATTGGATTCAATCTTGATTGTGCCCATATAATTTTTTTTTTTGTTTTTTTTTTTGAGAAATTGTTAGGGGAAAATAGAACAGAAAAAAAAAGAACAAAAAATTATAACTGGCTTCAAGGCGTCTATCGGATGCAAATTTCATAAAGACAATATGTGTGCTATACAATTTTCCTTTAGAATACATTAAAGATAACTATGAAAGTGTTTGATATTAAGAGAAATTTTGATAACTTGTATATCCCTATTGTTGATATTCATATATATACTTTGGAGTAATAAATATCAACCATATATATATAGATGAAAATGATATAAGATATCTTTCATAAACTTAATAATTTATTATTTAATATATTATGTTTTACAAAAGTGTCTTTAGAAACATAAACTCTTCTATACCAACCTTGGCTAATTGAACCAAACAAATCTATCATCAGAATTCATTTTGAAAATGTTCTAACAGAAATCATACTCAGACTTTTATATGACACAGTGTCAAATTTATGACCTCATGTAATATTTACCGTGTGTTTTTCTATTGTATTAAAAAGAAGAGTTTTATATAATCAAAGTTGAGAGCATTGTGAATTCTCAATGTGTCATATGCTCTTTATATATAATTTTTGGTTGATTTTTTTTATGTTTTTTTCTCTTGATATTTGATGTTATTTGTGAGACTTAATTTTAACCTTAAATTAACTTTCATCTCTTGTTGCATTTGAGGAGCAATCTCTTTTTATTGTCAAAACTACTTGTAAAGAAATTTCTTCACCATATGGCTTGGTTTAAGTCCTTAAATTAATTTTGGAGAACAAGAACCAATCTAAACCGTTGGATTAAAAAAGTGAATATCAACCATTGGATGATCTGAAGTCCAAGAACAGATGTCAATCGTTGGATCACAAGAGTGAATTTCAACTATTAGATGATTCTTGGAGGATAAAAAATGAATTTCAACCAATGAATCACAAGGATAAATATCAGCCATTGGATGATTCTAGGTGATCAAGAATCAAACATAGCTTCTTTCCTCATCTTCCTCTCATTTCTTTCTTGAAGATTATCTTAAATTTTCATTTGTTTGGAAGGTGAGTTTCGGTCATCTTTGCTTCAATGAAAATTGGGATTGACACACAAAAATAAAGACACAATAATGAGGATTTTACCTTAATTATTAGAGTGCTACTATTTTGATTTTATCTCAATTTAATTTAAGATTTTGCCTCTAGAAAAATCTCTCATGTACACCTAGTAATTTCATATGTAGAAGATTTATGTAATTATCTTAGTCCAAAATTAAGGTTAAACAACATTAAAGTTTTTTTCTCATGTATATTCTATGTTTATTATTATTTCCTTGTAAATCCATTCAATTTTTCCCTACGTTAAACTCAATACTACTTTGTAATAATACATATCGTCAAAATTCACACGTCTATAAATAATTTGTTGCACTAAAACGTTATGAGATATATTAAGTCTACTTACATTTCCTTTTATGTAGGCTTTCTTAGTGCTAAAATGGAGGTCTGAATTCTAAACTCATTGAATTATTTGATATGTAAAAGAAATTCAGTTATTGTCATAAACTCATTTAACTCATTTCTAATATACATATACATGCATACATGCATATATGCAGGTAAAAAAAGATTTAGTACAAAATTGGGGCACACTAGGTACTGTACCAGCATTTCATATCATTGTTGAATCAGATGGAAATTCACACAAACTCTATTTATGATCCACTTTATTTAGCCACTTCCAGCCTTCAAGATTCTTGAAATTTTGTTTAGAAACCACACCAAGAAACGAGCAAGATAATGCGATACGACGAGGAAAAAAACACCACCCCAATAGTGCGATGTAACAATGAAGATCGAATAAATTCTGTAAACCTGATCAATGGTCATATCTTTGGGAGTCAACACATGTAATATTGATATACTATAAGTTTTCAACATGAACGCAATTGTTAAGGTCATTACCAACATCAAGACGGCCATCAATATCTTGGAATTTAGAGGAAACCCACTTATCATAAGAAGGATTATCCCTGAAGACGAGATCAAGGAGATTGTGTTGTACAAAACAAAGTAAAAGTAAGCTTCAAAGTCTCTAGAAGCAATTATTGAGGTTCCGGCTATATTATGACCGTTATTCGAGTCTTGCCAAACTCCACCTGGAGGGTTGAGTCCTGCTTGAAAGGAGATAGTTGCTATAAGCGTTGCAGTCACCAACAAATTACCACGGATTTTCTCTGCCCAATTACTATCTTTCTTGAAATTGTGATGCCATATTTTCTTTAGGAATTTCCACACTTTTGTAGCATGTGATGAGGACGTTGGTGTAATGGTACTATTCATCTCTTGAGAAACATAGGGAATATTGTTTGATGGCAATAATAGTTTATCTTCTGATGGTGGTTGTGTTACATTATTAAGTTCCTTTGCTCTTCGAACACTAGATTTCATTAGAATATCTTGAAGCTCCAAAGTTCTCCAGTCCCTTGGACAATGATCCAAAATATCAATTGCTGTGAAACCGTTTATATTTATAGAATTCCATTTTTCACCAGCACCAACCTCTCTAAGCAAATATTTGACTGTCTGTATAGATAAAATGTACATATTTATCATTGGTTAGGTGATATATAAGACCATCAAGATATTCAAATAGTTATCACCTCAAAATCTATTTCTTAAATTTATTTAAAAACTTACTATGTTACGTTATCAAATTAACGTGAAAATATTAGTAATTTCATTATAAGAGTAAACAAATCTATATGGCAAGAGGTGCATACGACTCCGATCTCCATAATCAGAATAAGATATTTACATATGTAAACTAATGTATATGATTTATTTAAAACGAACATAAGAATCAAAATAAAGAAAAGTAAACAAAGAAAAAGATTACTAAATAGAAGGATGTCATTACTTCGATCTGCCTATACATTGTAGCAAAATGGAGGAGATTGTTTCCATTTCCATCTTGAGAGTTGATTACTTCATCCCTTCTCCAGCAATCCACCAACAATTTCAAACCACCAATGGAATTATGCATAATACACAAGTGCAAAATGGTACATTCTCTGCTGTCTGAATCCACCATCTTTGCCAGCAGAGGATTTTCTTGAAGTAAATAGTTCAAGACATCAACTTGTTCATTCAAAGCCGCCAATTCAAGAGGTGTTCTTCCATCTTGATCCCGTCTCAAGGCTACTTCAGGGCACGCCTGAAACAACTTTTTCACTATTTCAACGTGGCCTTCGGCACAAGCCAAGTGAAGAGGGCAGCGCCCAAAAGAATCTGTTTTGATAAGAAATTCAGGCTTTCTACTAAATATTGCTGTGACAAAATCTAGATTTCCATATAAGGAAGCAATGTGAAGAGGGGTTTCATGGAAGCTGGTGAGTGAAATCCTATGAAGAATTAAGGGGTCTTCGTGGATCAAGGCACTTAAGGTTGTCTCATTACCACTAAGTGCTGCCTCAAACAATCTTCTGTCCATGTTACTGATCACTCTTATATATATATATATATATATATATATATATATATATATAATATTATATATACTAAAATCCTTATCAGAATTGGAATGAAAACTTGTTTTATTCGAAAGATCAAAGAATGAAGTGGCTAGTAAATTTCTAGATCATAGTATAAATTATAGCGGAGACTAATGAAATTGATGAAGTCCACGTTGTGAGTGACAAATGGTCCGAATTTGAAGAACGAAGTTTCTTCAATTTCATTTATGATATATTTTTTTTTTCCTCATTGATATTGACGGTCATATTCATTGGAATAATCATCACACTTGGAAATTTTTGTCTAATTCTTTTGTTGTGTTCAACTCATATGTTAATTAATTTAGTTAAGTTGTAATCAATACAATATTCTTGTACTAATCAAATAATCACTAAATATTTTGAGTACAACATATTAGGTTCTCAAAATTTAACTATTTAAATGCATATATATTTTTTTTAAAAAAAAAAAAACAGAAGAGGTTTTTTGGAAATATATTAGTAAGAAAAAATATAAAATGCAAAGAATGAATCAAATAAATAACTAGAAGAATTAAAAAAAAAAAGATATTTAATTGGGATAATTTTTTATTAACAATTCTACTTAATTTGATCACTAATAAAAAAGATAGTTTTGATTTTCTATCAAATTAATAAATCATAAATAGGTAAGAAGTTCGTTAACTATTACAAATAATCGACTCTCTTACACTCATGAGGATCTATTTAACTAGTTCAAATATTAAACCATATAAAATCATGTTATATGTCTACTTAAAAAATTAATACAAGTGCACAATGTATTAATTTACTAAAGTAATAATAATAATAATTTAAGAATATATAAATAACAGAGAAGTTTTGATAACGATTAAATTAGAAAGATCTTATAAATATTAAAAATACAAAAACTCAATTAACCTCAATCAAATAATTGATTTAGTTATTCATTCCTCAGAAGTTAAATTTTCTTTAATCAAAATAACTCCTAAGAATGACTTCTTAATCAAATCACAAAGCAATTTTTAATTAAAATTTCACTCCAAATTATCTACAATTATCTCAAAAACGATATCAATAACGTATCTGACAAATTCATATTCAACGTAAAGTATTGTATGTACTATAAACCCCATTCTCAAATTCCAGTACAACAAAGTTAGAGTCATTATCTTTATCCATCAATCTAATCTTTTCCTACAACAACCATCTTTGAATCTGTTCGTTCCTACTGTCCTCTAGAAGCGTGAGTCAGATTTGTTGGTGGCTATTAAAGAAGAACTATTGGAGAAGGGTTGTCAGAGAAAGGCTAGAAGAAAAATAGAAAATTTGAATGTTGGTAAAATTAAAAGAAACGAAACTACCAGGAAAGTAGAAATAAAAGAAACATATTTTTGTAATAAAAATCCATTTTATAAGTCATATTAATATTAACAAGGACAACCAAATCTAAAAAACACAAAATATAATTAAAACATTAATTTTATAATAAAGTGAAAAGAATTAATAATTAAATAATTATTAAATAACACTCGACAAGAGTCAAATTTTTTGAGGGTAAAATAGGAATTTTAAGTCTAAAACTAGTTAATTATAGCTTTTAATCACCAAACTATTAATGATTGGCAATCTAGATCATCTTTTTTTTTTTTTTTTTTTTTTTATTTTAAATGTCGTAACTGCTATGGTAATAATACAAATAGCTTGAATATACATATTTATATTATAATTAATTTTGTATATAAGGTTACATCAGAGGTTGCACCACAACATTATACTAAGATATATGAAAAGCATTTGTGAAGCTTAATTATTTATTATATATACATATATTGGAGGCTTTCTCTCTTCAAATGGTATTGGAAAGCTATTTTTGGATTGTAAACTCATTCAATTGTTTGATACCTTGAAAATGTTCAGTTATTGTCATAAACTTATTTAATTGTTAAATAATTTTTCTAGTGGAGTGTAAAAAACACTCGATCATAATATCCATATATGAAATATAATTTTTATTATTTGTCATACTGCCATTTCTAGGCGTAGCAAATATGAATATCAAAACTCTAACAACCAAAAATAAATCTCTCTTATAAGTAAAAGTAAGATAAGACAAACACGAAAAATAGGTGAAAGCCATTATACTCAAGTATACTTAATTTTCTCCGTATTCACATTATTTCCATGCTCCAGTATAATTAGAAACTCATCTAAATATATTCTAGACCTTTATCATTTGATAACTTAATGGTCTAGAGAGAGTAAATCTCTGTTTCAAACTTACCTTTTGGTAGGAATCACAATCAACTTACACTTGGAAGCTAAGGGAATTCTTGCTAATATTCTTCCTTGTTATCCATAATTGCTTACGTATATTTCTGGTACGATCAATATATATATTTTTTTAATATTCATGTAGCACTTCATGTACATGAGAAGCCTGCATGTGAAAGACATGTAGTACAAAGGCACACTACTACTGCACTAGCTAGCTAGCAGTTCATATCATTGTTGAATTTGATGGTGAACTCACAGAAACTCTAGTTCTAATATGCTGCATTAGGCCACTTCTAGCTTTCAAGATTCTCGATATTTTGGTTAGAAACCACTCCAAGAAACGAGCAAAATAGAAGAGTATAACGAGGCCAAAAATACCCTTCCAAGAGTTGGATGCAACATTGAAGATTGAATGAATTTTGTGAAATTGATCCCTGGGAATATCTTTGGGAGTCAACACATCTAGCAATGATACATAATAAGTGTTCAACATGAGCACAACTGTTAAGGTCATTGACAGCATCAAAAGAGCCATAAATACCTTGGAATTTAGAGGGAACCCACTTATCATCAGAAGAATTATTCCTGAAGACGACATCATAGCGATTGTGTTGTTCCAAGCAAAATAAAAGTAATTTTCAAAATCTCTAGAAGCAGTTATTGAGGTTCCGACTATATTATGGCCATTATTTGAGTCTTGCCAAACTCCACCTGGAGGGTTAAGTCCAGCTTCAAAGGAGATGGTTGCTATGAGGGTTGCGGCAACCAACAAATTACCCCGGAGCTTCTCCGCCCAATTATTATCGTTCTGAAAATTTCGATCCCATAACTTTTTGAAGAATTTTCCTACTTCTCTGGGGTGTAATGATGATAACAATATTTGTGTAACTGAACTACTCATCCCTTGGGAAACATAGAGATTGTTTGATTGCGATAATAATATTGAATCTCGTGATGGAGTTTGTGTTAAAATTTTGAGTTCTTCTGCTCTTCGAACACCAGATTTCATTAAAATAGTATGAAGCTCCAAAGTTCTCCAATCATGTGGGCTGTGGTCTAAAACATCAATCGCTGTGAAACCGTTTCTATTTATGGAATTCCATTTTTCACCAACACCAACCTCTCCAAGCAAATACTTCACTGTCTGTATAAATAAAAAGTATGCATTTATCATTCATAGGTGCTAATCAACATATGAAGATGATCAAAGGCTTCCGATAGATCTATGGTGTCATAATTCTTTAGTTCTAACTATTTTTCTAACTATATATTAGAATAAAAAAAACTTATTTATTATAATCATGCTGATAATCAAAATAGATCCATTATCTACATATGGTAATATAAATATATCTATATATATATATATATATATACCTTTGATGCGTATATTTTTTGAATTATTTTAAATATATATAACACAAAAATGATGCTAAAGAAAACGAAACAAAGCCGAGAAAAAGATTACTTCGATCTGTCTGTGGATTGCAGCAAGATGGAGGCGGAGATTGTTTCCATTTATGTCTTGAAAGTTGATTACTTCATCCCTACTCCAGCAATCCACCAACAACTTCAAAGCTTCAATGGAGTTATGCCTAATACACAAGTGCAAAATGGTACTGTCTGAATCCGCGGCCATCTTTGCAAGCAGAGGATTTTCTTGAAGCAAATAGGTCAAAACACCAATTTGCTCATTCAAAGCCGCCAATTCCAAAGGTGTTCTTCCATCTTGATCCCGTCTCTGGGCTACTTCAGGGCACGCCTGAAATAGCTTTTTCACTATCTCATCATGGCCTTCAGCACAAGCCAAGTGAAGAGGGCGGCGTCCAAAAGAATCTGTTTTGGTAAGAAATTCAGGTTTTCTATTAAGAATTGCTGTCACAAATTCTAGATTTCCATATAAGGAAGCTATGTGAAGAGGGGTTTCACCAAAGCTGGTGAGTGAAATCCTATGAAGAATTAAGGGGTCTTCGTGGATCAAGGCAGTTAAGGTTGTTTCATTACCACTAAGTGCTGCCTCAACCAATCTTCTGTCCATGATTCTGATCACTTTTATATACTAAAACCCTCAACCGAATTGGTATATAAGAGGAAAAAAATTAAAATGCGTTTGTTTCGTTCGAAAGATCATATTATATATTAATTTCTTTTGGTCTTAATAATCCATAAAAAAATAAAAATAAAAAAATAAATAATGAATCCAAGTTGTGTACCTTTATTCTAAGTCCACTCTGTGAGTCAATGTTATTGACAACTGATTCGACTTGAGTGAACGAAATTTCTTCACATTTCATTTATCAACATTTATTTGTTTAGTTTTTTTTCTCCTTGAAATTGACAGTCAGATTTCTTGGAATATTCATCATTTATATTTTTCATGAATATATATTTTTTTTTTCACAAAAACATTTTTCAAGAAAACATTCAATTTTACATGATTGAATATTGATATACTAAGAAATACTTTAAAATTTTAAACAAAATTATTTTTATTGTTTAGGAAAAGTTTTAAATTTGAAGAAAAAACATTTTATTTATTTATTTATTTATTATTATTATTATTATTATTATTATTTTTATAATTAAAACATGTTTTTATTTCTTGAAATAACTAAAATAAAATTTTTAATGTTATCATAATTTTGATTTTTTAAAAAAATTATAAATCTAGTATGTACGTAGATATAAAAATTTTAAAGTGGAATAATATATATTTTAGTTCTCTTATTAGGTTTTATATGTATTAAAAAAAATTAAATTGTAAAATTAGTTTTGTTTGAACAAATTAATTCTCAAATTATTTTATATTTGAATGACATGATCATCAAATTATTTTTTGTTTGAATGAATTAACATATATATATATATATATATATATATAATAAAAAATCCAATAAAACATCTAATTTTCCAACATAAACCTAAGATAGAAGTGAATGAATCACTCGACTCCAACAAAAACTTTATTTCTTCATTTTCCAATCAAAATGGCTACCTGGTATATATGGAAATATCCATTAAAGAAAAGTAATAGTCATTTTATTGATTATAATTGTTATATATTTTTAATCCGAACCTTTGACAAAAGAAAAAAGAGAATTAATGAGAAAAGAAGTAGTATTCAAATACAATTAAAATTCTATGACTTTTAATTCTTAATAAAAGGAGTTTTTTTTTGGTGGGTCTTAATAAAAGCACTTTCGATAAAAAGAGATAGGAGAAAATTAATATTGACGGACTATGATTGGTTAGGCTAAAATATCACTACCTACCGTCAAAAACTTTATTTCAGGAGAGATAGAAAAATAATATTTTTAGTGGGAGAGTATAATTAATTTTTTATTGGCACAAAGTTTAAGAAATTTTGTCTTGTTTTTTCATGGGATATAAAAGGTTTTATGTCTTCTATTGTATTTAGTTACTAAATTTTATACGTATTTTTTATTTGTATTTTAACTTTTTTTTATTATTATTTGTAATTGTATTTAAAAGATAACTAATTGAGAGTAATTGAAGTCCTATGAACGCCAGTTGAATTTAACACATTAGCCACGTGCTATAAGTCGCTCTATTTATTACATGTACATGAACCACGTGATGTGAGTCGACCGTATTTAATACATCGAATGACGTGTTGTACGATAGTTTCTCTATTTATTATATCAGCCATGTGTTGTAAACTGTTCTATTTATCATATCAGCCACTTGTTGCAAACGACCAAATCCAATATTTGACCCTTGAAAAATTCCTTTCTTCTATAGGTTGTCCTAAATAAAAAATGGTGTATAAGGATATTAATTAAGTAAGAGTATAAAAGGAATGATATTCTTTTATAAATAATATAATAAATATTAAGATATATATATCTCCTTTTAAAATTAAAATTCGATTCCAATTAGGATTTTGACTAACAAACTCTATAAATAGAACATCAACTTCAATATTATGGGAAGAGACTAGATACCTAAAAAAGAGAACTTTGATACTTAGGACAAGACCAGACCGGTACAAGTACGTGGCAGGAGCGAGCTAAAATGAGGGGCTACCAACCGACTGCCTAGTATAACAAACACTATAACAAATTTAGCTTGTAGCAAATTTAGATTTATTTCAAGAGTTAATATAGCTTTAAAGTTTTGAAAAAACAGACAAGGACTGCTTAGTATGAAATTGTTAACAATTTATTACAAATATATTAAAATGTGTTATAAATAATATATTTAAAATTTATTATAAAGATATATATAAATTAAAATTATATCATTTCCATAAAAAAAAAATAAAAACAAGTCATTGAATTTGTTTTAACTTTCAGTTCTTACTATTAATAATATATTTAAATGTGATATTATTTGTAAGACTTAATTTTAATCTAGAATGTGGTAACATTTTAAAATTTCATGGTTATCGTCAAATCCGATTAAATTAATGAGCAATATAGAGTGTTTACCAAGTCATTTCTCTAATAAGTATAATCCAAAACTAAATAATAAGAAATTGAAAATAATAATAATAAAAAAAGTTTCTGATTACAAAACTATAAAAACAATAAATTAATAAGAAAAATGGAAGTATAATATTTAAATTTTTAGTCCAAGGATAGTTATTCAATTCAAATTCTTCATTGTTGATTAATAAATTTCCAAAATTTAAACCAATTCCTTGATTGAATACTACCAAAATTAGCATTTATATCACCTAATAACAACATGTTAGAATTCAATTAAATATAAAATGAAATCATAGACAATCGTCTAATCAATCAATTCAAGTTTAATACAAATCCGTGATAAATCAAAACAATTCACGATCTATTAAACTGTCAAAAATTAAAATTATTCATAAACAATAAAAACCCAACTCAATTCAATTAACAATTGCAAAAATAATTAAGTCAAATCTTAACCATATTCAATCAATAGATTTAAACATTGATCATTGATCATGAACTCCAAACTAAATCAGGAAGAATTTCGAATGATATTTTTTCCTCCTACTCTTCTCACGATTTCCCTTTTTCTTGTTTTGTCCACCCATAATTATGGGCTTAGTCCTAATTATGGGCTTGACTTCAAGACTTGCACTGGATGTGTGCTTCACTTGAGGGGCTAAATAATAACAACAATTACGAGTACATCAATTTAATATTTATATTATTAAAATATAAGAATTAAAATTTATTTTAATAAGCAAAATAACAAATAAAAGTTAAGAAATAATGAAAATAGATGCAATAAATACTAAGTGTAAGAGGTTAAAAATAATGTTTATGTCTAACCACCTGCATATTTGAAGAGCAACTTCTCCTTTTAATGTTTTTTTTTTTTTTTTTAAACCCGGATCTAAGACGCACTAGATACTTGTGATTAACTTGAGCTCACCATTGGGTTCAACATTGGGCTACATAACCCCGCCATCAATTTAAGTTTAGAGTATTAAAAATAAGAAGGGATTAAATTGGGGGGGGGGGGGTTCACCCCCATTTTTGACTCTTTTTAATGTTAGAACTACTTTGTAGTAATACAAATACTATAAAATTCACATATTTATAAATAATTTTTTTTTTGTTGCATTAAAATATTATCTTGAGATTTATGAAAAACATTTTGTTAAGTTTTCTTTTAAAAAAAAAATTAAGAAGTTATTTTTCAGTAATAATAATTAATAAGTATAAACTGTAAAATATTAATTATAAAGATATTGAAGGAGAAACATCAATAAATGTATGTGGATACAAATAAAAAAGGAAAGTGTAACTTGAAGAAATTCCACTATCTATCAAAAACTCATTTAATTCTAGATAATTAATTTTTCCTCGAAAATTAATTAGGATAAATTATCCCGGTAACACTTCAACTTTTCCGGATTCTGGATTTTGCATCTAAACATTTTTTTTTTCAATTTTTGCGCTCCAACTAAAAAAAAATCGCTTAATTTGTGCCTCCATCCAAAAATTCCGTCCAAACTTCAAATCCGTCAATTTTTCAGGTGCATTTTCATCTTTTTATATTTAGAATTTTTTTAAAATTTTTATTCTAATTTTCAGGGTATTTCCGTCTTTTTATATTTAAGATTTTCTAAAAATATTTTTAGGGATATTTTTTATTTATAAAAAATTTTAATTCTTATTTTTTACAAGAGAGACGTGTTTTGCCACTACACCACTGTCTCATATTGAATTATTTTTTACAAGATTTTTATTTATTATCTTTTAGGAGATGTTTGCTTTATAAAATAAAATTAATTATCGCAGTTGACAGAGTTCGAATAGCATGATTAGAGTGTAGTGATGTTTTTCAATTGTGTTTTTAAAACAATTTAATTTAAATTGTGTAGCACGGCGGTAAAGTGTGCGTATCTTTTGCTTAAAGTTGAAGGATGGACTCTCACGTAGTATGAAATTTTTTTTATAAAACAAAAAAGCACGTGAATTTTAGGCGCTTGCAAAAATTATTTTTTTTTAAAATAAAAAACTCTTGTAAAGATAATAAATAAAACTTCCGTAAAAAATAATAAAATCTAGATAGTGGTCTAGTGGCAAAGCGTGCGCACTCTAACCGATAAAACAAAAACCTCCTAAAAGATAATAAATTAAACTCTTGTAAAAAATAATCCAAAATAAGACAGTGATGTAGTGGCAAAGCGTCGGCAGCAAGAATTAAAATTTTTTATAAATAAAAAATATCCCTAAAAAAGTTTTAAAAAGTTGAGGTGTTAAAGTGATAATTTACCTTATATAAGAAACACTTTGTCATAATATAATATGATATAATATATACATACATATACATATAGCACTTCACAAGAAGCATGTGAAAAAAGATGTAGTAAACTATCATGTCATATTGTTGAATCTGATAGTAGACTCAAACAGACTCTAGTTCTGATCCACTTAATTAGCCAACTTACAAATTTCCTTAGCAACCACAGGAAGAAACAAGCAACATAAAGGACTATGACGATGGAAAAAATAATATCCCAAAAGATCAACGCAACTCTGAAGATCAAATAAAATAATCTGTAAACCCGATGATCAGTTGTAGACATATTTTTGGGAGTCAATACGTTTAATAGTGATACACTATAAGTTTTCAATATGAGCACAATTGTTAAACTCATTGCCCGCATCAAAAACCCCATCAATTCTTTGGAATTCAAAGGATACCCACTTATTATCAGAAGCATGATACCTGAAGACAAGATCAAGGCGGTTGTGTTCCCCAAAACAAAGAAAAAGTAAGATTCGAAGTCTCTAGAAGCAATTATTGAGGTTCCGGCTATATTATGGCCGTTATTTGAATCTTGCCAAACTCCACCTGGAGGATTGAGTCCTGCTTGGAAAGAGATGGTTGCTATGAGGGTTGCAGCCACCAACAAATTCCCACGAATTTTCTCTGCCCAATTTTTTTCGTTCTTGAAATTTTGATACCATATTTTTTTGAGGAATTTCCACACTTCTATAGGGTGTAATGAGGATAACAATATTGGTGTAACAGAACTACTGGTCTCTTGGAAAATAGAGAGGTTATTGTTTGATTGCGATAATGATGGTGGTTGGGTTAGATTATTGAGTTCCTTTGCTCTTCGAACACCATATTTGGTTAGAATACCATGAAGCTCAAAAGTTCTCCAGTCCCTTGGGCAGTGGTCTAAAACATCAATTGCAGTGAAACCGTTTATGTTTATGGAATTCCATTTTTCATGACCAATACCAATCTCTTCAAGCAAATACTTCACTGTCTGCATAGATAAAATGTGTGTATTTATCATCCATCGTCATATATAATATATTCAATAATCTATTTTGTAAATTTAATCCCAAGATCTAATATATTAGATTATTAAATAAGAAATTAATTATAAGTTTATGAAATACATATCACATTCAATCTCTTTAATCTTTAATGTATTTTACTTTAATCTCCTTAAAATTACGAGTCTAATTTAATCTCTCGTATCTCTTATAAGATCAGAACCTTCCGATAAATTTATAAGATCCTAATTTTTTTTTTAACTATATTAGAATAGAAAACTTTTGATAATCTTGTAATGACTAGAATCTCTTATTCTTAATTATAATTATATTTCTAATTAGAATGAGGTATATATGTATTAAATCATTTTAATTCATAACTAAAACTGTTAAATTTGACAGAGAATAACACAAAAATTAGAATAAAGAAACAAAAAGAAATCAGAGAAAAAGATTGATTACTTGGATCTGTTTATGGATCACAGCGAAATGGAGGAGATTGTTTCCATTTTCGTCTGCAGAGTTGATTACTTCATCCCTACTCCAGCAATCCACCAGCAACTTTAGAGCTCCAATTGAGTTATGCCTAATACACAAGTGCAAAATGGTACTGTCTGAATCCGCCATCTTTGCAAGTAGAGGATTTTCTTGAAGCAAATAGGTCAATACACCAACTTGTTCATTCAAAGCTGCCAATTCGAGTGGCGTCCTCCCATCTTGATCCCGTCTATGGGCTACTTGAGGGCACGCCGGAAACAACTTTTTCACTATCTCAACGTGGCCTTCAGCACAAGCCAGGTGAAGAGGGCAGCGTCCAAAAGAATCTGTTTTGGTAAGAAATTCACGTTTTCTACTGATAATTGCTGTCACAAAATCTAGATTTCCATATAAGGAAGAAGCTATATGAAGTGGGGTTTCATCAAAGCTTGTGAGTGAAATCCTATGAAGAATTAAGGGATCTTCGTGGATCAAGGCAATTAAGGTGGTTTCATTACCATTCAGTGCTGCCTCAACCACTCTTCTGTCCATCTATGCTCACTCAAGCGGAATTGGAATAAAAAATCTTATAGCAAAGAATTATTAGAGGCGAATTGTAAGTAAATATCTAAATCATAGTATAAACTAATTGATAATATATATAAAATCACTAATAATGAAAGTGATTTATAAGCCCACGTATGCACCTTTGGTAAAATATAGCTAATCTATTCTGTGTACTAAGAATAGTAAGTCAACGTTCTGACAGGAGGTCTTTGTCTGAGCATGCCACGATATTGTTAGGATCTCATACGGCCCTTTATGACTCTGTAAATGAACTTTTGTGAACTTCTAAAATATCTTTCAAACAATGACCAATGTCTCAAGAAAAGAAAAGAATTGCAATAGCTAAATGATGCATGGTGTGCAATATAGGTTAACCATAGAACTCTAGTTACTCATCTAATCCTTCACGAAAAGTAAGAAATTCTTAATATTTTGACTAATTATTATTAATATGAGTCAAAAAAAATTATTTATTATTAATTTTTATTGTATTAAAAAAATATTTATATTACTTTTTTTATTTATTTAAAATATAAGATAAGATAATGTAGTCTTAATTTTCGCTAAAGACTTAAAGAAGTTCTTATATAATATTTACTTGTATGAAAGGCAAGAGCTTACGATGGAAATTTTTTCACATTTCATTTATGAACATTATAATTATTAAAAAAAAATCATCACACTTAATTGAAAGATTTTCCAAGAACTGACCTATTTTTAATAATTAATTAATTAATTAAAAAGCTCTTAAATAGAAATTATAATACAATCAGTTTTTAATTTTATTGATTTACCACTGTAATTTATTGAGATTTTTATACTCTAAAAATATACAGTATTATTAATTATTACATTAAGTATTAATAATTTATATATTTTCTTTAATTCTTATATGTATTAAAAAAAAAAAGAGGTTTTTCCCTTAATATTTATTTTGTAAAAGGATAATTAGAAAAATATAATTGGTGAATTATTTTATTAATTTAAAAAGTATCATTTCAAATATGATAGATATATATTACATATAATGTTAATTATATTATAGAAAAGACACGATGTTCAATCATATTTTTTTTTTCATTTTTTAAACTAAATTCTAAATATTTAATTTTTAGTTTGAGTCCATTGTTTAAGAATTAATGATGAATACGAATGATGAATATATATATATATATATATATATATATATATATATATATATATTCTATTTGGAGAGATTCTTCTTGTAGGAAATATGAAAGACCAACAATGTCTATTATTTTTAAATTTTAGATAATGTATTTTTATTTAAATCTGCAAAATACATAAAATACTCTAAAAAAAAAATAGTATATGAAAATTAAAGTGGTTAAAAATAAAAAATAAAAACACTAATGCATATATTTCAATTTAACTTTTGATCAATGAATAAAAACCAACCAAAAAGCCAGAAAATATTCTATAAGATGGTAATTTAATTAAAACAACTCCATTTTTTTTTTTGGTACCCACTTGGGGCGCTCGTTCCCCCACCTTTTGGTAAAGACTAATCGGGGCCCGGCCCGGGGGGGCCGCCGGGGGGGGATTTTATTCGAACCATCGATCATCCGCCCGGAGGAAGCATTAGGTCGCCCCCCCCCCCCCCCCCAGCTACCGGGTTAAAAAACAACTCCATTTATAAACTATATATATGGATAAAAAAAGTGATTCACAGCATTATTAATTCATCCTTAATTATGATTCAAAAAAAGAAAGAATCTTTAAGCAGTTATATAAAAAAAAAATGAATATATCTTTCCTTTTTATCTTTCTTGCCTCTTGTGAAGAACTTGTAGCCACTAAAGAATACTAATCCCTAAACAGAAAGAGACAAACTCAGGCAGGTTTTAGAAGAAAGTGGATTTTTTTAGAGTTTAAGGATTTTTGGAAGAGTATTTTTTTTTAGTGGATTTGACATTTTTCTATTTTAAGGATTTTTTTTTTTAGTGTTTTTAATAATTATGTTCAATATATATATTTTCTAAGCTACAAAATTTTTTAATTTAAGGTACAATATTAATTGAATTCATATTACCAAAATTGTTATAGGAATTTATCAATAAATAAATAAAGGAGAAATTTTTTTGTCTCAACTATTATTAAATATGTTTTTCATTTATCTAATTTTATTATTAATCAAATATCTTATGTTTCCTATGATAAAAGAGTATGATTTGTTCCTTAAATTTTAGATGTAAGAATTTATTTTATTAATTCTTCCTAAATTTTATAAAATGTCCAATTTAGCCACCAAACTATTTTAAAATAACATAATACATCCTTAATCTTTTAGTTTATTTTATATTAAGAGTTACTAAATTATTTTCAAGTGGCTTAATATACTAAAAATAAGTCACTAAATTATTTTAGAGTTACACAATAAGCACATATATGTAATTATGATTCAAATTTATAGTAGTTTAAAGTCGTATAATGTTAAACAATAACAGTTTGGTAACTTGCTTATCAAAAAAAAAATAGTTTGATAACTTATAAAATTAGAAGAAAAAAAAATAAAGACTATTACGTAATAAAAAAGATATATGATTGAGTTTGTTATATCATTCGATATATAGTTTAATAACCTAAAACACTATAATATATATCTATATATATTGAGGATAAATCATACTATATTCTATATATATATTTGAATGCATATTCTATGTATATTGGAATAGAAGTACTCCATGATTACCACCTCAAATTAATGCCCAACTTTTATTTGAGTTGACTATAAATGTTGACCATCAATGTCCTAATAACTCCTGGGATATGTTTGTTTTTAGATAATGTGTTAATATATATATATATATATATTAAAGAATCTATTAATTAATTAATTAATTTATTATTATTATATATATATATATTTTAAGCTAATATTTAAACTAATATTATATATTAAATTTTTACATTAGTCATTCTTCCTCTAAAGTCCAAACAAATCCAAAATTTTAAAAATTTTCCAAAATTCTCCCACCAAAACTATAATGAATAGAAAAGAAATTTTCTCTCCTACACATTTTGAAATAAACTAAAACCTGATTTTAAAATTGTAATATCTTTACTATAATATTATAAAATTAAAATATAAATTATATTTTCTTTGCTAACTAAATATATCAAATATTTGCATCTATCTTTCCTTCTAATGCTATCAATAATCATATTAAAACAATCAATAACTCATTATTTTTTACTAAAATTATATTGAAATTTTAATTAAAAAATAAAAATAATCACATATTTAAAATTTTAATTTGTAAGTATACTTACAAATTTATTTTAAATAAGTAAAAAAGTTTCAAAGTATGATATAAAGTTTCTTTTATTATTATTATTATAATAACATTTTCTATCATTTTTTTTTTCTTTTCTCAATACCATGAATTTGTGGAAAAAAATCTATCACAAATTGCGACGACTTAGGTGGTTGTAGCAAAATTTATCGCAAAATTGCAATGGCTGAGGTGGTTGTTGCAAAATTGGTTACAAAATTACAATGGCTAAAAATTAATCACAAATTGCGATGACTTACGTGGTCGTTGCAAATTGTGACCGCTGAAAACTCCGTCACAAAAATCGGTTGCAAAATTGCAACGACTTAGGTGGCAGTTGTAAAATTGTAACGCCTAAAAATCAGTCGTAAAAGTCAGGTCACAAATTGTAACGGCAGATGTGACCGTCACAAAATCTAGTTTTTCTTATAGTGTAAAATAAAATTTATTATAAAAAAATAATTTTATATTTTTTCATAAATTTTAATTTTTTTAAAGAAATTTTATATTTTACATGAATGAATATTTCAATAAGAAATACTTTAAAATTCATAAATTTATAAACATAATTATTTTTATTGTTGTAGGAAAAGTTTGAATTTAATGAAAAAGACTAATTTGGTTCTCAAAAAGAAAAAACAATTTAAGGGACTTATTTTGTAAAATTTGAAAATATAAAGTTCAATAGCACAAAAAAATTTATGGGGCTTATTCGTTTAGTATAAAACTTTAGGAATCAATTCGAACAAAACAATAAAGAAAAGGCACAAATATATAGTCATTCATTCACATAAGATACTCTTTCAGTAACACCTTACGAATATCAAAATTCATTTTAAATTTCGTTCATGATTTTGGAAAAAAAAAAAAAAAAAAAGTTATCTTCATTTTTTTTTTATTAGGGACATTTTTATCCATTAATCAAAAAAATTTCATCATTTTTTATAAAATTTAATTTTGTAATTTTAAATAAAAAATAAACTTTTATCACCGTGTTAGGGTTTTAGTTGTTAGAATGCTGGTTGGGGACCAATTTACATAATATAGGGACCAAGTAAAATAAAATAAAATTTAGGGACCAATTTTACCAAACATCATTGGAGGTTATTTTTGTCAATTTTCCATATAATAAAATAGTGTAATGATATAAATAATCTTAATTTTTTTTTCTTTTTTGAACTTAATAGATATTTAACCGATTTTTAGAGAGAATGACCAATCTTATAATATTTATATAGTATAAGACTAGTTCTATAAAATAAATTAATTTAGGAACTAATTTCACGAAATGATTATAGTTTGGAAACTATTTTTACAGCTTTTTTATTTAATAAAGAATAAAAAATTGATAATGGACAAATACTTAAAAAACATGAATTTTAATATTTTAATATTACTAAATATAATAGATAAAAAGTGATTAATCTTGTAGTAATAGCTTTACTTTTTGACCTATAATACAAAAAGTAATAAAGTTGAGTCATATTATCAGTACTAAAGTCTTTTTTTTATATATAATTGTAATAAAGTCATATTAAAAAATAATACTATCATTATTTCATTTACTATACTTCATTAATTCTTTTAAAATGGATAGTATAATATGTTTTCCTACAAGACTATGACATTAGAAGGGAAAAAAAAAAAAAAACCTATTTACCTTCTCCAACATAATTTTATATATAAAAACAAATTAATTTTTTTTTTTTTTTGCAAACTAAAATTAAAAAAAAAATTACAAAAGTTAAAAAACCTAAAACAGTAATAATTTTAAACCATAAAACTTTAGTGAAAAAAGCCTAAACCAATCAAAATGTGAGGGTAATATAGTATCGAAAATAAACATACAATCGATTAACCATTTATTAGCTTAATATTTCCCAGTATTTTCCTCAATTTGTGGATAATCCCCAGAATTTTCCATAATTATCCTATCCAGTCCTGAAATCAATTAAATAAGACTATTCCTTTTAGTAGTAATATTGAATTTTTTTGTTTTTTGTTTTTCTACGCTTGAACATTTTAAAAAATAAGATTCAAAAAATTCTCTCTCTAGAAAACTTGTGCTTTGGATATATCGACGTAGGGCTTGGTGTGCAATGGAGATGGAGACGGTGGCAGCGCCACCGTCCTCGGCGTCTGACCCAACGCAACCCATTTCGAAGAAATCCAAAATGCACCAGTCGGACGGAGGAGACAATGGTGTGGAACAAGTCCACACTGCTGATGCAGATATGCAGGAGATGATGACACCAACAGCCTGGGGACATCAGTCCTTCGCGGACAGAGTCAAGGAGGAACCGTTGCAACTAAGCCTCTACCTTGGGGAGGATGATGAACGTGAGTTTGACGAACTGGATGAACTGTGTGACATGGAGCAGGATAAAGGGGATGGGACGTCCCCGAGGGGACCGGTAGTTCCCATTTCACCAGAAAAGTACCATAGCTTGTTCAAGCAGTGGCGAGGAGCTTTGGTCCTTAAACTGTTGAGGAAGAGTGTTAGCTTTCGGGTGTTGTAGCAACGCACATGCAGCCTGTGGAATCTTCAGTATGGATGTGAACTGATAGATCTTGAACATGGTTTCTACTTAGCGAGGTTTTACTCGAGGGAAGATTATTTCCGAGTACTTGAGGGTGGCCCGTGGATTATCATGGGTCATTACCTCACTGTAACGAAATGGAAGCCCAACTTCAGACCATCCAAGGCAACTGTGCAGTCAACGTTGGTATGGGTACGTTTTCCGGAGTTACCGCTTGAGCTCTTCGACGAAGAAGTCTTGTACACGATGGGAAACACTCTTGGTAAGACGGTTAAGGTCGATGAAACAACGGCGGTTGCTGCAAGAGGTAAGTATGCTAGATTGTGCATTGAGATGGATCTCTCGAAATCCCTTACCCCGTTTATCTATGTTATGGGAAGCCAACAACGGGTCGAGTATGAAGGTCTCCACCGATTTGTTTCGGGTGCGGCAAGTATGGGCATCGAGCTAAGAACTGTCCTCTCAATGAGGCTGCCCATGTTGTGAAGGAGGTGGTGATGGAAGTGCAGAAGGAGAGCAGTGATGATGAACAACGATTTGGACCGTGGATGTTGCCAAAGGCTTACCGACAACGACAGACCAAGGTGTTCAGTAACCGGCGGCAAGGTGGGGCTCCACCACCCATGGAGGGGCCTAGGGTTCCCAATGGTGGGCCGATGGGCCGGACATTTCATGCAACAAAGGAGAAGACTATCCAATCTAGAGGCGGTAACATGGAAAGGGGAGAACCAAGTCGGGCTGCAGACTCACGGGCTGAGGTTATTGGGCCATCACAGTCTCGTTTTTCTATTTTGGAGGGCTTGGAAGATGATTGGGAGCAAAGAATTGAATTACTGAAGCAAACTTTGCAAAATATCCCATGCCCAAGTAAAAAGGGACTGGGGGTGGCTACTCATGAAAAGAAACAAGTGGGCCAACCCAATAGCAGGGGTTCGGACAAAGGACATCAAAAGGGATCAAAAACTCTCAATGGTGGACCGAAGCCCATGTATAAGGGGCAGCAACAGCAGATCGCAGGTCGGTCCCGGAGGGGCCGAGCAGAATGGAGTCAAGCCCAAATCGGCAATCAGCTCCAGTGGGTGAATCCAGTAAGGGGAAGTCTGGTAGTTCAAAGCGATCAGTGGGCTCGGTTTCCACAGAGGCAGCAAGTGCGGTAGGGGATAGGGTTGTGCAGCCCCCTTGTACCATTTAATATTTTGTAATGTTTGTTCCTTCTATTTTGGCATGGAACTGTTGGGGAGCAGGGTCCACTATTTTTTTGAAACATCTTTTGCAGTATATTAAACAATTCTCTCCCTCTATTTTAATTTTAGTTGAGACTCGTGTTTCGAGTCAGCACATTGATGTTGTTTTAGATAAAGTTGGTTTTTCCGATTTTGTTGTGGCTGAGGCTTGTGGTTTTGCTGGAGGTATTTGGATTTTGTGGAATGCATCTGTTTTGCAGGTGATTCCGCTTTCTATTGATGATCAAGTTATTAATGTAATTGTAAAGCAAGGGGGGAACCCTTACTAGTTTCTGTAGGCTATTTATGCTTCGCCGAAACCTAACTTCTGGAGTGACTTGTGGCAGTACTTGGGAAAGATTGGTGCTGCTATAAATCTCCCGTGGCTCATTATGGGAGATTTTAATCAAGTTTTGGAAGCAGGGGATAAGAGGGGAGGTTCAGCTATTGCCCAGCACCGTATTCGCCCATTACGAGACTTGATTGATAGTTGTGAATTAATCGATATGGGGTTTATTGGACCAAGATTCACCTGGACCAATATGAGAAAGGGGAGAGCAGCTATTGAAGAAAGAATTGACAGATGTTTTTACAATAGGGAGTGGTTGCGATTCTTTCCGAGTAACCAAGTACTCCATTTACCACGGGCAAGATCGGACCATCACCCGCTTTTGTTGCGACCTCTCCAACAGGATAGGGCTCATTCCAACCGCCTTTTCAAGGTCTTGAAAGCATGGTATCAACATCCCCGTTTTTTTGAATTGGTAGAAACTGTATGGGAGGATTCGGGCCAAGATCTGCAGACAAGTCTTGGAAATTTCAGCGTGGAAGCACAGGCCCGGAACCGACGAATCTTTGGAAACATTTTCAATAAGAAATACAGGTGCTTAGCACGTTTGGATTGTATTCAGCGGGCCCTCAGTGGAGGAAATCTTAGTATTTGGCGAATTTGGAGAGTAAGATCCATGAAGAGTTGAATGAAGCTCTACATCAAGAGGACCTACTATGGAGACAGAAGTCGAGGTGTAATTGGCTGAACTTTGGGGAGCGATGTACTAAATACTTCCATCTTTCCACACTTAATCGACGAAGACTAAACACGGTAACTCAGCTCAAGACACTCACTGGTGAGTGGGATTTCGACCAGCAGAGTTTAAAAGTGGCGGCTAGAGACTTTTTTAAACAATTGTACACCAAAGAGCCATGTACTACTTGTGATGCGTCGAGATGGAATTTCCCTATACTGGATGACAGGCATGGTAGTAGTTTGAATGGACCAGTGACGGAGGAGGAGATTAGGAAAGCTCTGTTTCAGATGGGTCCAGACAAGGCTCCGGGACTTGATGGTTTCCCTCCTAGTTTCTTTCAACAGTTCCGGCCAGTAGTAGGTAGCTCGGTGACTGCTTTTATCCAAGGAGCCTTTCGGTCGGGGACTATTCCAAATGAGGTCAATGCTTCTTTGATTTGCTTGATCCCGAAAGTAGCCAGTCCAAGACCCTATCACAGTTCCGACCTATCTCACTTTGTAACGTGATTGTTAAACTAATTTCGAAAGTTTTAGCAAATAGGCTACAAGTGCTTATGCCGGATATGACAAGCCTCTCCCAATTTAGCTTTATCCCCGGTCGTTTGGCATCGGATAATGTTGTCGCTATCCAAGAGATTGTCCATTCTTTGAGACGAAGGAAGGGGAACACAGGGGGTATGGTTGTTAAAATTGACTTGGAAAAAGCTTATGATAGAGTGGACTGGGGCTTCCTACGGAAAATTCTTGGAGTGACGGGATTCTCGGCTACTCTACAACAACTTATTATGACTATCTTCACAACTACTTCTTTGCAAGTTTGTTGGAATAGGGAACTGTTGGAGGCTTTCTATCCGACAAGGGGTCTACGATAGGGTGATCCTCTGTCCCCTTATTTGTTTGTTTTATGTGTGGAAATGCTATACCACCAGATTGAGAAAGCTGTTCCGGACCACCATTAGAGACCGATTCGGTTCACGCAGCGGGGGGAAAAACCTCTTTCGCATATGTTTTTTGCGGATGACTTACTGTTATTTGGTCATGCTTCATATTCACAAGCCCGATTTATGGAACATGTTATCGACTGTTTTTGCCAGGAGTCGAGGCGGAAGATGAATAGGGGGAAAACGGTTGTTTGGTTTTCGCCCAATACACCAAACTATTTGAGGGGATCGATTTGTTCAAGCCTTGGGGTGAAAGCTACTGCCTCCCTTGGGATATATTTGGGCGTCCCAGTTCTCCATAAAAGAGTCACCAAAGCTACTTATCTTTATCTTGTAGAGAAGGTTAGGAGGAAACTCGCATCTTGGAAGATTAAAACACTGTCAAGAGCAGCTCGGTCTATTTTGATCAAGTCGACGCTGGTGGCCATACCTATCTATACCATGCAGTCCGCTGCAATACCAAAAAGGATCCTAGCAGAGATTGAGAAGATTTGTAGGGGTTTTTTCTGGGGAGATATTGGTGGGCAACGAAGGATGCATACAATTAAGTGGAGTACGCTTTGCTTGTCTAAAAAAGAT
Organism: Cynanchum wilfordii; assembly: GCA_025388415.1. Taxonomy (NCBI): domain Eukaryota; kingdom Viridiplantae; phylum Streptophyta; class Magnoliopsida; order Gentianales; family Apocynaceae; genus Cynanchum; species Cynanchum wilfordii. The sequence continues at coordinate 420,212 of JAHSUH010003640.1, read as the reverse complement.
GGGGGTTTGGGTTTCCCTTGTTTGAAGACTATGAACCAAGCTCTGCTAGCAAAGGTGGGATGGCGTAAACTGGTGAATCCGGGAGCTATCGGTAGTAGGATACTGAATGAAAAATATGGCCAGTAGCCATCTCAAGATACACCAAGATCTCGATGTTTGGGGTCGGCCATCCGGAGAGCGGTGCGGGCAACACTACCACTGTTGCGGAAGGGTCTGCGCTGGTCCGTTGGTTCGGGGGAGGAAATCTGCTTCCGGTTAGACATCCGGACTGGACAGACAGCGTTATGCGATCTCCTCGTTGATCCGTCTGTACTGCCGTTGGAGGAGAAATGGAAAACAGTGGCTGACTACTGGCATGCTGGTACTGGTTGAAAGCTGGAGTTATTGCAGGGAAAGCTTCCAGAATCGGTTCCGCATAGTCCGGATGAGTACAACATTATGCACTCTCTCGAACGGGACACACCTGTTTGGAGCCTAACACCCAATGGATGCTTCTCGGCCAGGACAGCTCGGCAATGTCTCAATACAAGGGATCTGCCAGGGGATAATTCGAACTGGAAGATGGTGTGGAAATTTGCTGGCCTTGATGAAGGCTTCTTTCACAGTCTGGTTTGGTATGCATGAGGCTCCGGCCTCGAATTTTTTGCCTTGGAAACGCAGAGTGTTGGCAAGCCCTCAATGTAACCGGTGTCTTGGACACTCTCGGACTAACATGCACATTATGTGTGATTGCCCGGAATCTCTTCGGGTTTGGCGTTTTTTGGTCCCTGCTAACTGGTGGTTTTTGTTTTGCAGGCCAGTATCCATGAAGGAATGGTTCCGTGTGAACTTGATGATTACGGATAGGGGTGGTGATGATAGTTGCCATTGCATTTATATTTTTAGACAAACAGTTCATGAGCTTTGGATGTCTCATAATAGACGGAACCATGGGAATCCTTGCCCGAGTGATGCCCGAGCCCCGGAGGAAAGGAGCCTCCAGCTTATTGTGGAGCTTCTTTCGGTTTGGGTTAGGGCCGCTTAGTGGTATTTTTTTGTATAACTGTTTAGGCTAGGTCCTTTGTATATCCTTGTTTCGTATTTTTTAATACACTGAGTCTTTATATTTTTTATTACTTGGACAATTAATTGTTTATATTTTATTTTTAACTTTCCTAATCTTCAAATTTGTTTTATTTAGATTTTGTTTTATTTTTGTTTTAGATTTACCAAAAAAAAAAAAAAAAATTTGTTTTATTTAGAGAAATTAATCTGTAAAATAATTTTTATTCTAATGAATTGATCCTCAAATTATTTTGCTTCAGATAAATTGATGCTTGTAGTTTCGAGGAAACATTCGTCCAAATAAAAAATAATGTAAAGATTAATTCGTGTAATTTGAAGAATAAAAATGTTTATAATAAAATATAAAGATCCAATTTTCTAAAACAATATAAAAATATAAGGACCCAATTATAAAAAAAAATGTAAGGAACCTTTACTCAGTAAAAAATAATTTAGGACTAAATCTGAAACATCCAATTTCCCATTTTAATATTTAGCTTGTTAATTTTTTTTTTTTTTTTTTTGTCATAAATCGTAAACGTCAAAAATACTATCTTAAGATTCTTCGCCGACCTTTTGAGTGCACTGCCAAGAGCACCACCATCGTACACGACGCCGCAGAATCGTTATAAAGCGGTAGCCCCAACCACCACCACCACCGCTTTTCACCTCTTTCTGATGCCCTTGTTTCCGACATGGCTGACGCTAATAGACCAGTGACAGGTTACCCGGCCCCGAATCAGAACGGCAACGTACCTCCGGCTTCCAACACCGGTTATCCCTATGCTGCGCCACCACCTCATTACTACAACCAACAGTATTATCCTCCGAATTATCAGAATGATCCTTACGCCGCCCGACGCGCTAATTTTCTCCGTCGAATCTTTGGGGTTATGATTGCCGCCGTGATTATTACTGGTACCATTATGTTTATTGTCTGGCTCGTTCTTCGCCCTCGTCTTCCTGAGTTCCGAGTCGACTCGCTTTCTGTTTCGGCCTTTAATCTTTCTAACAATCAACTTACTGGAACTTTTGATTTGCACTTTACTATTGGGAATCCTAACAAGAAAATTGCCCTTGCTTATGACAATATTGAGTCCGATATGTTCTACCGAAATTCTCTGCTTTCGTCGACGAACCTCCCGCCTTTTACACAATCTACTAGAAATGAGACCTCGATTAGGGCCGAGTTTGCGGCTTTGTCGAGCTATGTCGAGAAGGGTATTGCTGATGATATAAACGGTGAGAGGGGGAAAAGTGGGAATGTGGGGTTTAATGTGAGGATGCTTATGACTGTTAGGTTTAAGGCCGGCATATGGAGGGCTAGGAGGAGGCTTTTGAAGGTCTTCTGTGGAGATTTATTGGTTGCGCTTTCATCAAATGGGAAAAACGGGTCACTAAATAGCGGGCCTAGGCAGTGTCGCGTCGGTCTTTGATTTTTTCCGGGGACTGATCTACTGCCAAGAGGTGAAACGGAATTATAAACTTTTAGTTACATTTTGGGTTTTGGACCAATTTTATTATGCTTCATATTAGTGAATGTTAGCAATGAAATTTTTTCCTTTATTGAAGGATGCAATGTAATATTTTAGTAAACAGTATTTTGAGCAGATTTACCCTATGATATGGTGTTTTTTCATTTGATAGTGTGTTGGTGGGATGATTTCTGCTAAAATTCGTGAAGATTTATTAGGAATGTATAGTCTGCTTTTCTGTTTTAATATGTTTAGTAGGAAGGGATATCTCTGTGCATATTTGATCTGATCAGAGCTATGTTGTTAAATAGTTTCTATTCTTTTGAGTTTTCATATATTTGTATGGGTTTGCCGGCTTACCTCTTTTAATATTTGAGTTTCTCTGTAATGACTTTGCCTTTTTCTCTGATTTGAAATTTGTGTTCAATTTAGATCCAATGAATGCAATCCATTTCACTGCCTATATTTATCTAGAATAAAGGAAGGAAGGAAATATTTTAATTCTGAACAGATCTAGACTTATGAACTATGAATAGAGGTTTTTTTTTTTACTTCTCTGAGTCCTGAAAAAAGCCTTATTTTTTGTTTTTATAGTTATCTTTACTTTTGGAAAGTTATTTCTTTAGCAAGTTGTTTTACCAAAATAATTGTGGAAGTATTTGGCCTAGGTTATTGGAATGAGTTGCATGTTGAGAATTGTAGTGGAGATGTAATTTCAATGGAGGATCAGAACTCTTGTTTCATTGTGATGTTCTCTTAAACACTTGAAATAGTGAAATAGTCGTAATTCAGATGCATTTTCAGATATACGCTTGCCTCTGATTTATAGTTTAGAATGTTGCGGAATTGATTGTTTCCCTTTACTTTGCCGGTTTGCTGCATTTAAGTATAAGTTGGCCACTGGGTTTATACAGATTCAAGTATTACACAGAAGTATGTTGGTGATTCTGTAGACAAACAAAGCATTAAGTTAATATGAATTTAAACTCTTGCTCATATTTTAGAAGTGAAGATAGAAATTCTGGAAGTAATGTGCTATGGCATATGACGAGTACACTGTCAAGTTGTGCCTATCCTTTTGATAGAAGAGCTGGCAAGTATTCAAGTGTCTGTTCACGAGGTAATGACAGTTTAGATTAACTGGTGCTTAATGTGATTTTCATTTGCCAAGTACTGAGTGAATTAGATCTTATGGGAGGATATTCAAGCATAAGTAGTTTGCCTTCATTGTTTTGGATCTTTCTGAGATAAAATATTTTGGCATAATGATATAATGAAGTACTTATTTAAGGTATTTGACTGTTGACTATGCTAAGATATGGCATGCAAGCTAGTGTTTGATTAAATTTACAAAATCTTCTATTTTTCTTAAATATGTTGCAAGCCCCCCCCCCCTTTCATACACCTTTTCTTTTTTTTTTTCTGTAATTGTAGTTTTTGTACTAGGTTCCTTTGTACCTTACCTTAGGGTTGCTTTTCTGATAGTTTTTGCTTTTTGCTATATACTGAGAATGAAAATGATAGGAAAAATATCCTATTTCTTCCTCAATGTTCAGGGATTGAGCCATTATTCTCCATAAACTTTAACTTTGCCTTTTAATCTGTTTGATCTTTTTATGATAAGCCATTAAAAGGACTTTTGTTAGGAGGTTAGGAGTTTAACACTTTCTGTTAAATTAACCTTTTTTTTAAATAATAATAATAATAATAATAATAATAATAATTTGGTTTGCAGGTAAGTTATGGAGAGAAAAACAAGTGAGATGAAATAGCATTTATGCCCCCTCATTATTTTATTTTTTAAAGAAGGATTAATTTAACAAAAAGTGTTAAAAATCCTAATAGAAGTCCTTTGATGGCTTTCCATAGCAGGTTTGAGGAGATTAAAAGGAAAAATTAAAGTAATGGTTCAATCCCTAAACATTGGGGAGGAAATAGGCTATTTCCCTGAAATGTTATGAGGAAACATTTTCCAAGAGCTTTTTGTTTTCTAAATTAGCATAAGAAAGATTTTAACAATTGAGACGAGGCCCTGATACTACATGTACTGTAGCATCACAAACTCAAAGTTCATCATCATAACAATTTGTGTTAACTGTAGCGTACTCTTTTATGCACTATTACATTTTAGAGTTTACAAGTAAAAATTTAAGTGGCCACTATTTTAGACATATTTGAAAAATAATAATAAATATGGCATTGAAGATCATGAACCTGATGGCTTCTCCAGCTCAGATCCTGTGGAAAAACAGTGTGTTCATGTCTTTTTATGGCTTTCACTGTAACCATCAATGTTGGTTTTTGCTCCCATTTTTAATCCTCTTTCATGTAGTTGGGTATAACTCTATTTCCTTGAGTATTTGCATTCCTTTCGTGCTATTTGGTAAAGACAAACCTTGAGATGGACTAGTATGAAGCTTTGTCCATCTTGAGGGCAAATTGTAGGATAACTTGTTTGGAGCTTGAGGATATGTCCAAGTTTGGAGTAAACTGCAGTTCTTTGCTACTGTTCCCCAGCAATTGGATCGATGTGTGCCTATTGCCCAACTTTTACCTAAAGCTGCCATGGGGAATCAGTAAATTTCATAGTAAATGTGGACAAGCTGAATCTAGAAATCCAAAGGCAAGCTTCAAGCTTTTATGCTGAAGCTTCAATGGATGTCACAAGAAAACTGTGTACCCTTTGCTGTAGTTTTAGATGTATGTTTAGACACAGATATCTGTTCTCAAGTATGAAAGTGATAGGATTAGAAGACAAAATTTAACTGTTACATCTTACAGTTGTACAAAAATTGGAAGCAATGGTAAATCTTCATTGGGATCTTTCCAGTGTTAAGACAACTATACCGTATTGATTTGCAGGGATTTCCTTTCTTTGGAACTCACTTTACTTGTTGGATTGATATATTCTCATTGTGGTCATTCAGTTGATAATATCTAATGCCTGTACATTTGATTCTGTAGTTTAGCTTGACCGGTGCTCAGTGTTAAGTAAAAAGAACATGGAAGGATTTATGGATGCATCTTTTAGCAGAAAATGCTAGGTTCATAAAATTATTTTTTTTTCTAATTCTTTTTTTCCTTATGAACATTTTTTCTTTTGTTGTTGTTGTTGTTGTTTTAGTTTGACTATGAAAGGTTTATTTTAAAAATTCTCTCTATTGTTTGCAGCTGCAGTCTGTAATTGGAGACGATCTATCTAAGGTTCCTGCTGGAAGTAAAAGTTCGTTGTGAACAGTGAGTATATTTGAGAAACATAAATGCAGGGTGGAAACAATTCAGAGTTTCATTTACAATCTCTTAAGATGAAATATGGGGAAAATATTGGCGTTCCTTCTCTTGCTACTGTTATCTAATTTAGCTATCGTTCCTTATGTGCTTATGCCAAAATGTAAACAAGGCAACATTAATGTTTTTTTTTTTTTCATCGGTGGTGTTGCCTAAAATCACTGGATCCTGTCCGGATCTCTTTGGTAGTGACAGCAGCATCATTTCCCAGCATAGGAAATTTTTGTGGGACGGACAAATGTAACCCTTACCACGTATAACAGATAATAGTATAAAGACATAATGATCAAATTGTTGCCTATTTCCATTTCAGAGTTTCATGGAATTTATTACTGCTCTTCAAGTTTATATATATATACTACATATATTAATTTTAGAGGAGGATCTCTTATGTTTTCTGTAATGTTCTTGTATGATATTATTGTATTACTGATTTAAAAAAGATAATTTATATTTATATTGATTTGTCAAGAAGAACTAGCTTAGTTGGTAATAGTTTAACTTAATAGAGGTGAAAATTCTTCAAATTTTAAAAATAATATATATTTATGTTTAGATTTGTATTTAATATCATATATTTATAATTTAGCTGAAAAAAGAAAAAGAAAAATCAACATGTAATTTGTTTTTGTTTATTATGATTGGGTTCTATATGGGCTTCAACTATGGGCATACTTCTAAGTGATATAAATATTTAGATTAATAGGCTTTATGAATTGCTTTGAGTGATGAATGACTTGTTGGGTCGACTTATTCCCATCCCTTACTCATTGGGAACCCCAAAGCATAGTAGAAAGCCCAGATGATTAATTAAGAGGAAAAAAGAAAAGAAAAGAAAAGAAAAGAAATTTGCTCCTAATAGGAAAAATGCAAATTGGCAAAAATAGTCCCTAAATTATGAACATTTTGTGAAGTTGGTCTCTAAATTATTTTTTTTTTAGAATTGGTTCCTATACTATGTAAGTATTGTGATATTGATCCTTCCTTCTAAAAATATGTTAAATTAGCCATTAAGTTTTTTTTTTTCTTTTAATAAAAAAACCCAAGGGTATTTTTAACATACTTAATAATAAAGGCAAATTATTAAAAGTAGTCTTCAAACTATAGACTTTTTGTAAAATTGGTCCCTATATTATGTAAATATTATGAGATTGGTCCTTCTGAAATATGTTAAAAGAGTTGTTAAGTTAAAAAAAAAAAAAAAATCCAAGAGCATGTCATTTCACTTTTTAAGATATACTTAATAAAATATAAAATAAACCATTTTAGTAACACTTTAAATCTCAAAATTCAATTTTAGCACCGCACGGAAATTTCGTTCTCAAGTTGTTATGAAACTTTTTTAAAGTCCCACAACATGCTCTTTTATCCATTGTGACCGTTAAATAAAAAAAAACCGTCAAATGCCATTTTTTTTTTTTGACAAAAATCAGGGGAATTTTTGTCTTAATTTTTTATAAGGGATAATCTTATAATTTTGAATAAAAATCCTAATTATTTTCTCTCCATTCTCAAACATAAATTACACCCAAAAAGTGAAGTCTTTCAATCATGAAGAATTTCCAAGAAATCAAGTGAATATTTGTATTAAGGGATCGCTTTTCCACTTTTTTTTTTTTTTTTTGTGATTTCTTGTTTCCATATTTCATCCAATAATGGAAAACTTTTTCCTCTTTCAGAATCTTACATAGGTGAAGTTTTCATCTTTATTTTATTTTTTGCTTTTATATTTTGTCCATAGTAGAGTGACTATGCATGCATGAGGCTTCATGAACAAAAAAGAACAGATGGAATATCCCCACCATTACAAGTTCTGAGAATACGATATTATAATTCGTCGCAATTTGTAACAGAGGCCATTGCAAAAATTCGTCGCAAAATTTAATTTTTCGTGTAGTATTAGCAGATTAGAGTTAAATATTTATAAGTTTATGTAGTTGATATGTCTAAATTTAAATTGGTTGAATCTTCCTAACTCCGATTCTAATTCTTAAAATTGTAAAACTACAAAAAAATACAATGGAGTTAAATATTTTATTTAATTTTTTTTTTTTTAAAAAAAAATCACCTTTAATACTTTGTAGTCTTTAGATATTAATATTATTTGATAAAATTTGATGAATAAATAGTGAAATTTTTAATTTTAATATAAACTAAACATATAGTACTTGAGTTTGAATTAAATAATTAAATAATTAGATTGGATTGACAATTATTAAATGATGAATTGAGTTTAAGTTAAAATTATGAACACGATAATCAAATATAAGTTGAATTTGTATTAAAAATTTGAATATTATTATATATTATCATTTAATCCGATTGAAAAGTAGAGACCAAACTTTGCAATTTTCTTGTAAAAAGCTTAAATAAGGGATTCTTTTATTTGTAGTATTTTATTCATTGTCTTTTTAGGAATATCCTTAACTTGTATTGCATGAAAAGAAAAAACACATTCCGAGAAAGAATTTAGTAATTTAGTAAGAAAAGATATAGGATTATTTGTTTTATTTTTTAATGAATAAGATTTTATATTGTTTTAATATATATATATATATATATATATATATATATTAAAAGTAAAGTATTTTTTAATTAAAAAGAATAAGATATCTATTAATTTGACATTTTTTTTTAAAAAATAAAAAAATATTGAGAACAAAATATTTATAAATATTATCTTAATTTTATAATGTAACTAAGTTAAAAAAATAATAAGTTTTCTAATATGAAAGATAAAAAATGGAATGGTTATTAATTATTTGTAAGTAATAAATTTGTAAATAAATAACTCTAAGAATTAAAATTTTACAAACATGTAATTTAAAAAAGAAAAATAATAGTCATAAACATAAATGGTTATAAAAAATTTCCAAGTTCAATTTAATTACAATTATGTTGTTGAAAACTTGTAATCTTATATATAATAAATATATTTATGTTTTTCCTATTTTGTTCTCTTATTTAGTAATAATTTTAGTAATTTAATTATATTTTGATTAATTTCTAATCAAGTTAATTAGGACTTTGAAATTTTTTTCACACTTTTCAAATTAGAGCAACCACAAATTAATTCTAAAGTTTTATATTGATTAAAAAAAAAAGCTAAAATGTGATTAAAAAAACTTAAATATTCACTCTAAAAATAATATAAGAATTAAGAAAGAAAAAAAAAACCCACTAAAAATAGAGAAAATTAAGAAATATAAATTAAAATAACTAATTTTTTATTCTATTTGAACAAGAAAATATTTTTAATAAAATTAAATTAAATTAAAAATTAGGGGCTCGAGTTAATCATGACAAACACCAGCCAACAATACTTTTATAATTATTATTTACAAAAAAAAATAACATTATTAAATGATAATGATGATAATATGAATATGATCATTATCATTTAAAAAAGCTACGAGTGACATCCTAAATGAAGTCTATCTCCTATTACAAATCTGCATTCAAAGCCTAATTAATCGTAATATATTATAGGGTCAAATTTTTTTACCTGGTTTAATCTGCATCCTCTTTCTTGTTTTTCATAATGGCTTCTGCTTCACTCCCATTAAAGAGAAGAAGAAATAATTGGAATAATCTGCCCGATGATTTGCTAGATTTGATTTTACATAAATTGGTTTTAGTCCCTGATTGCATTCGGTTTAGCGTTGTTTGTAAAGATTGGTTTTCTATCGCAGTTAAACATAAACAAAAGCAGAACAGAGTTAATCCCATGCTCTTCATCCCCAACACAGACACAAATTACCACAATTTGTTCAATATATGGGATAATAAAGTTTATAATTTTAAGTTTCCTATTCCTTACAGGAAAAACTGCAGTAGCTCTTCTCATAGCTGGTGGGCTGTAGCGGAGATGGATATGTCTATTACATTAACAAATCCTTTTTCAAGTAAAACCATACGTCTACCTTCTATCATGAATGTTAGTGAATCTAGTTATAGGTTCAAATCCCAATACAATATCTTTAAGGTTGTTTTGTCTTGTGATCCCTTATTAAATCCTGATAATTACATGGTTGCTGTGATTTATAGTTTTGATCTCAAATTAGCATTTTTTAAATCAGGAGAACAATCGTGGACTTATATTGACAAATCATTGACGCGCAATAAAGATTGTCAATTTTACAAAGGACAATTATATGTTACAAATCATGAGACTCAGCTCATTATTATAGACTGTAATAGTTATAGTCCTACGAGAATATCCATAGAGTATGTGGTGAAAAACACAATTTACATTTCATGGAGATCTTATATAGTTGAATCTTGGGATGGTTGTCTATTAATAATTGTAAGAGAATATTCAAATAATGGTTGTGGATTAACTATGGGTTTTAATGTTTACAAATTGAAAATTACAAATTCAAATAGAAGAGAATGGGAGAAAATAGATGATTTGGGAAACTGTGCTTTATTTGTGGGGAATAATCAATCCATTTGTATTCCTGCCTCAAGTTTTCCTGCAACTTGTCAACCAAATTCTATATATTATACAGATGATACCTGCAGACAATGGTTTTGTTCTGATCCAGATTTTGTATCAGAAGATACAGGAGTTTTTAATTTGGAGACAAAAGAAATAAGAAGATTTGACCAAATTTCAAAATTTTTAGGCGATGGTGTTGCAGTATGGATTTTCCCAACATGGTCTTGAGTTTGAAGTTTTATTATACAATGATTGAAGCAGTTCGGGCAAATCGTCATGTTGAACAGCAGAGAAACCTTAGCTAGCGAGAGAAAGAGAACCCTAGAAAGGGGAAAAGTTGTTTAAATTAAAATTTTGAATAGTTGAATTTGAATTAAAATTTTAAATATTATTTATAGGATTATTTGTTATATTTTTTAATGAATAAGATTTTATATTCTTTTAATATATATATATATATATATATATACATGAAAGTATTTTTTAAGTTAAAAAGATTAAAATATTTTTGATTTTACATTCTTTCTTTAAAAAAAATATTGAAAGCAAAATATTTATAAATGTTTTCTATATTTTATAATATATCAGTTGAAATGTAATAATAATTTTTCAATATGAAAGGTAAAAATTGGAATGGTTATTAATTATTTGATAATAAATTATATATTCAATGTGTTTATTTAATTATAATCATTTTTAAAATATAGACATAATACATATAATATAGACATAATATATCATATACACAGTACTCCATATTAAATTAATTATTATATATGAAATTGTAGATTATATAATGGGGAAATAGATAATATTAGAAGATAAATAATAAATTAATTTAAAAGATTTAAATAAAGTTTTTTTTTTAATAGTTTATCATAGTTGACGTTGCATATCCAATATATTTGTTCGTATAATTATATATATAGAAAAAACAAAAAATTAAATATAAAATTCTCTTACACTTGTAAAAAATTCATTTATTTGAATACCAATAGACATTGAATAATAATATATGTCAAAAAATAAATTAACATAACAATTATGTGCTTATTTGACTCTTTATTAAAATATTATATAGCTAAAACCAGTAATAAATTCTTAAAGCTTATAATAATGTTATATTTAAACACATTCTTAAAACTTATATAATTTGCTAATTTGTTATATATATTTATTAACCCAATTTATGTATCATGATTCTATAAGTTGTTGGTTCCATTTTTTCTTTTTCTTTTTTTTTTTTTTTTTTGATAAAATTCTATAAGTTGTTTAATAAAAAAATCAGCAATAAAAGCAAGAATTTCTCCATTAATATATATATTTTTGGTAATGTTTTGGGTCAATGGATATGAGTTATGAGCTCACAGAATTCAATAGTTTAAAATAATAATAATAATAAATAGACCTTAGTGAAATAATAATAATAACATTATTATCATTACTAATATTATTCATAAAAATAATAACAACATTATTAATATTATTATTATCATTTATAAAAAAAATACAATTAAAATCATAAATAAAGTCTATTTCCTATTAGAAATCTGCATCTAAATCCTAATCCTAATATTATATGGTCATCACTTTTTCACGCGCTCTTTTGAACCAAAATAAATAAATATATATATATATATACAGAGTACTTGTACATCCTCTTTCTTATTTTTAACAATGGCTTCCGCTCCACTCTTATTACACAGAAGAAATAATTGGAAAAATCTGCCCGGTGAATTGCTAGATTTGATTTTACAGAAATTGGTTTTACTTCCTGATTGCATTCGCTTTAGTGTTGTTTGTAAAGATTGGCTTTCGATCGCACTTGAACATAAACAAAAGCATAACAGGGTTAATCCAATGCTCTTCGTCCCCAATACAGACACAAATTATCGCAATTTGTTCAATATATGGGAAAATAAAGTTTATAATTTTCAGTTTCCAATTCCTTACAGGAAAAAGTGCAATGGATGTTCTCATGGTTGGTGGGCTATAGCAGAGATGGATATGTCTATTACATTAATAAACCCTTTTACGGGTAAATGGATACATTTGCCTTCTATCATGGATATTTGTGAAATATATTATCAATATTATGCCAATCTTGGTGGTTTTAAACCCGAATACCTTATCTTTAAGGTTATTTTGTCTAGTGATCTTTCGTTGATAGCTGCAATTTATGATCAGGATAATAAATTAGCCTTGATTAGATCAGGAGAACAATCATGGACTTATATTGATGAGTCTTTAAGGCCATTCAGAGATTGTTACTTTGAGAAAGGAAGATTATATGCTGTAAATGGTATGAATGATGTTTTTGCTATAGACTATAATGGTCATGCAAGAATATCCATGGAGTACGTGATGATCAACTCACTAATTGGCGGTTCATGGACGTCTTATATTGTTGAATCTTTAGATGAATTTCTTTTACTAATTCAAAGGATTTATTTGAATATTGATCAGGATGTGACTGTATGCTTTAAGGTTTACAAATTAAATATTACAAATTTAAATGAGCAAAACAGAAGAGAATGGGAGGAAATAGATGATGTGGGAAATTGTGCTTTATTTCTGGGAAATAATCAATCCATTTGTATCACTGCCTCTAATCTTTCAACTTGTCAACCAAATTCTATATATTATACAGATGATACCAGACAATGGGGCGATGAGGATCCAGATTTTGTACCCAAAGATATAGGAATCTTTAATTTGAAGACAAAGGAAATAAGCAGATACTACGAAATTTCAAATTTTTTACGCAATATCCCAGCTGCAGTATGGATTCTCCCACCATGGTTTTGAGTTTCATGCAAAATCTGAAAAGCTCTGTAAACGCTGGAGCAAACAATCAGTCATGTTCAGTATTATAGAAATTGAAAAAAAAAAAAAAAAAAACTATGAACTTTAGGATATTTTAAAGAAAGGATACAATACATAAAATATATGTTTTTAGGCATCAAGGACTCTTCTCTGCTATGAGGATAGAATACTATATATGTTTCTTTAATTATATATCTACTCATTAATTTTTTTTTATTTAAAAAACAAAATAAAGTAAATTATAGATATATATTTATAACTTATTATTTTTTAATTAGTCTTAATTATTATTATTATTTTATCATTCTCGTTGTTATTATTATTATTATTAACATCTTCTATATTATTTTCTTGGATTTCTAATATAATTCCTAAATTTTTTTTCTCTATAATGATTATCTTTATCTTCTTTTGATTTAAAACACAAGTGACATGTAAAACACTTGAAATTTTTGTAATATTTATGTATTTTATCTTGATGATTAATTAATTGTGAAAGTTTATCAAAGGGAATAGAACAAATAGGACAAAGCATATATGGTTAGTATTATTTTAAAACACTAGATAAATAAATAATATATAGAAGAAACAAATAAATATTAAAGTAAAAAGGTTTGTGAAAATATAAAACTAATCTTTTTAAACTATTTATAGATAAGTAACACCAATATTTTATCAAACAAATACTTAGTAATTCTGTGACTCTTTGTTAAAATATTATATAACTAAATATAATTTGAAAATTTATAAAATATTTTAAGTTATTTTTCAGTAACACTAATAATTTATCAAACAAATTCGTAATAATTTTGTGACTCTGTCTTAAAATATTATATAACTAAAAATAGTTTAAGAATTTATAAAATATTTTAAGTTATTTTTCAGTAACACTAATATTTTATCAAACAAATCCTTAATAATTCTGTGACTCTTTGTTAAATATTATATAACTAAAAATAGTTTGAAAATTTATATAATATTTTAAGTTATTTTTCAGTCTTCTTATTACTAATACATTAAATACATAGACAAACTTTTCAGATTTTATATAACTTTTTAAATTATTTGAGAATTTTAAAACATTTGATGTTTTTTAATTCACCTATCTTATACTACTTCTCAGTTCATATTAATCATAAGTTTATAGACTTGTAAATTTTCAATGAAAATTTGTAAAAATAATTGTTTTATAAATAATATATATTTAAAAAAGAATCCAATAGTTTTAGAATATTAATTTTTTTTTTTTTTTTTTTTTTTTTACTACAACTAACATAAGAAAGCTATTAAAATAAGAGCAAAAAATATTCAATGATCTATTAAGAAGATCGAAGATACTTCAAGAAATAGACAAGAAAATTAAAAGATACTTAAGATTGATTCCATATAACAAATCATAACATAGTTGATCTATTATATGATTCACACCGTCACTATGAAAATTTTCCAAAAAATTACAAGGAATTAAGAGGAAAACATCATGAATCTAAATAATAGATAATCCCTGGCAACGGCGCCAAAAATCTGTTCAAAATATATTAAATTTTAAATAATTATTTTATGATTTTTACAACATTTTAAAAAAATTTCTTTTTGGCATGATCATTTTTTTCAACAAAAAAAATATTAAAATGTATATATTATATTATATAAACAAACAATATAAAATATTTTAATAAATATAATATTATTATTTAAACAAAAAAAAAAGAGTAAATTATTCAGTTTGTTTAATCTTTATTTTTTATTTATTTTTTTAAAAAAATCAACTTTATTTATTTTATTTCCCATTAAACAAGTATTAACATAAAATTAGAATAGGTTAACATTTTTTATTGATAACTAACATGAAACTGATGTTAGTAACTATAATGTTATTTAAATAATAAATATAAGTCTAATTATTTCATTTATTCCTTAAACTTTATTAGTATATATATATATGAATGATTCTTGACATTGTAATTTATTCTCAATTTGATTTATTTTAATTTGTAAGTGTACATAAACAAGAAATAAAAAATATATTACTACTTTAGCTTAAATTCATACATATAATAATCGATTAAAAATCTAAAATTCAATTTAAATAAATAGAAGATTATCCAAATTAAAATTGATTATTATTTAATTGGTTTTAGTAAACAAATTTGATTGCTAATTGACAACTATTTTACATGTTTTATCCCCGCTCTCATAATATATTTTTCTGAATTTTTTTTGTGATTTTTTTATAGGAATATATTATTTAAAATTTGTATAGTGACAAAGATAGAACCATTTTATATTTTAATACATACGTTCTATGGGGCAAAGTAGCAAATATTGTCAATAAACCTCAAGAGCACCATAGTTTTTGAGTTTGATATAAAACCTCAAGGCCCAAGCATTAATGATAAACAACTCATTTTCAGCATCATTAATATCAAGAAATTCGAAAATTCGATGAGAAATTCAATATCAAGAAATAAATTAATATATTTTTGTTAATGATTAATGTGTCAATTAATTTGGTTTTACATATTCCTATGAGACCTTTAATCTATCTAGGGGACCTTTGATTTATATATGTATCAAAAAAATTGTAGGTCTCTTAATCCTTAAGTAAAAATGTTTATATAAACGTGTTAGAATCCTTGTTTTATAATCATCAAGAAACATATGGATAAAATATATTGTCTTCAAAATATATTAGTCTCCAAGTCAAGACTAAATTTCTAATAGTTTTCAACTATAAAGGACAACTGTTTTTCTCTTAGATGCTTCTATTCTCTCCTATTTAGAGAGTTTTTTTTTAAAAAAAAAAATAAATCACACATATAATATATATATATATATATATATATATATATATAGTAGGAATACATCCCACCGTAAATGCAAGAAATTTTTACTTTTTAATTTTTTTTTAGAAAATAATTAGTTTTAAAAAATTTATATTTATACAAATATTGTAATGTTTAAGAAATATATATTATTTGTGCAGATAATATATATATATGTATATATATATAGAAATAAAGATAATATATAAGAAATATTTTTTAATTAACAATTGAGAATTGTTATAGATTTTTATACTTTTAAATACAAATTTTACAAAGTTAAAGTAATAAATTTAAAATAATTATATCTATTCTACTACTAATTATATTTTGAAATTAATTTTATTTATTTGTAGAAATAGAATACATTATATTATGAAGGATGAATTATATTATTTTTGTTATATTATTAGGATATCAAAATTTAAAATTTAAACAACATAACTTAAATTATAATAACAAGTACAATAATTTGTAATTTTTTCTTTGAAGCCATGTATTCAAGAATAAAGTATATATTTAATTATTATTTGTATAAGTTTTACATAAAAAATCAACAATCTATATGAAAAATAAAAAAAAAAAAAAAAAAAAAAAAGAGAATGATGGAAATATATATCTATAAATACATTTGTGGAAAAATTAAGTTTTTAAAATTTTGTTGTTTTCAATAATTTTCTAAATTAATATATATTAGGATAAATATAAGAACTGAAAAGAAAAATATATATATAAAAAAGAATTTTTTTTTTTTTTAAAAAAAGTCATAAATTATTTAAAAAGTATAACAAAAAAAAAATCTCAAGAAACCAATTTATTTACAATAAAGTCATTGAAAATTAATTTAACTTAATTACACTAAAGCAAACTTGCAATTTTATATATAATATATATTTATTTATTTTTATAAATTATTTTTAGTTATTATTATCATTATCATTCTTGTAAATATTATTATTATTATCAACATTTTTAGACTATTATTTTGTTGGACTCCAATATAATGTACAAATGTTTTTTCTTTGTAAGAGTTATCTTTATCTATTTTTATTTAAAATAATTGAATTTTATCTTGATGATTAATTAATAGTGAAACTATCATACCGATTTAGAATAAATATGACAAATCATTGTTAGTACTATTTTAAAACACTAGATAAATAAATAATATTTAGAAGAAAAAAAATTGAAAATTTAAGTAAAAAGATTTTTAAAAATATAAAACTAATTTGTTTAACTATTTATACATAAGTAACACCAATATTTCATCAAACAAATCATTAATAATTTTGTGACTTTTTCTTAAAAGTTTATATAACTAACAATATTTTTGAAAATTTATAAAATATTTTAAGTTATTTTTCAGTCTAGTTATTTCCAATATAATAAATATGTAGACAAACTCTTGTAATTTTATATAAGTTTTTTAATTATTTGAAAATTTTAAAACATTTGATGTTTTTTTAATTTACCCCATCTTATCCTACTTCTTAATTCATATTAATCATGAGTTTATAGACTTCTATATTTTTGAATGAAAATTTGTAACAATAATTTTTTTTATAATTAATATATATTTAAAAAAGAATCCAACAGTTTTAGAATATTTGTAACAAATATTAATTTTTGTTGTCAAAATATATTAAATTTTAAATAATTATTTTAAGATTCATATAAAACAAAATATATATATATTTACATGATCATTTTTTTAAACAAAAAATAATGTATATATAAAAGGTATATATTATATTATATAAAAATAAAATATAAAATTCTTTAAAAAAAAATACAGTATAAAATATTTTAGTACTTTTTTTTTTAAAATGGAAATTATTCAGTTTATTTAACCTTAGTCCACATAAAAACAAGTATTATTAGAGTTAACATTTTTTATTGACAATTAAGGTGAAACTGATGTTAGTAAATGTAATGTTATTTTTTAAATAATAAATAATAAGTCTAATTATTTGATTTATTCCTTAACTTTTATTATTATATATAAAAATGATTATTGACATTGTAATTTATTGTCTAATTTAATTTTTTTTAAAGGGTAGATAAACAACAAATAAAAATATATTACTACCTTAGCTTAAATTCATATATATATATATATATATAATCGGTTGAAAATCTAAAATTCAATTTAAATAAATAAAAGATTATCAAAATTAAAATTGCTATTTCTGCTGATTTCTCCTTCAGTTAATTCTATTGCTCCTTGTTGATCAAAAAAAAAAAAAAAAAAAAAAAAATTGATTATTACTTAATTGGTTTTTACTAACAAATTTGATTGCTAATTGACAACTATTTCACATGTTTTATCACCACTCTTACAATATATTTTTCCCAAAAATATAAGAGAATTGTTTTTGTTTTTGTTTTATCATTTTGCTGCTTGCTTCTCTACTGATCTCACTTGTGATGAAATAGTATGATCATTAATATCATAGTTTGTTAACAGTTTAGAACTCTTTGAATTTGATTTGTTTCTTGTTGCTGTCTCCTAACCCCCTCAAAAAAAAAAAAAAAAAAAAAAAAAAAACAACAACAACAACAGAAGAGAAAGTGATACAATATGATCCTCTTTTGATTGGATCCCGACAAAGCTTAATTTATTTCTGATGTTAAAGTAAGACTATAAGAAGACTGAGGTGATTTATTTGATGTATTTATAATTCGTTCTTTTATATATTAATTTTATATATATATATATATATGTGTGTGTGTGTGTGTCTAACAAATTTGGTTGGTTATGGCAACCCTTTCTATCCTTTTTTAACCTTTCTGTTTAGTGTTCCTTTGTCTGGTGTGATTTGGATGTTTGAAAGCCCCTTCAAGATTTATAGAGCCAAATTACGTTAGGTAAGATATTAAGCACTTGAGAAAGCCATCAAATTGAAGGAAAAATTTACTTATTTTGATTGATCCTTAAAATTTTGTTTCATTTTACACTTTACATCTTAAATTTATGTGCTATAATAAGATTTTGAACCATTTATAACTTGTTAAATTCATCATATCACACTCCATTTTGATATATATTTTAAAAAATACAATTTGTTTTTTCTTTATTTAGATCATCTAATATTTAAAGTAACTAATTCAATTAATTTTGATTTAATTCAAATTATTTTCATAGAGTCTAACTCTTTCTTAGGAGAAAGTATCATAATTGCTCTGATGGGAGCAAATACGTCGCAGAAAAATGATCAAACTTCTCTCATATAATAATATGAAAAATCAGTAAGCATAAACCAATTAAAATCAAATCAATACACACAATTTTAGAGTGGAAAACCTACTCAAACCAAGGAGTAAAAACCACAGGACCCATAAGCCACTTAAATCACATCCACTATAATCAAATGGATACAAATGTTTTCTCTAACAAAGTTTAAAGGAATGCAAGATTATTGATCAAAATATTAACCCTAATCATGGAGCAAATACAAGTCTAAGAGAGGAAATTTTGTGATATTTCTCTCTTCTATCTCTCTTGTATTTCACTTAACTTCGCTTACCTAAATTTAATTATGGTTTTTGTTTCATTACTAGGGTCAAGTGAGCCTAATAATAAACCTCTTAAAATATGTTTGTGCTCCTCCAAATAGGAGGTCCAAACCCAACATGCTCCTCTATATATATATATATATATATATATGTATTTTTTATATATAATATACTCTAATATGCTACTTTTTTGGGGGGTGTGGTGGGGGGTGGTCAGATTATAAATATATAGGATGTAAATTCACCAAATTAAGGAGGTTTTTAATATATTTTAAACACCAAAACCCTTTTTTTAATTATTATATAAATAAGATTTGATATAATCCATACAGCTATCAAATTTACAAGTTTCCTAATATGAGAAACACGAAAAAGAACATGGGAAAATGACGTTTCAAAGTATGTTATCTATTTTCACCATGCATATTGTTCGCCAATTCATTATTGTCAAATAGTTTCTTTCTTTCTTTCTTTCTTTTTTTTTTTTTTTGCTTTCTTGAAAGCTAAGGTAAAATTTGTACATATTTCTGGTTGTTTATAATCTCAGCAAACAACCACTCTATACTGATCACAACCACCATGCAATTTTTTTCATGTATACATATATATATATAGCACCATGGTGATGATGTACCCAACTCTCTACTCCCCACCACCACTACTACCACTATTTTTTCTTCCTTCCCACCTATAACAATATATCTACCTGGTCATCATTCTATAGGTGGGCCAATTTTAATTATTATATAAATAAGATTTGATATAATCCATACAGCTATCAAATTTACAAGTTTCCTAATATGAGAAACACGAAAAAACATGGGAAAATGACGTTTCAAAGTATGTTATCTATTTTCACCATGCATATTGTTCGCCAATTCATTATTGTCAAATAGTTTCTTTCTTTCTTTCTTTCTTTTTTTTTTTTTCTTTCTTGAAAGCTAAGGTAAAATTTGTACATATTTCTGGTTGTTTATAATCTCAGCAAACAACCACTCTATACTGATCACAACCACCATGCAATTTTTTTCATGTATACATATATATATATAGCACCATGGTGATGATGTACCCAACTCTCTACTCCCCACCACCACTACTACCACTATTTTTTTTCTTCCCACCTATAACAATCTAAATATCTACCTGGTCATCATTCTATAGGTGGGCCAATTTGTTAGTTCCTTCATGATTATATTAAAAGTAGAAGAACTTACTTTGAAAAAAAAATTGATTTAATTTAATTTGAATTAGAATTAGTTGAGATTTAAAGTGACTATGACATATATCTTTCTCCATACCATCTCAATCATACGGGTGCAGGACTACATAAAGCTACAGCCTGCATGGTTTTCTTTTTGTTTTTTTTTTTTTTTTTTTTTTTTTAGTAAGTATTTTAGATTAGTTTTAAGGTGGTGAGAGGCGCTTTTGGTCAAATCTATATCTAGAGTTGGGTTGGTCCCTTCCTTTGGGGGAAGTTGTGACTCAGATTTTAAACTCCTTACCAATTCACCAATGCTTTACGGTTGCAAGGTTGTTACATCTTACTGAAAGTGATGATGCACTTGTCTATGTCATTTGGACTTGGTTCATGTTCATACACTACAAGTCTCTCTTTTTTCTTTTTTTTTTTCCTTTTTTTTTTAAAGAAAAATGGATTAGGAAAGTGCACAAAAGTGAAGTTCCTCATCTCAATTTATATCCTTATTCTATACTTTTTTATCTATATATAAAAAATTAATTCTAATTTTTTAAACACATTAAATAAATTTTTAATTCTAACTAAAAAAAAAACTCTAATATTCATGATTACTCATAGTTAAATTCAATTTCTTTATGGGCAATAAATTGTGCGAAGTATACCAAAAAGTTATGTTAAAAAATATATAATATTTTGTTTCTAAATAGAAGATATAAAATATTTTATTATTAAAATTTTAGAGATTTCCTTATTTTGCTATATTTTTTACATGATTTATATACAAAACATTCATTATATATTTTATGAAGTTTAAATTTTATGAATATAGATATATATATATATATATGATATACATTTGTATTAACTATTTAATTAATATTATAAAATTATTAAATCATACCACAGTTTAATAGATATATGAGATTTCATACCTCAATATAAACCTACATAAAAAATTTCAAAAACATTAGAATTTAAAAGAATAAATAATTAAGAATTAAAAAAATTAAAAATATTATTTATAATTATTAAACCGACTAAGAAATCATATCTCTAATATTAACAAATGAAATAATTTAAAAGTTAGAAATAATTAAGAGATAATTATTTTTATTAAAGATAATATTTTAAAATTTATAATAAATAATAAATTAATTAAAGTTAAAAATATTAATATCAAAAAAGAGAAAAGGTTGAAAAATATTAAATAATAAAGAAAAACAATTAAGAGTTAGAAATAATTAAAAGAGTGTCATAAAAAAAATAACTATTATAATTTTAAAAAATAGATAATTGGTTACAAATTATAAAAAAAATAAAAAATTTTAAAAATAATATTAAAAAATATAAAATTAAGATAAAAATGTAGTAAAAAGCTAATAAAATAAAATAAAAAAGTCAATTAAAAAATTAAAATTTATTAAGCATTAATTGGGAATTAAAAGATAAAAACTCTAAAAGTTTAATTTAATTACAATTATGCCAATAAAACAAAAAGTTAAGAAAAAAAAATAAAATTTATTAATCTTTAATTGAAAGTAAGAAATAAAAAAAATATAAAAAAAATATAAAAAAAAACTCAAAATTTTAACTTAATTACAAGGATGTCATTAGAAACTTGTAATTTTATATATAATAGATATATAACTAATTAATTTTGACTGTAGATAAGTTTTTATGGACATTAATGTAAAATAAATCAAGGTATAATTGAAAAAGATTGGAACTTTTACTCCCTTCATCTCAAATTATTTGTTTCATTTCTTCTCCAAAATCTCTTCTGATTTAGATGTCCCCCAATATAATCGAAAAGGATTTTTTTTCTTTTTTTTTGGGTAGAAACTATACTTCTAATTATTTTAAGAAACAAAAAAAAAAAAAATAAAGAAGAGAAATTATGGATAAAAGAAAAACAAACCATGACTATACTGCTACAACACGGCAATATCTGTTGTCTTTTTCCCTTTGTTCTTAAATGCTTTTTCTTTCTTTCTTTCTTTTCTTATTTTCTTTATATACATTATATATATATACATATTCTCATTTTGTTTTTTTATAATTTGGATCCATACTGTTTACATGGCAATTAATGTAATGCTTTTTGTTAGGCCAAAGAGGCTTTTGTTCAAAAGAGAAACCACTTTAATTAAAACTGTGTTTGGACTATAAAAATGAAGATAAGCAGAGAAAAGTATTTGAGTTAATTATATTTTTCTTTTTACTAAGGGAAAAAAAAATTTTATCTTTAATAAATATTTTATTTTCAATGGGTATATTCTTATTATGATTCATTGAATCCATTTTCTTCCACTTCACAATACCCAAACATATTAGGGGGGGAAAGGAATATAAATATATGTATATATATGTTTTATATAGGCTGTCCGCTTGCCTATATACTAAGCAAAAGGAACACTAAACAACAAACTACCCCCTTGCCCTTCCTCCCTTCCCGGGGGAATTGTTCTGTGGTGGGCGGATGTGACTCTGGTACACTAATTTTCTTGGTAATGAGGTTCGAGTATATTCTTGAGAACTACCAGGAAGCTTCTCTTGGACCCAGTGAATACTTCGCTACTCGGAATTTTTTCCCCCACCTCATATATATATATATATATAGTATAGTTTTGACTAAATTATAACAGAAGGGGAAAAAAAGGAAAAAAAAAAAAAACTGTTATTTCTTTAGGTTATGGGAGTTCAAAAAAGTCCAACTATATCAAATCAATAATAAATTTTTTAGTTTGGCACAAGTGATAAATGAACTTGTAAAATATTATATAAGGTATTTCTATTATTGTTGTGAGCGTTATATGAGAATTAAATAAGAGTTTTTATTAATATAAAAATTAAATTTTGTTAATACAATTTAAATTTAATCTAAATTAGTCGGAACAATATTACATGCATGATTAGAAGCTTCAAAAGAGTTACTAACTTATATCATCTTTTTCTTTGCCTTTTCAACCAAAAGTCATCACTGTTCATACCTAATTAATTAAAACATCATCAACAAGAAGGAACAACATTAATTATTTCTTAAATATTTTGTCTAGCTAGTCGTTTAGTTAATCTTGTTATCGTGTATGACAAGCTATACATATATATCCATGGAGTTCATCAAAGAAAGAGAACTTATCCAATAATTTCTCTTCCTTGTACTTTGTTCTTTTTCTGACTGTAATTTACACTACTGAAAATCAAAGAAGAAGGCATAACAATCACAACAACACAAAAGCAAATTGAATAAATTTATAATGAGACTAATTATCATATAATTAATGTTTATGTTTATGTTTAGTTATTTTTGACTCACCTAATTTTTTAGGTTGAGTTTTTTGTCTCCACTTAATTTTAGGTTGGTATTTTGTTCTATTACCCTGAATGATTTTAATCATTCGGTTGTGTAATTTTTCTTTTTAATGTAATTCCACTTATCAAAAAAAAAAAAAAAAAAAAATTTAGACACCACTACTCGACATCCCATTTTATTTGGCCGCACAAATATTAAAGAAAATAGTTTTTTTTTAATTATTTGGTATTTGAAGTCATCTCAACTTCGACTAATTTAGATTGGATCCAAGTTACACTAATAGAGTCCAATTCTAACCATAATTCTTACATGACTTTTATAATGAATGTTGAACTCTCAACGTCGTGTATCATAATGAATGTTTAACTAATATTTTGTCTAGCTAGTCGTTTAGTTAATCTTGTTATCGTGTATGACAAGTTATACATATATATCCGTGGAGTTCATCAAAGAAAGAGAACTTATGCAATGATTTCTCTTCCTTGTACTTTGTTCTTTTTGTGACTGTAATTTACACTACTGAAAATCAAAGAAGAAGACATAACAATCACAACAACACAAAAGCAAATTGAATAAATTTATAATGAGACTAATTATCAAATAATTTATACACCACTACTAGACATCCCATTTTATTTGTCAGCACAAATATTAAAGAAAAAATATATATATTTTTTTAATTATTTGGTATTTGGAATCATCTCAATTTTGACTAATTTAGATTGGATTCAAGTTATACTAGTAGAGTCCAATTCTCACCCTAATTCTTACATGACTTTCATAAAATGAATATTGAACTCTCAACCTCGTGTATCATTCAAAATATGTTTTTCATTGTGTCAAGTTAAGGGCTTAAAAAAAAATTTAAATAATATTTTATACACTATCCCTTTTTTTTTTACTCATCATATTACATAAATAAGAAGTTTTTTTTTTTTATTTTTTTTTTACTGGTCATTATAAGATAATATTCATTGATGGATACCCTTTCAATTTAGTTTTGTAACTATTATTTATTAACTAATAATTATTTTTCATAAATAAAGTAAATTTCAACTGAAGAAAAACCAAACATCATTAACCGAAGGAAAAAAAAAAAAAAAAAAGTGAAATAAATTAAATCAAATTATAGGAAACAGTGCAATTTGTCCCCCATACTAAGATAAATGCTTTGGATGTTACAATCGTGGCTCCAAATTACACATAGAAATTGAATCCTAGTTGACCCATATTGTTCGGAACACATTTAACCATATTATATAATTAAATGAGTATACTGTTGTTTAATTAGCCTCAACCCTCGTGGAACATTCATTAATTTACCAAAAAGAGTGCAAAATATTAATTATTCTATTACATAAAATTAGAAAGAAGAAAAAAATAAAACTATTATATTGGGGAGATTCAGATTAAATTTTTAAAATTCTTTTTTTTTTTTTTTTAGCATCCTGTATCCGAACCTACCATGCCGGTAATCATCTTAGAGGATTCAAACTCTCAACCATCCATCCCGAGGAGAAACTTTAAGAGTCCGCTTACCAACTCCCCCAAACTGCTGGGTTAAAATTCCTTTTGTTTATCATGCTATAAAATTAATATAACATTAATTTAAATTATTTTTCCTCAATATTTTTACATTTAATTATTTACAAGGTATATTTATAGAAGCATAGAAATTCAAAAACATATTATAGGAATTTATATTTCTTATATTCGTTTAGCTATTCTTTATAAACATAAGATGAATTGTGGAGTGAATATAGATCAATTCCAACTTTAGGATGTAACTGAGTTCGTAAATACTCTTTTATTTTAATTGGAGTTACCAATTAAAATTTTATACTTAAAAATTTAAAATTAGAATTTATTGACAACAAATTTATTTGACTTGAGTAGAAGTTAGTGTGGATAGATCATATCCGGACGTGGCTTGCATCCCTTCACGGGCCCTGACTGCATGATCATCAAAGGCGAGGAATCTCTGATGAACGGTGCCTCTTCTAAATAAGCAAAGACAAATTAGCCCTTACTCCTATAATCTAAGAGCATGCGCCTGCTCTGGAAATAACTTTCTTTCTGGAACTGATTTTTCGTTTATTATTATTATTTCTTTTACTATGTAATTTTTTTTTTTCTTTATGTGAATTTTTTTGAGGATATAATTCTATTTATGATAATTTACTATTAGCATGACTCAAGCTCACAATTACTTAATTACAAATAAAAATATTTAACCAAATTGAAATTTAAAATTTTGTTAGAATATCAAATTAATTAACAAGGGGTAGAAAAATGTAAAAGTTTGAATTACTATTTTCTTCTTCTCTACACTCCACTTCGGTCCCCTCTCTTTCACACACGTACGTACCAAACAAAATAAAGGCACAAATATGACCCACTTTTTAATTAGGGTAATATATATATATATATATATATGTATATGTATGTATATTTCTTGCATGCCACTGATATATTTTCCTCAAAACCAAAGTAAAGGAAGTATCATGAAAGAATTAAAAAATGAAGGACAATGGTGTCCCCACCACCACTACCATAAAATTCATTGAATCCCAAAGAGAAGCCTTTGCGTAGACGTATAAGCCCTAAAAGATAAGGTTGCTCTCTCTAGCTACTCTCTACTACAAACAAAAAACTCTTTGCCTTTCTTTCCACCGCCCCACCACTTTTGTACTTTTTTTTTTTTTTTTGTAAACCACCACTTTTGTACTACTTATTCATGAAATTACCCTTTTTTACCATCCATATATATATATATATATATATATATATATCAATGGAATGAAAAATCCTAGTTCAAATTATATATATATAAAGATCTTTTTTTAAGGTTAATTTGATATAACTTCAAAATAATCTTTAATATCAAAGAATTATGACAAATTAATAATAATCATAATGATAATTTCCCTTTTTCCAACACCTCTAATCATATTCTTTTTTAAGATTATATAAATCTGATACAAAATAGTGATCGATCATATCATTTAATATAATCCTTAAGTTAAGTAGATCTTTTGTAAAAGAAATTTTGTTCTTAAATTTTAAAAATTTTTTGTATATACAAGTACAAATTCAAAATTTTAATTTTATTGAATTTTAACTTTAAAGTTAAAAGAATTTCGGTAAAATCTAAAATGTACACGAACCAAGCAACCCCATTTCCTCTCCTACCCTCCTCTCTCTTCATAACTATCTCTATATATGACACCACAACCATAGTTGAAAGGTCTCCAGAATCTGAACACACGGAAAACTAACCATTTACCAACCAATAACACACTCATCACTTCATCCTCCCCTTCTCCAGAATCTTCTAATTAATTAACTACCCCACCACCACCATTCCAGCATGACGGCAAAGGACTGCGGCCACCACGAAGAGGAGGAGAAGAAGCTCCACCGCCACATCTTCGCCGGAATTCTAGCCCTAATCATCCTCGTCCTCTTCATAATCCTCCTTGTCTGGCTCATTCTCCGCCCTACAAAACCTCGGTTTATCCTCCAAGACGCCACCGTTTACGCTTTCAACGTCTCCTCTCCAAATTTCCTCACAACAAACTTCCAAATCACACTCTCTTCACGGAACCCTAACGACCGAATCGGCATATACTACGACAAAGTCGACGTGTACGCTTCTTACCGCGGCCAACAAATCACATTGCCAACTTTGCTGCCTTCTTCTTACCAAGGCCACAAGGATATCACCGTTTGGTCGCCGTTTGTGTACGGTAACTCCGTCCCCGTTGCACCTTATTATACCGATGCTTTGACTCAAGATCAGTTTGCCGGAACCGTTATGATTAACATCAGAGTAAACGGAAGAATTAGATGGAAAGTCGGTACGTTTATTTCGGGAAGATATCATTTGAATGTTAATTGTCCAGCTTATATAAACCTTGGAAACAAGAACAACAATGGAGGCGGCATTATGGTTGGACCAGCCATTAAATATCAACTAGTGCAGACTTGCCATGTTGATGTCTGAACAATTTCAAGGGTTCATGATTTACTACCATTTTCTTGCTTCTGTTTTTTTTTTTTTTTTCTCCTTTCCTCTTTAGTATATTAATTTGTATTTGTTGGTTAATTAATCAATCAAAAGTGTATACCAATATATATATTGAGGAACTTTTGTTATTTTAGTTCCTATTTATTAGTTTTTTATGATATTTTTTTTTTTTTTATAATAAATTTGATTATTTTCATTAATTGTTAATTAAATTAAAATTTTGTAATGAATTTTGGAGTTTTTTCTATTAGCCTTTTAACTTATTTGATTAGTAATATATATATATATATATATATATATATATATAATGAATCTATCATTATTAAAGAGATTCTTCTCGAGGGTGACTATTGTTCTTTTTCTTTTTCACTTCTGAACTTCATTGATTGTCTTCTAGCTACTATTTATCACTTCTTTTATCCTCATATGCTTATCATTTAAGAACATGACAAATACTCATAAATGCCTGCAATTTTTGATTTCGACTACTCGAAGTTCCATTTCTATGGATATTATATATATTATATATATAATTTTTCAATGTAATATTCTTTTAAAAAAAATTTAAAATCTTTTTTTTTTTTTTGTTCTTTCAGTTTGACAATATATATAAGAATATTATTAATAATAATAATTTTAAATGTAAAATAGGATTTTTATATATATATTAAAAAAAATTAAATATTATTATTAATTTATGATTTTTTAGATTATTGATGTGGCTATCAACATACTTATATGCCAATTGGTTATAAGTTAGACATATATTATACTAATTATTATTATTATTATTGACAAGTTAATGATGATTTCTTAAGGATTAGTTAATTTAGAGAGGTTAAGTTTTGTTTGGAGATATCGTTAGAGGAAAGCAAATATATATATATATATATATATATGAAGTTTTCCATCATATCATATCATATCATGGAGAACACATGTGTAGAAAGTAATCATTGCAGAGATCTTTAGTTGTTGTTAGTGATGATATATTTTTTTCCAGATGTCCACCGCATACATAGACTCGTTCAATTTTTTTTTTTTTTTTTTTTTTTTTGTGTAGGTTTTGCAATTTTATTTTACTTTTCTCTTTCTTAATTTTTTAGCTTAGCAATGGAGAAACTTCTTAGAATTTCCTTCCTTTTTTTCTTTTTTTTTCTTCCAAAAATGGCCCATATTTTGGAAAATAAAAAAATAAGTTCGCAATTGATTTTAATTAGTATTAAATTTTTATCCTAAGCAAACATATTTGTAAAAAAGTGATAGTCAGTTGGTTTAATTTGTGTTACTATAAGTATCTCACATGTCTTGTCAAATGAAGGACTTAGGATATTGGATTACCAAAGCATCATCTTTGATAGAAATATATATTATTGCGTCTAAATTATTTGTAAAAATAGTTTGATATTTAGAGCAAATTATGAAGTCTTCTTAAAAATTTATAGCTATTTTTAAGAGTTTTTTTAATTAAGATTTCTTATTGTATCGTAAAATTAATAATAAAGTCACCCAAAAATTAAATAATTCTGTCATATTCTATTTAATGGTAAAAATGTCATAATTACATACTAAAGACCAAAATGAAAATTTTTAAATAATTTAAGAATGAGATTCATCAATTAAAAATAAAATTTGTTACACGTAATAATATTTGTAACATATTAACATTTAGTTTAAATAAATAAAATTTTCAAGTTCTTAATTATCATAATGTCAATTTAAAGAAAACAAAACCAAAGTAATTGGTAAATATTAATTTAACAAAAAAAAAAAAAAAAAAAAACTTAGAAATAGACTAAACAGCACCAATTCAGGATCGTGCTTAGGGAAAAAGGGACAAAAATTAGCATCTCGAAACCGGTTTTGAATACTCTCCCATTGTTGCACTTATCAAAAATAAAAAAATAAAAAAAAATCAGATGGTCGATTTTAATGCTTAAGCTTTGCATTAATGGAAAGAAATGAATGGCCTGCAGTTTTTGTAACTTTCTTTTTAATGTTATTTCAGTTGTTGTATTTGATTCTTTTCCTTTTCAAAATAATATAGGAAGCAAATTTTTTCATTTTCACCCCCAACAAAATTCTAGTTATCATTTTTATTTGACACAATCCAAAATGTAGAGATAAATTGATATGATTATGAATTTAGAGCATATTTGTGATACTTCATCTCACATTATAAGTATGTAAGAATGTATTTATGTATTTGTTGTCAATTAAAGACTTTTTATTGGTATAACAAAATATATATAATTTATGGTGTGGTGTCCGGGTTGACTCAATATCACGATCAATAATCTGGTTTGACAACACTAATTGGGAGTGGGTTCGAACTCCTAACCTTAAGGGGGGGGGGGGGGGGGTAACCATATATGTTTCTATGCAATAGAGAAACTTGTGAGAATCTAAAATTTATATATATATTATTTTTCAGAAAAGAAAACATGAATTATCCGTGGAATATATTAACCATTATCTATTCTTAGAAAATATGGTAAAAACATTATACTAATTTTCAATTTATTTTTCTCTCTACTTTTTTTTTTTTTTTTTTTAGGAATTTTCTCTCTACTTACTAATATAGTTACCATTCTTTGCAATCACAAATTAGTAAAACAATTGAAAATGATTGAAGATTGAATTTCTTTGGGTTTTTTTTTTTTTTTTTTTTTTTTAACATAGGAATATTTGGTTGTCAATTCACTGACTGAAAAGAGAAAAAATATGGAGCTTTTTACAGCTTTTGGTCAGTTTTGTTGTGCAATAACTTTTGTCTACCAACACTTGCTAAATTCTAGATTATTTTCAGTAGTCCATTGTCATGAGGGCTAATCCAAATGTAATTGATTTATCGGCAAAAAAGAATAATTTAAAGCTACAACATACAATTAAAATCAACACTTTGACATATGTGTAAGAAAAGTTAACGTAAATTAAAATTAAATTATAATTTATTCTTTTCTTTACGTAATATACATTTTCTACAATAATTACCTTTTAGAAAAAGAAAAATTTGAAGTATTTTTAACGTTTTAAATTTATGATCTCTTTAAATCATAAATGTTGCAATTTCTTCACTAGAATAATTATTCATTTCTTCAAATATATATATATATATTCATTGGTGCTATAAACAATAAATTTTCGATCATCTGCATATATAATAAATTATAATAATAATCAAAAATATATGTTGACAAGATATAATATATCTCTTTAAAATTATTTGATGGTGGACTCCAATCATTATATATCTCCACTAATTCTTTTCGTCATGGATATGAGGGCTTTCTCGGGTTTGATCTCGATACGTCCGTATTTGATTCGAGGGTCGGGGGCTTAATCTTGGGATGAATGGATTTGACTTCGAGGGCATTTGGGCTTCATCTCAATCTATATGTATTTGATTTCTTTGAGGATCGTGTGATTGATCTCGAATGGAGGATACGCCAGAGCTTTGCTGCTCCTGAAACTATTGACGACCCCTAGAGGATCGTTAGCGTTTCTTTTCTTCTCTATGATCCACCTCTCTAAATTCTCTTCTTAGTCTTCTATTTATATATGAATAGGTGACCAAGAGGGGGTGGTGCGTCATCATCCGATTGGTAGGGACACATGTCTTCATATCTTCATTGCTTCAGAGTTAATTAAATATAAATTTAATTAATTTAAATAATATTGGAAGTTGTGAAATTTTGGTGCATACAAATTGCCCCCTGAAACTTCTTCACTGTTAAGTCAAGAAGAATTATTACGATGACAAGTTTCAATATATCTAATTATATTTGAATCAAATTATTTAATTAATTTAACACAATCATAAAATTTTTATGAGATAAATATTATTAAAAAAGAAAATTTATGAATTGAATTTGAATCTACCTTGAATTTGACTCGAAGATAAATTGACTTGTTAAAAAAAAAATCAAATTTGAATTTAACAAATCGAATTGAGTCAATTTGACTCGCAAATAAATACGATTTTTTTTTTTTTTTTTGGAATTTTCTTTTCTTTGACTTTTTTTTTTTTTTTTTTTTTTTTTTTTTTTTTTTTTTTTTTTTTCTTTGTGAAGGCTGAACTTAGAATTTTGGTTCTAAGTTGCTTACATATCCCTTACCCTTTAGGAATCAAGTCGAACATAGTTTAATATCACGAATATCACAGAAAATTTATATTCATATCAAGGAGTCTTCGTTGATGTAGACAATTTGCACTTGTATTAAGGAGCCTTCATATTAATATGGACAATTTATACCGGCGTTAAGGAGTCTTTGTATCAATATGGATAGTTTACACTCGTGTCAAGCAGTATCAATATGGACAAGGAGTCGCAATATCTACATATCATCAAATTTGATCTACCCCTAAGTTTGAATTTGTTGGATTTGATCCTTTTATATTTGACGAAAAGGGATGAGCGGAAAAGATTGTCCCATTGGGCGTGCCAAAATTTGTAAACAAGAAATTCTTTGTTTCCTTGTAAAATCAAGATTACAAAGCAACAAGAATTATGTGTAACAAAGTATATTTATATAACAATTCAATTTACAAGAGTCTTATCTCTATGGACCCGTTGATTCGATCCGAATCCATGAATTTAATTTCTTTCGAGGGCTATTTTGGGCTTGAACTCGATCCGTTGAACAATTTGATTTTTCCGAAGGCTTTGGACTTTATCTTGGAATGGACTTGGAAAGGAAGAACCGATGCGTCGGAGGTTCGGTATGCTTTAGATATCTCTCAGCTTCAAAATGTGTGTGGCTTTTCTAGAAGGTATTTGCCCTCTATTTATAGGTGAAGAGGGTGACAATTAATGACTATTAGGTTGCTACATGTCACTCATCTAAGAGATGCATCTCTCAAAATCTTAATATATATATTTAAAATATATAAATAAAATTTTCTTGTCTACAATATTAATTATTTTTTAATATTTTTTTTACAATCTTTGTATAATAATGAGACAATTTTAAGATTAGTTGACAAAAATATATTTAGGATAATAAATTGTAATTATATGTTAATTTAATTTTTATGAAAATGAATGTTATTATCATTCATTAAACCTTTTTTTTTTTTTTAAAATTTAAAAAAAAGTTTTATTAATTAGTCAATATTAATAATCGAGTTTATATAAATATAGCTATATAATTATAATTATGGTAAATAATCTCAGTAACACCTGACTTTTTGGGTGTAATGCATAGGTAAAAAAATGTCAGTCACTATCCGAATGACTAAACAAATACTAAAATGAACATAAGTGGTTTTTAACCATTTAGATGATAGGGTATTAACTCATTCCTCAAACATGGTATATACAAATCATATAAACTTTGACATTAGTATCAACACATTCAAAGATAGTATAAACAATCTTTATAATTAGTATAAGCACAATCAAATATAGTATAAACAAATGGACAAAATAAGGGGTTTGGTATCTTTCTCTTTCTTTTGTTTTTCTTTTGTTCCATACTTCTATAAAATTTTGCGTTTTTTTTTTAATTAGACTTCATTTCTTTTCATTTGATTTTGATTTTCCTATAAAAATTCGAACAATTATTTTATTTCTTTATTTTTTTTTATATTTTAAAATTTTTTTTTTTTTTTTTTTTTCACCTCCCTCTCCTATTTTTTTTTTTTTTCTTTTTTTTTTTTTTTTTTTTTTTTTTTTTTTTTTTTTTTTTTTTTTTTTTTTTTTTTTTTTTTTAAAAAAAAAAAAAAAAATAAAAAAAATTTTTTTTTTTTTTTTATAATAAATAAATATTATTTTTTTTTAATTCTGTTTTTTTTTACTACTGTGAAGGAGATATTTATATGAAGTTTTAAAAGAATATTTCATATTTATGTCACACTTCGGGAAAAAATTATATAATATATTAATAATGATATAGAATTATTTATTATTTATTTAATTTATAATATTTATTATAAATATTTTATCTCTTATATTTGAATGTGAGAGTTATTTGGCTTGGAGTAGAATGTCTCTCTAGTTTTATATATAAAATTACAAAGTTTCTAATCGTATCTTTGTAATTTTTAATAATATTTTTTTTTTTAGTATTTATGATTAAAAAATTTATAATTGTAACTTATTATTTTTTTTTGGTTGCTTTTTCATTTTTTTATCTCAATTTGTATTGTTTATTTTATGAATATTAATTTCATTTTCTTGACTTTTTATTTTTTATTTTTATTTATTTATACCTTTTCACAGTATTCTTTATCTCAAATTCTATTGTTTTTTAATAAAAAAAATTATTTATCTTAAAAAATTTCAATAAGTTAATTCTTCTATATTTCTATATTTTTCTATTTTTTTCTATTTTTTAAAATAAATTATTAATTTTGAATATGAGACTTCTACTAGTAACAATTAAAGTATAATCCATTTATTAAGTTTATTATTAAGTTTATTATTAAGTATGTAGCTTCAAAGTAACAATTATAGTACTTTTCTATTATTTAAATTATATTGTTTAAATTTTAAATTTTTATATTATAATGATCATAACAAAAATAATATAATTAATTATTCATTAAATAATTTCTTTTAATCTTAAAAAAAATTAATGTATATAGACATATTTATATTAAATTTATCACTAAAACATAATAAGATTTTTATTTAAAAGTTACAACCTTTTAACAATATTAATAAAATTAATTATCTTTTTCTCTCATATATAATTATTAAATATACTTTTAAATACATATTTGATTATGTGCATAAATAATATATTTTTGTAAAATATTACTATATTTGTATAAAATTTTTATTTAAAAAAATAAATCAAGTACATGATAATGATAAAAAAAATTAAATTTGAAATAAATTAAAAATATATATGTTGACACCGAAAATTTTGGAAATTATTTAATTAATTATGAAGTTGAATAAAATAAAGATTGTGGCAAGGGTGACAACATCAATCAATGAAATAAAAGAGAGTGTCTTTATCAATCACACATCACCCTCTTTTGGTCATCTCTTCATTTATAAATAGAAGACCCTGAGAAGCATTCAAGGAGGTGAAATCAGTGGTGGATCGGAGAGAAACTTCATTCTAACTCTAACTAGGAAGTTCTTTGGGCTAAAGCTAAAATGGATACCTTCCATGGCTTAGGTCACTAGTAATTCCTTTTGTGTTACTTGTGTCTACTGTTTAGGCATAATACCGACACCCATTGTGCTGAAATAACCCCGAAAAAGGACGAAAAGTGAGGAAGAAAGTTTCGGGGACGGAAAGTGAGGAAGAAAGAGATGTAGAAATAGAAAAAACTTCCGAAATGAAGGGGATTAAATAGGGATCCACCGAAGAAGATCCTTCTTCTTCCCCTTTTCCGGAGGATCTGTACAAAATCGATGAAATAGAAGGAAGGAAGGATCCAGAGCAAATCCATGAAATGAAAAAAAGAAAATAAACTCCGAGATTCCCTTCGGGGATCGGGGATCGTTCATAATTTCGGAAGAAGCGAGGCTCTGGTGCATCCTCCCTTAGAGATCAAGCCCAAGGCCCTTAAGAAGTCAAATCCATTCCGAGATCAAGCCCACGACCCTCGAGAAGTCAAAATCAATTAGATCGAGATCAAGCCCAAAAAGGCCCTCGGATCCATGACGAAAAGAATCGGCGAAGATATACAAAAATTGGAGCCCAACATCAAATATATATTATTATCTTGTCATCATATATTTTTTTGATTATTTATTTTGCAGATGATAATCGAAAATTATATTGTTTACAAATTTGGCACACCTAGTGGAACAATCTTTACTGCCCATCCCTTTTTTCGGCAAATATCATTAATGGAGCAGAATGAATGTGTTTGCAAATCTTAAAAAAAAGAAGATAGGCGATCCAACCTTCAAATCTAAAAAAAAATTCAAACTTAAGTGTACATTTCTTTAAACGCCAAACGTGATATTTAGTACAATCTTTCTTTTTATGAGAAGTCTTTCCACAGAAAAAACAAGGTAATTTTTCTTCATTTTTCTCCTTTTCTTGCTTCTTTTGTGGTCTAGAGCCGATAACTTCATTAGTAATCTTCCTTTTCTTTCCTTTATTCTTATGAGTGAATGCCAAATGAGCCCTTTCAACCTTATCATGCTTTAATCTCTCTTCCTCTTGAACACAATGATAAATGAGCTCATTCAGAGTCCACTTCTCCTTTTGACAGTAATAACTAATCTTAAAAGGACTGAATTGAGATGGAAAAGAGATTAATACCTAATACACGAGAAACTCATCTAAAAGCTCTAACTTTAGTGCCTTTGAGGCAAGATGAGACATTTCCATTATGTACTCCCTTATGTTCCCATTACCTTTATACCTTTATTCAAAAACAATGTACATTTTCAGCCTTTTCGTTTTTTGCAAAATGCTCTTCAAGTTTTGTAAAGAACATTTTGGCATCATTCCGATTAGACATAGTATCTCTAAATGTTTCCGGAATTGAACGGTTCATGATCATAAGACTCATGTGATTTGACCACTCCCACTTTTCGTAATTCCTCCTTTCATCAAAGGAACTAGAATCCATAACATCATGTGGTCACTCAATTCGGAAAACGAGATCTAGATCCATGCAACCAAGAATGATCATAACATTTTCTTTCAAAAATTTAAAGTTTGTACCATTCAGTGTTGGTATAGAATTGATATTGGCAAATATTGATGCAGCAAAATTATTAACTGAATAGAGAACAAAATAATAAAATTAACAAGCTTACACTAAATACCAAATGCAAAAATAACTAAAATAATTCAAATAAATGTAAAATAAAAACCGATCAAGAAACCTAGTACAACATTGATATTTAGTTTTTGGCCAAAATGTCAATTTGTAAGTGGTATTCTCAATGTAATAATCAAATATTGGCAATAAATTCCTATCAAACAACAAGTCTTTCTTTGGACCGACTAATTATTCCGACAAAAAAAAAAACAAAACCCAATAATTATCACATATTTATTACCGTGTTTAAAACTTCTACCAAATAACAACTTTTCTTCGGGCCAATTATTATTTGCATTAAAAATAACACATACAAGCATTCTTATACTTTAAATTAAATAAGTTACACAAAAAGGTCACTTTGACAACTTTAAGTTTCAATTAAGTAATTCAAAATACAAGTACTTTAAACCAAAATTAGAATTTTAATTAAATTTTATATTATATATAATATAAATATACTGTAAAAGGATAACAAAATTACCCCGCTTCTAAAATATAAATTCACTGAAAAAAAAGGAATAACAAAATCATGCCCAAAAACGAAATTGTATATATATTCATAATATCTTAAAGCTAAAAAACCATTTCATTGAAGAAATATATATATACAAAGTCCAAAAATATATATGTGTGCACGTGTACTGAATTTACAATTCAGTTCCAAATATATATATATAATCTCACTCAACAAGAAGGTCCAAAAATATATATGTATTTTTATTTATTTTTTAAGCTAGAAGATCGATATTATATATACATAAGATGTTAAAGTACATTGGATCAACCCGGTTCTTGGGAGGGAGTTGATAAAGGATCCTAATGCTTCCTCCAGGGCGGTTGGTCGAGGCGGATGGGGTGGTTCGCGTCACGTTAAGCTGGTGGTTAGCGTCATGTTAAAAACTCTGGGTCAAGCCTTAACCCTCAAGTTCGAATTAGTCTCAAAAAAAAAAAATCGAAAGAACAAAAAAAAAAAATTGTTGAAGTACATCAACTGTGAAATGGGCTTGGTTATCAAAAAAAAAAAAAAAAAAAAAAAAAAAAAAAAAAATTAAGTTAAAGTACATCAACTGTGAAAATGGGCTTACATAAACCAGACTAACAAAGGCTCACATAAAAACTTAGAAACATAACCAAAAAAATCCCCAGAAAACCCAAAAACATAACAAAAAATCAAAACAAAACATAGTGGACTAACCACAAGCCGAAATACAAAGGTGCGACCAAATAAGGTATCTATCTACACATGGCTCATACTTATTTCTGATTGATGATAATCCATTAAACTTTATTACATCACTTTAATAGGTCTAATAAAATATAATAATATTACAACATTAAATACATAATTGACACGTAAACTCACATAATTTATTGAAATAAATTCAACAAAGTTTAGGATAATTTTGTAAACTTCTTTTAATCTTGTAACTGCTAGTTCGTTGTTTTCAGAATATGATGAAAAATTAAATTTCTTATTTGTTTAAGAGAAATTTCTTCCGTGGTAAATGAAAATAGTAGAGAAGTATATCATACATTACTAATGCAGTAAGTATATACCAATTTTAATCTTTAGATATTTTTTTACAAGTTTTTTGTTTTTCTTTCTCTTTAAAAATATTCTCTCAAGTCACCTTATTAAATATTTTTAAAAATTTTAAATTAGAAAAAAAAAATACAAGATGCAGTCATATATTGAAGTAAATTTTAATATTTTATTTTAAAACATTATATTTTTAAGAAACATACTCATTTGAATGTCTTGTAAGGGACCCATTAGACATTAACGAGAATAATTCTAATAAAATAATTCCAAATGGGAATACTTGGATATAGTTACATTTGATTTTTGTTATTTTGTGTTTGTGCAATTTATATTTCAAGTTCTGCTTTTTCCTTTTGTTGGGTGATGTCTACAAAATATTTTGGGTTTGTGCAATATATTTATAGAATTGACATGGGTGATGTCTTAATGATATGGTGATATGTAATACATTTCCAACGACTTTTTTTTTTTTGAAAATGGTACTTGTGTCCATTCACATGTAGCAGTATTTAATACAAGCATGCTATTCTTTGGACCCAAGTTGAGGTTCTAAGAAGAACAGAACTACTGATTGGTGCTCAAGTCATCAATAGCAGAATGGAAGGAGCCCTTTTTGTTCTAGAATCTGTTTATGCAGTATTCATGTTAGCTACTTTATGGTGCTCATTGCAAACAACACCAAGAAATGTGCCAACACAGGGATCATCATTAGCTATCCCAGAGGAAAGAATCTTGCTTTCTGGATCTAAAGAAGACTATGTCCATTAAAGCTCTCAATTCAGTGTTAAGATATTTTGTAGAGTTAGCAGTTCATGTCATTAGTGAACATTAGACATTTTCTGAAACTTCTATAGTATACTTTTGCACCAAATGTTAATAACATATGGTGCTACATCCATAACTATTACTTTGCAATATAGAAGAAATTGATTTTTTTTTTTTTTTTTTTTTTTGGGGGTAACATAGAAAAATTGATTAATGTTAAAATCTCTTATCATGTTAATATAATTTTTGGTACTCTTCGCACTTGGGGGTGAAGTGTTACTACTAGTCTTATATATATAAGATTATAACTTTCTAATGATATGATATTGTAATTTTATTGAATGTTTTAGATTTTAATGTCTTTATGATCTTCCTCTTAATAATTTAACTTCTTTTTTTTTTTTTTTTATATAGTTTTTGTCTCATAATTCTTTATCTTCCAATATAAATATATATATATATATATATATATATATTATCTCATTTATATTATTTTATAATTGTTTCATCTTCACTATTTTATTCTATTCATTGATTTGCATAATACATACATAATCAATATAACCATTTTTCATCCTTATAATTTTCAAATATTATGTAATATCACATATTTATTTCCATGTGTGTTAGTATTATTATTTAAATGCAATTAATTCTTTTTATACATGCTTCTCTAATTTTTATTATTATATTTTATGATTTTGTCTTTTTGATTTTAATCTTCTACTCTTTAACCAGTTAATTATTTATATATATATATATATATATATATATATATATATTATGTAGTATTTTATATTTAAATGTTTTATTGATTTATTGTTTTAACTATTTATCCTTTTTTTCCATTCCCATGGAAGTGACTTATTTATTTATTTTTTATTATTATTCATTTTAATTTCTTAATATTGTCCTTTTTTTAAAAAAAAAGTGATTGTTGCTAATAGTTTTTTTTTTAATTTGGTATAAAATTTCATTTCATATCTAAATATTAAATTTTTTAATAATGTATCATATTTCTTAATTTTTTGAAAATGATAATATACCATATAAATTTTTAATAATTTCAAATTAAATAAATCAATTTTAATAAATTTTATGTATCAATTTAATAATAACTTTTTATGTTTTACATGTTTATATTTATTATATATGATTTAAAATGTTAAGAAGACGTAACTCAGTTGATAAACACCTTCACTTATGACATGAGAGGTCATGAGTTTGAGATATGATAGAAATTAAGATTTTTTTTAAAAAAATATATATATGATTTAAAATATATATTTTAAAAAGTAAAATTCTTTTTATTGTCTAAATATTTAAAATTCTAATAAAAATATAATTTAATTCAATTATTTATAAAATAAATTTTTTTAAAAAATAATTAGAATATAAATTAAATTAATAAAAAATTAAAATTACAGTAAATTAAAAAAAAATAAAAAAATTTATATATGATTCTACACCTCGGGTGTGGAATGTTACTCTAGTCTTACATATAAGATTACAAGAGTTCATATTTTCTTTTATGGCATTCTTGTAATTATGCGACTTTTAATACCTAATTTTTAAGTTTCTTTTTTTTTTATGATATTAATATTTTAATTTTAATTAATTTTTAATATTTTGTGTTTTTTTGGTAAATAATATTTTGTGTATTAATTGTTTATCTCTATAACTCTTAAATTATTATTTTTTTAAAAAAAATTATCTATAATTTGAATTTTTTTCATTTTTTTAGACCTTATTAATTTTTCTTTAATCTCAAATGTTTTTTAAGAATTTATTTATAGGTTCTTAAAAATGATAGTTGAAGAAGTTATAAAATAATTTGAATTGATTGTTTATATTATAATTTTTTTAAAAAAAAAATTATATAGAATTTTGAAATTTGATATAACTATTGAACTATATAATAAATTTATAATATTAATTTAATAGTTACTATAAATGTATCTTATCTATTCTTTTTAATTATATATATTTAAATTTTTATCTCTTACTTCTTACCCTTAGATAATTTATATTATATAGTGTAGTTAATAATTAATATATTTTATAACTTTAGTTTTTTAATTTACTAACTTCCCATGTTCCTTTTCTAAAAAAAAAAAAATTAAATTACATTCCTAACTTATTTAAAGAGAGAATGAGTAAACTTTTTTTTCCCTATTTTTTCTCTTTGTCACTTCATAAAGAAAAATTGGAGAAGAAATTAAGAAACTATGAGGCACGGGGGAGCTCGTAAAAATTAAGAATTCTTCTTAATTTAAGTACCATTTATGTATGCAAAATATTTATCCGATTTAAATCCATATTTAAAATCTTGTCTAAAACTCTTCAGGTCACAAGAGGGAGAAAAAAATGGAATAGTTTTTTTAAAATTTTTTTTTTTATTATTAGAGAATAGGGGTGTCGAATCCAACCCCAGGTTGACTAGTTTTTTTTAAAGTTGATAACCTAAGATTTGCTTTTGCGTTGAAAATCAAAAGTGGAAGATTTGCTTTTGCATTTCTTTGCTTTTAATATAGTGGATTACAGCCAAAAATTTGTCCTCTGCCCTTTCATTTCCCTGTTTAGTTATCTTCAATCGTCAATAATATATATATTGCAAAGTACTTACTATTCCCGTTCTTGGTTCTACTGAACCTTGTCTCCCTCACTAGAAGTACTCAGAATCCTTTACAATAAGGAAGAAATAGAAATGGGAGTTCCATCTTTTTATAGATGGTTGCTGAACAAATATCCCAAGATTGTAGTTGATGTTAGAGAAAGCACAGCTAATCGTACTGATATGGAGTTCGATAACTTATACCTGGATATGAATGGGATTATACATCCCTGTTTCCATCCGGAGTCCAATAATGTATATGTATGTATATTCTTTTCTTCTTATTTTTATTTATTTTTCTTCCTTTAGATTTGTAATTTAACATGGTATAATTGTTTTCACTGTCCGGCCAGATTGTTCATCCAACAACCTTTGAAGATGTTTTCACGAACATTTACCAATACATTGATAATCTCTTCGATATTATCAAGCCTCGGAAACTTCTCTACATGGCCATAGGTGGCTTTTCATCTTCCATCTTCCTGCTCCCTCTATTTTTTTTTTTTTTTGTTAATGAAACTATGACTAAAATATTTAGTGACATTATTTTCTAAAAAATATATATATATAAAAAGAATATTTAATGAATATAACTTGTAAAATATAATTAGTTATATAGATACTTAACTGATATTTTTTCTTAATTTTCTAATGTGAAGTTAAAAGAAACGAGAGAATACTAACATAAAATACCATGAATGCATATGTAGATGGGGTTGCTCCACGGGCAAAGTTGAATCAGCAGCGAGCAAGGCGTTAACGTTTAGAACCGCTAAAGACAATGAAACTGCTGTAAGTATATATATAATTTATCTTCTTTCTTGTTAAGGAGATTAAATATAGGTCCCTAATCTTGTACAAAATATATATATATATATATAGGAAAAGATGGAAGAGATGTTGAGGAAAGAATTTGAACGGCAAGGGAAAAATGTATTGCCAAAAGAACAATCTGAACTGTCAGATTCTAATGTTATAACTCCAGGGACACAATTCATGTGCTCCCTTTCTAGTAAGCTTCGACAGTACATCAAACTACGAATGACTGAAGATTCACGCTGGAAAGATATCAAGGTTAGTATAATTATACATACATACATATTCTATAATTTTGAGATGAAAATGTCCAATTATGCCGTGTATAAATATGTTGAAGAAGAGAATGTAAACAGGTAATTCTCTCTGATGCAAATGTTCCTGGTGAAGGGGAGCACAAGATAATGTCATTTATACGTGCTCAGCGAAGTTGCAAAGATTATGACCGAAACACTAAACACTGTCTCTATGGCGTGGTATACATTATATATATATATATATATTCCTTGCATATTTTCCTTGAATTTCCAATTATTTTTAAGCATAACAGATTTATTAACTTCCTAATGCAGGATGCAGATTTAATCATGTTAGCATTGTCTACACATGAAGTTCATTTCTCTATATTGAGAGAGGTACCACTCACTAACATTGAATTTTTCATCTCCATTTATTTATTGTTATTATTATTTTTTTTTTTCCCCTTCTCTTTGCATCCAACAATGACTAGTTTACTTGTTCTTTAATTGTAGTGAAAGTTCCCCTTTTCTTATTAATGCCATGATTGAATAGATCGAGGAAAATATGGATACTCTTGTATTTAGTATAGTGATTGTGCCTGTGTTTTAAAAGGATGTGCTCTGTTTCAGAAATTGAATTCTGTGACTCTCAATTAATCATTTGTGCAGAAAACAATTGGCGGATTGACATTACAATCCAACCAATCTGAGGCAGCATCAGATAGTAAAGAAAGAGCATTTGTGAAGAAAATAGCTTTTCAGGTTGTTTAAAAAGGGAAACTTGTTTATCTAAAGATTTTCTCCATCAATTAGATAACTGACTGA
The DNA here is from genome assembly GCA_025388415.1 of Cynanchum wilfordii. Taxonomy (NCBI): domain Eukaryota; kingdom Viridiplantae; phylum Streptophyta; class Magnoliopsida; order Gentianales; family Apocynaceae; genus Cynanchum; species Cynanchum wilfordii. The sequence goes on along the minus strand of JAHSUH010003640.1, from coordinate 376,705 downwards.
CTGACTGACTTTTTTTTCAGTTTTTGAATGTCTGGACACTCAGAGAGTACATTGAAATTGACATGAGAATAATCAATCTACCTAAGAACTTTAAAAGAGTTGATCTAGAAAGGATTATTGATGATTTCATCTTTATATGTTTCTTTGCTGGGAATGATTTCTTACCACATATGCCTACTCTGGCAATGCATGAGGTCTGCGTTCTCTCCTTCCTGATAGTTTATATATATTTCTTTCTAATTTATGCTCTCTAATACGTATTATGCTCAGAGTGCTCTTGATTTGTTGATTCATGTCTACAAGAATGAGTTTAAGAATCTTGGAGGGTACTTGATCGATACTCAATGTGTACGTACTAATCAAATTTCTCTCGTTTATTATATAGAATTACAGTGCCTAAACTTATAAAACTTCTTGTTATGTGTTTGCAGATTGAAGACAGAAAGGCTGGTTATATTAAGTTAAAAAGAGTGGAGAAATTCTTACTGTCTGTTGGACAATTTGAAGACAAGATTTTCAAGAAAAGGACAGAAATGAGAGAGAGAAAGATGAAGAAGATTCTTATGAATGCTGTAAGTGCTCATCCTCATTTTATGTCTCATTGATGATTTAACTATGAAATTAATCCTATTGTGTTTACCTGTGACAGGAATATGTTGACAGTCAAGAATCTATTGCTGCAAAAGTAGATGGAGAAATTAATTGTATTAATTTTACATCTTCCTGTAGCAAAACTGCTGATGATTCTGATGTAAGAAATCCATTTATCAAGGATTCATCTTCATTACTGTAGTTTTTAATAGTGTTCATCATCATATTTGGTATAGTAATTTTTTTTTTTTTTTTTTTTTCTCGTGTGTATTTGTCTTAGGTTTTGAACAATACAAGAGAGTTAAAACAGAAGTTGAAAGAACTAATTAGTTACAATTCAGATACTTTCAGGAATGGTAACCTTGGAACAGACAAGGTTTGCTGGTGATTTTGCTTGAATTCATCTAAGGATGCCAATTTTCCTATGAATAGATGCATATAAAAATGGTATATTTTGCAGGTGAAACTAGGAACGCCAGGATACAAAGAAAGATATTACGACGAAAAGTTTTCAACAAAAAACCAAGAAGAGAGGGAAATCAAAAGAAAAGAGTTGGTATATATTATATATACGAGAAGTCTTTATATATATATATATATATATATATATATATATATATATTAAATTCAGACTATTTTCTAATTTGAAGCTGTTGACAAGTTACAAATTTATTGTGATTAGTATTAACTGTATGAATTGTTATTTATTTTAAGGTTCAGAAGTACACAGAAGGTCTTTGTTGGGTTCTCTAGTACTATTATGGAGGAGTTCCTTTGTGGAATTGGTAATACATTAATACTTTGCATATTGAGTTATACTGATTTTTTTGGTCGCTCACTGATTAAGTGACTCATAAAATTAGGTTTTATCCATTCCATTATAGTCCATTTGCATCGGATTTAAAAGGCCTTTCTCATGTCAACATTACCTTTGAAAAAGGTTTACCAATCAAACCTTTTGATCAACTAATGGCTGTCCTCCCACCAAGAAGGTAAATTGGACTTTCATATTCTTCTTGTTGTTGTTTGTTTTAATCTCCATTTGATCAAGTAATGACATCTGAAATACATGAAATAGTGCTGATATACTTCCTGAAGCTTTCAAGAAACTCATGCTGGACGAGAATTCGAACATAAGAGATTTTTATCCAGGAGGTAAAACTACTATTCATTTCTTGATTTTGGTTAGGAAAATCTGTTAATGTCAAAAAACCCAGTTTCTTCATGTGTAGATTTTGAGAGTGATTTAGATGGGACAAGATATCTTTGGCAAGTAAGTAATTCTTTGTTTACTTAATTAAACAAAAACATGGATTACTTCTCTACTGATTTCCTCTCATGTGGAATATATGCAGGCTGTCTGCAAGCTTCCTTTCATTGATGAAAAACGTCTCCTAACTGAAACAAAAATCATTGAGAAACAACTTAAGGTTTTCTTTTAAGTGTTTATTACAAAATCAATTTTTACAATTACCTTAAATGAAGTCAAACTTCAAATTATTAGAAAGTGCTAAAAATTGTTTTATATTATATTAGGAACACGAGAAAGACAGGAATGCAACAAGTGCTGATAGGTTATTTGTATCAAAATTCAGCAGTATTGGTGACCATATTATATCAATCCATAAGCATTCTCAACCTACTGTTTGGAACACAATTGACATAACAAGGTAAGTTCAACGATTCATGTTGGTTTTCATAGTTTTATGATCATTTATTAACTAAAGTTACATCTATGATTTTTTTATTAGCAATGGAATCTGTGGTTTTATCTCAATTGACTTCAATGATAAATCAGAAGAAGATTTAGCCGCAATGTAAGTTTTTATTTTTTTTTATTTTTTTTCAATTGAAGGTTCCAAAGAAAATGCTTGTAATGATATATGTTCATTCTCATATATATATATATATATTTGCAGGTGTGTGTTTTATGATTTACCTGTTCATGATTGTTTTCATAATCATCATCTCCTTGAGGGCGTCAAGATTCCGGAAAAGGTAAACAATATTTTGGATAATTTAAGCTTTAAACAAGTCTCCATTTTGTCTATAAAAGTGTTTTTGCAGACAGTAACTGAGGAAGACATAGTCGAATCAGGGCTGTGGCACGAAAACGGAGGCAACAATTTCCATAATCAAATAGGTAATAAGTCAGTATCGGAAGGTTTCAAATCATTTTGTCAGCCAAACTACAGAAATCTCCGACAATCAAATTACAATTCAAATTCTGTTAGTGTTAGCACTAGCAGTACTGTTGACTGGAGACTGGACAAAATCAGTGGTGGTGGAACAGAGTCACAACGGCAGAATTTTGGAGGATGGAGAACTGGGAACGTTAATCCGCCCGGCGGCGATCCATCATTCTCCTCCTCCTCTTCCTCTGGCCAACAACAACAACAACAACAACAACAACAACGGGGTTATTATGGTTGAAGAAACTAAGAAAAGTTGTGCAAAAGTTTTTTACTTTTGTTGTATCATCAAAAGATGGAAAACTAGTTAGAACTTAGAAGCTGAGGTTAGTATAATATATATATATATATATATATATATACATACGTATTCTCTCTTATAAAGATGTATTGTATATACTTGAGATACGAAATAGAGGAAAATTGGCTGATATAGTTCCTATTATTGTGGTTTTCATACGATTAGATTACTTTATTTTTATTTTTATTTTTATTTCTTTATCTTTTTTTTTTTTAGACCTCATTTAACATTTAAGTGAATATTTATTAAATAAATAAGAAACATTACACATAAATAAATGAATAATTATCATTTATGGTAACAGAAACATCCAACCCTAAAAAGGTGGAGACAACAAGACTCATTCTTAAAAAATTAGAAGAGGAAACAACAACAAAACAAACAAAATTCAAAAACAACAACAACACCACAACTATTATATCTATATTAATGGTATTTCGACCACCGATCATTGGCATCATTTGCAAGAAGAGCTCGAGTTCATCTTCTTCCTTCATCAACGATCTTTGCGATTCATGAATCATAAACCCTCAAAGATAGTCTGCAAAAAAGATAAACATCGAGAAATTGGCCCAAGTAAAACGAGTTTAAAAGTTAATTCTTCAAAATGAAGAAAAAGAGCTTGATCAACTAAGATCAAATGATATCTTGCATATGAAAAGTGAAAGATGATAAAAATAGATAAAAATAGATAAAATAGTAACAAAAGAACAAAAAAAAAAAAGAACAATAACAAGAAGAAGGAAATGGATGGCAAGAGAGAAGCCTAACGAGCTTCTCTCTTGGGGGAAATGGAGGAGAGGGAGGGCTGCTATTGGTGAGAGAAAGAGAGGTAGAGAGAGAATTTTAGTTAGGGTTTAAAAGGTTATATTTGGTATTCTCATTTAAACTATGTATACAATTTCATACTTTAGTCAAATTTAATTAACAAATGTGTCAAAAGTCATCACATAATTACAACACGAATTACAATTAAGGATCAAATTATATGAAAACAAAAATTTATGGATGAATGATACACGCAAGTTATTATTTTAAGCACTAAAATTGTATGAAAATACATTACAAAGAGTTATTGTGACATATGTATTACTGACTTTTATAATTTAAAGTCTAAAAACCTTCTATTACTATGTATGTAAAAAGGTCTTTAAGAATAAATATTTAGATTTAAAAAAAAAAAAGTAATAATTCATACATAAAATAGCCTATCAAGACAATTCAAAGTAAGAAACATCTTAATATATACTTTTAAAAATGTTAGTCTATTTTCTTGTTGTGATGAGTTACATGATAAAAAATTTAATAAAATTTGATGAAAAGATGAAATTGTATAAATAATTAAAATAATAATAATCTAAAACAAAGATAAAAAGAGTAATTGGTGAATTTAATATCAAACAAATTTATGTTTAGCAAGCTTAATCATAAAATATATTTTTGATTTTTAAAGTTTCAAACATTTTTATCTAAGACAACTAAAGTCCTTTTTCACAAATTTTCATCAAAAAAATTTTAAAATTTAACGATTTGTGTGGTTTATTGAATAAAAGAAAATGGTAAAAATAGTATGAAGTCCTCTATGCTCCTATGTGAGACCCCAAAAAAACTATCTACATAGCCTCTCAAGGTAGGCTAGATCCCTCTCAGTATGAGAGACGATTGCATAGTATAGATTGGAAGGGCTACTAATGTCGACAGCAATGGAATCGCTCTCGCTGCCTTAGACAAAATCTTCATCTTCTAACCCGAAAGACATTCAATGTAACTGAAAGATGTCAGACTTCAAAAGCAACTTAAAAATTTGTTAAAAATGAAAAACACACTTGAAATTCTCTCTCGCATGGAGATTCCAGCTCCTTTATTACCACAAGATTGTGATGATATCTAGAGATCTACATATAAAATTCCATTTTCTAACTCAATGGATGTGGACTCTGTTTCAACTGATTTTAGTTATAAGGATTGTTTACTTAACAAATCTTCTGGTTCTTTGCCACAGGATTTCGGTCTCGAGCATACAGTTCTTCAATTTGACACTTCACCAGAGATTACTGCTCCTATTCAAGATATTCCTTTTATACCGTTAGATTCAGAGGAGAAGATATGTCTATATAAGCCATGGCAACATTCTCTGATTATCAAGGTTCTTGGGAAACGATTGGGTTACCGTTATTTGCTTAATAGATTAAAGATGCTCTAGAATCTTTCTGAAGATTTAAGACTCATGGATTTGGGAAATGACTTCTATCTCATCCGATTTCAGTTTGCTCATAATTATGATAAGGTTTTACTTGGTGGCCCATGGTTTGTTGGTCAAAATTTTTTAAGCATTAGATGTTGGGAACCTAAGTTAAATTCAGCTACTGCTAGTTGTCAGAACACAGCTCTTTGGGCTCGTCTGCCAGGCCTTCCAGCAGAATTTTATGATATCAAGTTATTTCAGAAGGTAGGTAATTCTCTGGCTAGATCGCTAAAAATTGATGCTCATACAAATGATGCCCTTAGGGGACAATATGTCAGGTTATGTATTCAAATTCAGATTGATAAACCTTTACAAACTATTGTGGCTATTGGAGATCATCTACAACAAGTAGTTTATGAGGGTATCAATCAAATTTGTTTCCTATGTGGGAAATTTGGGCATAAAGATTCTGTTTGTTCTGATTTTCATAAATCTTCTCCGCCTGTTTCTAACTCAGTTCAGCATCAGACTCCTAATCTTATTTCTAATCTCTCTTCTAATTCAGTTTCTATGCCTAAATCTACTACTATTTCTGAATCAGTAACTACTCTTAATTATGCTCCTACTTCTGTTCCAAATTCAACTTCATGTAGCCCTAGTGAGTCACTCCATTTTGGTCATGGGCCATGGATTGTTGTTCAATCTAAGAAACGTCTAGGCCCAAGATTTAATCAGTCTAGTCTACCTATGGCCCAATCAAAGAACTCTACTTTTTAAAATTCTCCTATCTCTATTACAAAATTAGGTAAAGAAGATAAATTACAACAGAAATGGATTCCTAAAACTTCTTTATCTACTAATAATGGTATTAACACAAATAAATTTGTTGTTTTGTCTGCTGCTTTGTCTGCTTCTGCATCATCTGTTTTGTCTTATTCCACTTTATCCTCGCTTCACATTTAGCTTATTGTAATTCCACTCATCCTATCTGTATTGCATCTTCATTGGATATACATGTATATCACTCAGCAACTATAATTAACACATCATCATTAGATAGAGTACAAGATAATATATCTATGACTAATATTACCTCTAATATGCCTAGTCATATAAGCTACAACCCTACCATAGAGATATACCTGCCACATATTGACACATCTATTACATTAGTTAATTCTATATTGACAGAAACTGCAAAAACTTCCAGTTCATCAGATTTAAACCTTACCATATCAACACCTCTTACTTCTTTTACTGCTTCTTCTTCTTACCCTATAAATACTAGTTCTAGTTTACATAATTTCCATTTAACAAATTCTACAATAGAAGCCTTTAAAGCCTTACCTAGATACCACTTAGATCATGCCAAGCCAGTCCAACCTTTGGAACAGGAGGAGACTACAATCTCCTCAGTACCATTCCCTGGCAGGCCAACCTCTAGTGATTTCCCCAAATCAAGAACCCCTTGTCATAATCCCATATATAGATACCCAAATCCGCATTCCTCTGCCCCCAGCTTTTGTCTCCAGTTCAATAATGGAATGGGCATTGATGGACACCAACTTGAACCTATCCTTCTGGATCAATCACAATCTATTAGTCTTGAATATTCAGGATCCCCGTTACATAGCCCAACTTATAGAGGATACCATGCGGACTACAATGGAAAACCTAATGAACAACCCATGGTTACTTCATGCTGCAATGGGTCAACATTGGAATTTGATTTAACACTGTTTCCCCAGCCATTTCCATAATGGACAGAACCAGTTCCACCCCATCATCTTCCCCCTTTTCCTACCCACCAGGTAGAGACACTATCCCACCCATCCACTCCAATACATATCCCATCAAATCCACCAATGACTATCAATAGCAACAGCCACTCTCCATCACCATTGAGCAGTCCACAATCCCCTCTCAATCTCAATCTTCCCCCAATAACCTCAACATGAGCAAGAACAAGGCTTCATGCGAGGAAATCAGAGTATTTGGACATCCTTGGAATTCATAGAGATAGACAAAGACATAGTAGACTTAATGTTTCTATCCCTCCAGAGGAAACTATTCAAACTCTCCTTCACCCCACAGATTTCAAAATTTTCTCTCATTCTCAGAGCTACAAATCTAGTGATCCCACACCACCTGAAATACACAATGATAGTGATTCCCACTCTCAAGGAAATATCACATTCCCAATTACCTCCTCTAATGGAGACAACATCACATCCTCTTCCCATGAACCTTCTAGTATGGAATCATAGAGGAGTGGGGAATCAAGATTTCTTACTCACTTTTAGGATTTGAATACTATGCACCACCCTGAAATTTTTACTTTAACTGAAATTAAACTTACTGTTTCTAGGACTGTTGAAATCTAGCTGGCAAGGTAGTTTTAATTAAGGCTACTTTAGCTTCTCTTCCTACACATCTTATGCAATGTATTAAACTTCCACAATCTATGTTGAATTCTATGGATAAGATGACAAGATCCTTTATTTGGTGAAGTATTTCTAAGCTTCATTATATTAACTGGAATATCACTACTCAACCATTACATTTTAATGGCTTAAATATCCCACAATCTACTCTAAGAAATTTATCTTTACTTATGAGTTTATCTTGGAGATTTACTCATTCAAATGCCTATTGGGCTCAAATTCTTAGCAGTAAGTATCCCAAAGGACTAAACCATAATTATTCTAGAGTTTCACCTATAAGGAAAAGCTTAAAAATAGGATGGAATCTTTGTAAACTAGGTAGAGCTTATAGTATTGGTAATAATTCATAAACAAAGTTTTGGCTTGATACCTTGTGTACAAATATCCCTCTTTCTAAACTACTTTTTGGTCCTTTCACTAAAAATGATCTTACATTACAGGTTAAGGATATTTACAATCCTAATACTCTTTCATGGGACTTCTCCTCACTCAGTATTATAGTATTTTTATAATAATATTTTAGTATTTCTAATCACATTAGAAATAAAATTTATAGTATTTTTATTCCCCAAACTCATCAATATATTCCAAATAAAGAATACTGGAAATTTACCTCAACTGGTCTGTTTACTACTCATTCTTCATATCAATTTCTTTTGCATAATCAATCCCTTCCTACAAAGCATTTAGTAACAAACAAATCAGCAAATTGGATTTGGAAAGATGTTAATACACTAATGAAGATTAAATATTTCCTTTATTTGGCTTATCTTGAGCGATTGCCAAGCTTTAAATTTCTTCATCATCTTGGTATTTTATCTTCAGCTACCTGTAAAAGATGCTTTTTATTAGATGAATCTCTTTTACATTTATTTAGGGATTGTTTAACATTTCGGGTATACTAGTCTCATTACAAAAATTTCTTGCTATGCTATATTCTTGATTTCTTTTCTCTTTCTGATTTCCCTCTTTGGCTTAAAACAAACAATCTTCAACAACATGTGTTACCTAACTCTCTACCTTGGTCTAATTTTTTTACTTTTTCTTCTAGGTTTTTGTGGATTAATAGGAATAATTTCTTACATCAATCTACTCTTTTCACATATCTTTCTCCTATCTTTGTTGAATCTAGAGTTATGGAGTTTTTACAATTCGGTTTTGATAATGTTTTTCTTTTCCTCCAATAAAGATTCAAACTAAGTTTATTCAATGGATTCCGCCAGATTTTCCCTTTTTAAATATGAATTCCGATGGTTCCGCTAAACCTAATCGTGGTAAGTTAGGAATTGGTGGAGTTTTTCGTGATTATCGGGGTAAATGGATTCTAGGGTATTGTCCGACTATTCCTTATGGTAATAATTTATATGCTAAGTTGCGAGCTATTAAGGAAGGTCCGCAATATACTCACACTATATTGGAAAGTGATTCGAGTATTGCTCTCCACCTCTTGACTTTTTTTTTTTTGCTAAAAACCGGGTAATAATACTATTGAAAAGGGAAGTACAAAGATGGAAACAACCACCAAAAAAAGGCAAAAGCCCAGATCCTATGCCCAAGCTAATAAGAGCTCAACCACTTTTGATAAGCTGGTTTTAGCAAGGACATAGGGATCCTCCAAAAAATAGGTGGAATCATGATTCCAAGCATTATAATTACACCATAAATCATGAATAAATTGCCTAAAGATATACGGCCAAAATCTACCAAAAGAAGAAACAATGCCTACTATACATATTGACAGAAATCCAGGTCGGCACATCATTAGCTTCCTTGAAGACAGTCCACTCCGTGCTGGACAGAATCATGCACCAGACAGCAGCCACAGGTAGGTAGTCCCGTAACACATGCATAATAGATTGATTATGTTGTAGAAAAACTGGACACAAAGGAGAGGCTGCAATACCTCTCTGCCAGAGCATATCAACCGTAGGTAGGGCTCCATGTAGCGCAAACCATAGAGTTAAGGACGGGCGAACAGGTCCCCAAAATTTCCAGATTCGCATCCAAGGGATTTTATCACGCAAGTAAGGTTGAGGCAACATAGCATGGCGAAGTGAACTAGACGAGAAAGCACCATTCTTAGACAGAGTCCATCGGGGCTTATCTCTTGAAGTCCGGGACTCCTCTAGAACGATCGAGTTCAACAACTTTAGAATATTAGGTGAAAGGAATTGCTGCAAAATATCCAACTTCCATCCACTTCCCGGACACCAAAAATCTTGCACCGCAACACATGTGGAACAGCTGCAATTGCCCAAGTGCTTAAAGAATCTTTACAGCCAGGCAACGGCTCCAGACCCCAAAATAGCCGGGGCTCCATCCGATAAACCTTACCCCATTCCAGCCCCCTTCTTAAACCAGTTGAAGGCTTGACTTACACCCCTCAAAATGTGGGAAGAACTCTTAGGCTGGATGCCTCTAACCAAAGCACTCCACCCTCCATACTTGGTTTTCAAAATTTGGCTACTAACATTATCTAGTTGGACTAGCAACCTCCACAATAACTTAGCAACAAAGCTATATTCATATCTCGTAGCACCGGCACCCCGAGGCCTCCCATAGCCTTCGGTTTACAAATTCTGCTCCAGGCCACCGTGTGCATAGCTCGCTTTTCCTATGTCGTTCCCCAAAAGAAATTCCTGCAGACACGAACCAATTTATCCACCAAAAGGCACGGCAACTTAATCGTTTGCATTACATAAATGGGCAGTGCAGACAAGGTAGATTTCAAGCAGTGTGAGACGGGCCGCCCTCGAAAAAGAATTCATTTTCCAAGTCGCCAATCTCCGTTGGGCTCTGTCAAGAATATAATGGAACAATTTAGTTGGCCGTCCGTGAAGCATAGGGAGGCCTAAATAGACTCCAAGATCCGAGGTGGCCGGAATGTGAAAGGCCGAACAGATTGAATTCCTGAGATAACTCGGGGTGTTTGGAGAAAACCAAACCCGAGATTTACCTCTGTTAACTCTCTGACCAGAAAAGCCACAAAACTGTGCTAGAATAAATTCCATGGTACGAGCTTGGGAGAAGGAGGCTTCCCCGACTAACAATAAATCATCAGCGAAAAAAACATGTGATATACCAATACCCCTACGACAAGGTTTCACCGGAGTCCAAATTCCTGCATCCACTGCCTTGGTAATCTGCTGACTCAACACCTCCATGCACAGAACAAACAGGTAAGGAGATAAAGGGTCTCCATGACGCAGGCCTCGGGAGGGGTAAAAGGGTGTCGTAGCCTCTCCATTCCAAAGCACACTGCCAACCTGGACGAAGTGATGCAATCCATAATCAAATCCAGGAATTCCAACTTAAAGCCCGTAACCTTTATAACCTCTCTAAGGAAATTCTAGTCGACTCTATCGTAAACTTTTTCCAAGTCAACCTTTAGAATGAAACACCCTTTTCGACCCTCCCTCTTCCTCAACGAGTGAACAAGTTCTTGAGCGATCACCACGTTATCTACAGTAGACCTTCCCGGAATGAAACTAGCTTGAAAGTGTCCCGTAAGTTTAGGCATGAGAGGTTTCAGCCGGTTAGCTAAAATTTTGGAAACCAATTTGACCAACACATTGCATAATGAAATTGGTCGGAACTGACTCAGAGATTCCGGAGCTTCACCTTTAGGAATTAAGCAAATCGGGGCTTCATTCAAACCCGAAGTAATCTACCATTAATAAACATCAACTGTATAGCCTCTGTGACCCGTCCTCCAAGAATATGCCAGTACTTCAAACAAACACGGAGAGAACCCATCCGGCCCTAGAGCTTTATAAGTCCCCATTTGCGAGATCGCCTCAAAAACCTCCTCAGCTGTCACAAGTCTATTAATCCAATGTTTATCTCGGTGAGACACAGCTGTAAAGTTCCAAGTTTCCGGTTGACATGGCAAACATGGCTCCTTGGTGTACAATTTACGATAAAATTCCCGCGAGGCCCTCTGTAGGCTATCCCGATCATCACACCACTCCCCATCCTCTAACTTCAACCTATCAATCTTGTTTCTACGCCTACGAATAACAGTTGAAGTATGGAAGAATCTCGTATTCCTCTCTCCCTCCCTTAACCAAGAGACCCGAGACTTTTGTTTCCGGAAGAGTTCTTCTTGTTCAAGGACTAAATTCAGCTCCTCCCGAAGAGACACTTCCAATTCCTCTAAATGTTTAGAGTATCGCACTTGAAGTTTCCTTTGTACACCTGCTAACCGGGCTAAGCATCCGAATTTGCGGTCAAAGATGTTACCGAAAACTTGTTTATTCCAGCACTACAAAGAGTGTTTCAGGAAGTTCAACTTCGGGACCAATCCGCTATACCTCTCATCATTCCGAAGCATTGAACCAACACCGACTCAAACTCCGGATGCAGAAACCAGGCTGCTTGTACTCTAAAGATCCCAGCTGATCGATTTTGTGTATGTGTCCCGTCAGTACGCAGTAGAATAGGACAATGATCCGACCTGGTTCTAGGTAAATGAGCCACTTGGCAATCGGGAAAAATAGTCAACCATTCAGGATTACAAAATGCCTTGTCCAGTCTCTCCTAAATTCTAGCTTCACCACTTCACATATTACACCATGTATATTTCGGACCCGAGTAACCAATGTCGATCAAGTTACAAGAATTGACCATTCTTGCAAAAGGTTGAAGTCTTGATCTAGGAATAAGGATACCCCCCTGTTTTTCATCACCCTTTAAGACTTGGTTGAAATCTCCTATAAGTAACCAAGGTATGTTCACTAAAGATCCCAATCTAGTCAAATAATCCCATAATTCCAGTCTACATGAGGGATTCGGTGGAGCATACACAACTATCATCAGCCAAGGAAATTGTCCACTAAGTAGCACAATCACATTCACAATAAAATCATTAATTGAGACTGTCTCCAAGGTAACCTTCGAACTGTCCCAAAGGACCCAAATTCCACCAGAAAAGCCGGTGGCTTCAGCTACAATGCTGCTATCAAACCGAGAACCAACCAAAATATCAACAATATTTCTACTGCTACATCTGGTCTCCACAAGAATTAAGATATCCGGAGTATGTTTTTTCAACAGTAAAGAAAGGTGTCTTTTTGCCAATTTGGAACTTACACCTCTACAATTCCAGGCAATAATATTGGGAAAGATCATTGTGTACCTTTAGGTGGAGCTGCTTCCACCTCCATGGCGTGTCCATTTGCAGTGCTAGACGCACCCGGGTCTGAGTAAATCAACCGATCGGAACGTTGAGAAGTTGAAGCCGAGACTTTCCCGATAATTAACAACTGGATTTTTAAGTTTAAGAAAATTGGGTTGAACTCCCTTTTTTTAATTTCCTTGTTGGATCATAGAACTTGATACCCAACTCCTTGGGCCTGCCTTTATTATTATCATTACCTCCACCTTGGGCCGAATCCACACCCCTACCCTTATGTCTACTTTCTGCCTGGGCTGGATTAGTGACTGAAGCCCGCTGGGTAACACCCTCATCATGGGCCTTTCTATTTTTACTCCCCTGGGCTAGCCCACCTCGTTTCCTTGGGCCTTGCAGTAGTTGAATCCGATGTTTCAATTTGGCAATAATTGGTTTTGCCTCCTCCACATCGTCCAAACCATGCAACACTTCAAATCTACTGCCCTTCCCCATCACCAAGTTTTTTCCAGTTCGATTAGATTGGGCTTGAGGTTGGGGTCCATCACCGACATCCCCTTCCTGGCCCATCACAGTCCACTCCTCTAGGGTTCCTTTGTTCCTAGCAGCCACCCCGATTGTCGCCTCCCTCTTCTTCTGAGCAGCTTGTTGAATTTTTCGGCGATGATAGCTCGGCAGCATCCAAGGACCGTATGGTGACGCCACCTTCGCCGATTCGGTTGTTGGATCAAGGCCCGGTGGTGAGGTCGCAGTAGCTGCAGGTTCCGGTACATTTAATGGACATTCAATAGCACGGTGCCCATATCTACCACAATCAAAGCATATTAAGTGTAGGCCTTCATATTCCACCTTCCGAGGACCATCAAAAACCGGTTATGGATTGGAGTAAAGGAGTTGACAAATCCACCTCCACACAACATCTTGCAAACTTTGCTCTCTTACCCGTAAGAGACAATTTATCTACCTTAACTGTCGTACCAACCATATCCCCCATGGACGAAATTAATTCCTCTTCCAAGCATTTCGGGATATATTCCCAGAAATCTAACCCATACAAGAGTTCTAGAAACTTTCTCATCCTCCGGCCTAAATTTAGCTTCCACTTCATTATAGTCAAGTAATGTCCCAAAATAACCCAGGGGCCTCCTTCCAAGACATACAAATAGTCCTCTCTTGCGAAAAAACGGACAATGAAATACCCTTCCTCCATATCGGTTAACTCAAAACCTTTATCCAGGTTCCATAAGTCCCCGACCCTCTGCTCCAAGGTTCGGTAACTAACCTTTTTCCCCAACAGTTTGACTATTAATGCCCCTCTCCATGGCGTAACAGGCTCGTATACTTATCTTTGGAGATCTCAAGACGCGGGCCAAACTTTGGTGGCACCTCTTCAGCATCAATTTGGGTGTTAAAAAGTTCATCAATACCCTCGTATTTTTCTTCTTCATCTTCACCCATATAGTAGCTCGGGGGTTCTTGATTATTAGGGCTCGTCCGTAGGAAAACATCGGTGAGACCACGAAATAGGTTCCGGTCGGTCCCCTTCCACTCCAACTACCTCTACTTCCTGCATTTCCATTTCCTGTGGTATTACATTCTCCCCGCCATCATGCTTCGGTTTCTTAGAACTACGTGGAACATTCTCAACTTCCTCCAGTAGGGCCAAAGCCCCACCGCCGCCAGAGTCCATCAAACTCAACCAAGCATAATTCTAGAGAGTGAAATCTAGAGAGAGAATTTTTGGAATATGCATGAATTTATACTTCCTCATACTTTATTTTCTCCACCTCTTGACTCAATCATTCATCCATATATGTTTCTACTCTTTGTTATGCGCATGCAGAATGTTAATGAAGAGTATCCCTTACCTCCACGTCAAGTTTTACCACCAAGAAGGAAATGGCACCGCCGATGCTCTGGCAAATCTGGGTCGGATGCGGGATCTCATGGTTCTGCAAATTTTTGAAGAGCCACCGGAAAGCATCAAAACTTCTCTTTTTTTGGATCCGAGCTCGGCTTATTCTCGGAGGCAAGTTAAAACTAAAGGTTGATGGATGTGATTTTGATGGGTGTGTTCGAGGGCTTGAGGTTGTTCTCAAGGAAGCCGAAGCTTGGTTTTTTGCGAAAATGTTTCTTTCTTTTCGTTTGTTTCTTTTTTAGTTACTTAGTTTTTTCCTCCTCTTTGGTTAGCTACTTGTGCTACATGGCCTTAATCCCCAATGTTGTTTCCCACTTATTTTTGTATCTCAGAATTGGGGGCCACTTTATGTACATTACTTTTACTTTAATATAATTTACCATCAAAAAAAAAAAAACTTAAAAATTTGTTAGGGCTGGTAAAATAATCTTGAAATCTTACTTATAATCAAAATAGAGATTATGAATTTTGAACCATAATAATTTTATTATTAACTTTAAAATATTGTAAATAGAGATATATCCTTAAAATATCAAAAAAAATAAAAAATAAAAAGAGAGAGAGAGAAACCCCATAAGGACAACTTGAGCATTAAAAAACTTCAAAACATAATATACACTAACTCAAAGTGCTGATGAGTTAGTAATAAACTCTTTTAACTTAAGTGAGATCATTCATGCAGCTATTTAAAATTTCGGATCAAAACTTCATACACAAGAGTGTGAGTGGCTTAAAAATATTTTCCTATAATTTGAAACTCATCTAGGGCATTTCGTGCCCTTAAAAAAAAAAGCATAATATATACTATAACATTTAGGGCTAATTTAAAATGAGTTTTTTATTTCGTGCCCTCACATTTATTTCTTCATTCATAATATTCAAATTTAAAACCTTGTTTAAAAATTAAAAAAATGAAAAATGAAAAATGAATCTCCTATCTAGATCAATGAAACTGACGTTCTTTTTCTCACTAAGTTCTTTAAACTGATTTCTAATATTGTTAGTCTAGATCTGTATCACTTTAATTATAGAAATAAATACATAGATTACATAGCATTATCACAAAAAATAAAAAAAATATATATAAAAAAATTACATGGTTTACAGTAGTCCACAAGTAGCCAGTACCTCCCCAGACTTTCCAATTCACCATATATTTAAGATCCACGTTTGAATTGTAGCACTACGGTTCATCGTCATACGGTATAGTTGAAGAAAATGAAGAACCAAACCTCAGAATGCATTTCCCATTCACGTAGAATTCATCATGGTCAGCGTATTGTTCACATGAAGTATTTCCTGTCAGGTCCAGCAGCTCCAGTTTTCCTAAATAATGGCAGAAAATAGTTACAATGACAAAGATGTAATCGTGAAGCATATACAAGATAGGGTTATGTCTGAAAACTAATTCATAAAAGAAAATCAAAACCATTTGTCATTCACAAAAATTCGTAAACTTAATAAACATGTTTTCCAACTCTTGGTTATTCATGTAGATCCTATTAAAAACTCCTTTTAACAAGACAGCCTAGCAGAGACAAGCAAACAATAGATATATAATATATATATATATATATATATATATATATATATATATATATAATACATATCAAACAATCATTGTCCTCTAAAATGTAGCAATAGAAATATCCCAAGTAGGACAGGAACCAATTTACACTAATATCTCCAACGGGAATTTTTTGTTTTTGCAGTTGTAAGATGTGTACTTCATCCTATTTCGCCCTTTTTACATTAAACATCCAATGGAAATCTCAACTTAATCTTGTGCTGAGTCTAACAAGAAAAAAATAAAAATAAACTTTGAGGCACAGGAAGTAGTAAAAAATCTTCATTAATTTTATGCAAAAGGAATAGTTCACTGAAAAATAAATTGAACAAGTAAAATTTAAAGCCACAGCTGATCCAATAAAAGGAAATTCTGTTCGCCCCTCTCTTTACTAAAGCCATGCCAAGTTATCCCTCTGTAATAACCCATGGTCCAAAGTTATCCCCTTGGTATGTTCTCCCTTTTCAGCAAAGTTTGATTAAAAGCTTACTGTGCGCCCTGTCCTGAGACAGTTGGGGACAAGATTGCGTGCGAGACCCTGTCGCTGAGACATGGGGAGTGTCAAACTATATAAAGGATCAAATTATGTGCGTGGCCAAGTATGCGGCACAGACAATGACACAAGTTCGAGTCCTTGTTGGGGATGGAATCCTAGTTAGAGTTGGAGTCCTAGTTAGAGCTTTGAAAGGTTTGAAAGGTTTGAAGCGTGAAGATAGGGTTGTGGCCCATGCAGGACATTACTAGTTCTGCCTAGCCCGGAAGCCACCCCTATTGGCAGCATAGAAAGAGATGGCAATAGAGAGAGTACACACTTGTGAGATAGAATAGTTATGTGCATTTGTATTCTATCATTAGCATTCTTGGCCGAGTAGCCTTTGTTCATAGGTGCTCAAAATCGCGTGTAATCCTTATCTATTTGTTACTATAGAGAAAGGTTAGGTAGATTTGTTTGTAACTTACTTGTATTTATTCTTTATTTTGTTATATTGTCATTATTCCCCATAAGTGTCATTGATGTGTTCTAGACACTTAGAGAAAAAGTTAAATGTTTATTTTGGTGGTCTACTAGGAGAGACACCTCGTGACACCTACCATAATTACAATTCTCTATCAATACTTTCATAAATTTTAATGTCACCCTTATTGAAAACATTTTTAAAGCTTCATACTAGAGGTTTTAGATAATTACAGACTAAAACAGAAAAAAGAGCACATCTTAGTTTACAAAGAATGAAGAGTTGAGATAAAACAGTGCCTTGGTTTTACTAATGGATATGGTGCTGCGATAGGTTAGGCTAACAGTCCCAACCACATATAGTAGTAATACTCCATAAAGCTACTCAGTCCATATATCCAATACATATCATAGTGTACCAAGATATTAACGATTCAGTATATGTGAATATTTGTGATGTGTCCTAAGAAAGTTTTGTGGGTCCAAAATGTTCCAACATTTGGGAAATGCAAGTGTTTTAAAATCTCCCCCAACCCATCCCCATTACCATCAACTATCCACAACAACTGGAGCTACAGAAATTGTCAGATGGATCTTATTTTAATGCTTATACATGTTTGTTACATCAGCAAGACTGATAATTGGAGGATGGCAAGGGACCGAAACAAACTGCACTAAGAATTAGCATCAAGAGATAATATGCACAAAGATAAATCTTATGGTGTAAGCCATATATTATCCAATTAGCACATAAGTAGAACCCCAATGTACAAGCACATAATGTATCCAATCTTCATTTGGATATAGATACACTAAATTATTTACCTTTTGCAATCTTCAAGCTTGAGCAAATGACTGATAAAGATTCCACAGGCATGAAGTTATATCCCGCATTGATTTCAACAAGCTTTGGAGCAAATGAAATGAGCTTTGACAAAAAGTTTCCAGTTTCATGTCCACCACGATTGTTGCTGTAAAAGGAATGTCTACAAGTTATTATTTTGAACAAAGAATCACAAAATCTGGAAAACTCCATTTGCCACTCAAACCTTATATTAATGTATGTAAGCATCAGCTCCCCCTTTATTTCTTCTTGTGCACACTGGAAGCCGGAAGAACCGAGCCCAATGTCCTGAATGTTAAGGGTTTGGATGCCTTTACAGAGATATGCCCCCAGCTCTGCTCCAATTTTGCTGAAACAGGAGTTAAAGAAATTATAAATGCACATAAAGCAACAGAAATATGGAAGTTCAAAGCCCATTTCAAATTCTCTGCACCGTAATAGTCTATGAACATCAAATAGATGTGAGAAATATGATTACATAAATGCTAGAAAAGACATCAGAGAACACATGTGGTAGTAGCCATTCTCATGAAGATTTTATGGATAGAGATACATGCAATTATAAACAAATAGAGGGAGGAAATGAAGGACAATAACGCTGGTCTATGTCTTATTTGTATAAATAAAGAAGTATCATAAACAAATAAGTTTTATAAGAGGATCAAAAAGGAAAATAACAAAAAAAAAAACCCTGGAAGAAAGAAAATAGACAGAAAATATTAAATGGTTATGAATGTTGTTAAGATCTTCAGAATTCAAGAACATTGTCTTATATTTACACCAGATACAGTTGGAAGTAACCAAATAACTACCCGACATAATTTAATATGTGATAAAAACAATAAAAAAAATAAAATACAAAACCAGAAACCAAAGACAATAAGAAAACAATATAAGAAACAGAGGATATAGTACCTGATAGAACATGCAATCTATAAGGAAATGAAATGAAAGGCTTTCCATTCACCCTACTTGTCAGGAGGTTTTTACATGACAAATTGTTCAGAGTTTTACAAAAATCAAATTGATATTCATACAAACCTTCTAAGATCATTTTCGCCAACCGAGAGAGCTCTGAGCTGTTTCTTCCAAGATGAAAGGGTCCTTAAAAGTTGACTCACTCCATCACAAGTAAGCTCACAGTTTTCCAAACTCAGATCAACAAGTGAAAATTGTGTCTCAGACATCTCAAAAAAATAAGGAATCAAACTCCTAAAAGTGAGGAATATATCATCAGTAAAAATCATTTCATCAGAACGCAGGCTATTAAACTTCAAACAAAGGAGAAAGCATAGAGGCAATTACTTGATTCCATCATCCTCAATAGGATTATTACTCAAATCCAGAATCTCCAACTTTGGCATGTGAACCAATGCGTATTTAAGATAGTCAGCATCATTTTTCTGAAGATTATTATTCCTGAAATCATAAAGAAAGACCAAAAACTAAGCAACACAAAAATGGTTTCTCAAAATCAAGGATACCTTATTGAAAGTCATTGCTCCATTTTATTTAAAACTGATTTTTCCATCTTTTCAAATATATTTCAGCACCTCCTTTATTCCACATATCTTTTCCAGCAGGAAACTTTATTTTGAATCTAAAAGCCACAATCTTCTGGGTATTGGCCTTTTCTGATAAGATACTATTGTCATATCACCTTTTCTCTTTCCTCAAACAGTACAGTTTTTTAAAAGAAAATGATCATGGTCCTTGGAGGAGGAATATCCTATACATGTCAGATAAGGCTGAATTCAATTTTCATATTCATTTTCTTCTAGAAACATGCATTCATTCATGGAAATCATTTGAATTTGTGAGAACCAAAAATCAGCTGCCAATTTGTCCTACAGCACAGAAGTATCCAAAATTTCATCACTGCATGATTGCTTCTAAATGAAATGAAAGGAAATATTGTTTCTTGTCCATTTTGAAGAAAACGGCATTGAGCAGAGAAGGTTTAACCAAAACATACATAATAGTATTTCTGTTTTACTTTTATTGAGCAGAAAAAGTGTCTTTCAAGAAATTTCAGTCTGTATATATACGTCTATGCATGTATGTTTATATATTAACCCCTCTTTGTCTTTTTTTTTTTTTTTTTTTTTTTTTTTTTTTTTTTTTGAAAAAAGAGGATCCTATATTTTCTTTTACTAGTCACTTCTGGAATACATGTTTTACCTTTTATCCCATACAACCCCTTCTACTACTTAATTTTGTCAATTAATACTTAATAATTAAGCTTTAATACAAAATAAAAAGTCAAAAGATGTTTTAGTCTTTAAAAATAAACTACACACAATTTTAGTATTTTTAAGGAACATGAAAGTGCACACCATGACAAGTAAAAAAAAGCAAAGGGGGAAGGAGTATAAAGAATGTAAGCTGGTTATCTCAGTTTTTGACTATATATATGGTAACTAGAATTCAATTCTCCATAACTTCTCCAATTGACCTATTGCAGAGATGTCAACTAATGATCTAGGAGTTCCAGTCGGCATATTAATGTATTGCATACATGAAAGTTGATGAACAATGAAATACCTTAAGTTAAGAAAGCGCAATGATGCCAAGGACTTGCCTATTCCAAAGGATAACTGTTTGCTCTTAGTAAATTCCCATTTAAGATGAGAAAGCCAACCAGTAATCTGCAGCATTGCAAACAAGTATCTTATTGTTCAAGAAACAAGTTACAAGTAAAACAAATCAAAGATAACTTAGTCTACTCACATTATTCTCTGAAAGGTCCAGGAGAGTTATGCTGGATGCTGAATCAAGAAGGGTCTCCAAAACCATTTTTGCAAAAGTTTCGGTGGAGATGATCATCACATAACCTTAATGAAGACAAATACCTAAAAAATATATAAAGACATTACAAAAAAGAAAAAGAAAACCTCAAAGTTTGAGCTAATATCCATTTACAGATCCACATATATGAGATGTGAACATATACAAAGTTTATGTATAGCTAAAAAAAAACAAGCATGCTTTCTGATCTTCCTACAAAAAACATACCAGCAACAAAAGTTAAAAGAGTATAGCTTTGCCTCTGAGGAATTGGCCAATACATACAATATCATGGTAGATCTTACATCATTTGAATCAAGATCCATTTAATGTAATGGGTAAGTGATTTACTCACAAGGGATCTCTGATTCTGTGTGCCTTAATTGATCATAAGATCGAATAGAACATTTATAAACTAGTATTAACAACTGTGTTTCAACCTATATCAAATTTTTTTTTTTTGTTCCAAGAAAGGAAACTACAACCCCCAAATGTTTTGATAGAGGATACTAGTAACTAGGCCAATAATAAATATCGGACAACCCCCTTTTTTTTTTTAATAATTAGATTATACCCAACATAGACTCCAATGGTTTTAAGATTTGAGAATGTGGCTTTACCATTAGCTTTCAATAGTTCACTAATCAACTTACAGGCTACAACTAAAGCAGCATGTGACACGTCTGTCTAGTTATCTCATAATTAGATAAATTAAGGTCTACTATGCTTTTGATAATCTTCAAATGTTTTTACTCATATGTCTATTGATCCTAGATTAAGAATCCCAAGGACCAAATTTTGCTACTCACAGAACCCTAACCAGAAAAATGAAGATTGGAAAGAAAAATAAACCTTTATGAAATAGCTGCTATCATGCCCAAGAACTAGCTAAATTTTCAGAAGGAAATAATTTCTCATGTTAAGTCCAAAAAACTTAAAAGCCCCACATTGTCAGCGTGTATACAAACACTGATACAGCAAACTATTAAAGATTTGAAATTATCTGATCTCCTCTGAGATTCATATCAAATCCTTCATCACATAATATTACAATCACATCAAACAGAATTCTTGAGTCTTCTACCTTGTAGGTCCCCACTGCCAACCAAGCTAATGGTCAAACAGATACTACTGAAAGCTATGGAGCATAAAATACCTCAGAAATTATATTGTTACAAGACAAAAGCTATTTGATTTTACAACATTTGAACCAGAAAATTTATATTTTCATGATGTTGTTTCCGAAAAAAAAAAAAGGTTGCAGGAAGGTACGATTGATGGTCGGAAGTCAACGCTTTCCAACTCAAACAACAGTTGATATAGTTCATGTACAACAAAAACCCAAGGTGATAATAATATATTTTACCTGCAACGAACATATGATATGTGACAGGACTGTATAAACATAGAAATCTAAGAGATTCTGGAGTAGCACAGGAGGCAACGAATGCAAATAGAATTCCAAATACTTAAGTGTACAAGTAAATTTTAAAAAAAGGCCTAATAGGTAAGTAAAGGAATCCAGCACATACAGAAAAATGGAGGATGATAAAGGAAAAATTAATTGTACTTGCTGCACGAGTCCCAATCAAAATAAAAAATTTTGCCAAGAAAGGTCCATACCTCCCTGTTGCTAAAAAGGATGCAAGTCCAACAGGTAAGGGAAATGAATCCCTCTCAAGAAAGCTTGACATCTTGATTGAGAAATGATGTATTCCATGAGTACTAACACCTTCAACTGATAGTGATTCGCAAATGCAGTTGACAAATGATGTTGAAAGCTTGCAATGAATAAATTCAATTGACTTTAGTGTTTTCACATTCTGCTTCAAAAGTTTGCACAATCCATCAACCTGTGAGATAAAGTAGAAAACTGGAAAAGATATCAAAGCTGACTAAATCCATATTTTAAAAGATCTGACTCCATATATGGAAACACCTAAGATATATCATATCATGACACTTCACTCAAGTTATATTTCAATATCAAAACCATGTTTTTGAGAATATGGAATCGTTCAAGCTCCTCTTGCTATGAAATATATATAACCCCCTTCCTTACCGAAATAGTAACCACATTTATATTGGCACAAAGATTTAGGGAGGTCTTGATATCAATCCTTGTCTCTAGCCCCATTTTTTAGTTATAGTTCACGTGTAGACCTTGTTATGAAAATTTATGTTAAACCCACACCCTCTTTATCAATTTAAGTTAAGCATGTAGTAATTTAACATTCTGGTTGTGCATTAACCCTCTTCTCAAACCCGATGCCTTATCCCTGGTGCCTTGAGATTGATGAGTAATAGTGCCTTTAATGGTTATGGAAGCTCTTGCAAGAAAAGGAAGCCTTACTGTTTGCTATTTGAGTAGTGTCATATGGACATCAAATGAATAATAAATAGGTTTGGAAGTCATCTGAAAGTTTTCAAGAAATCTTTCCCTCTGGACTTATCCAAATAATTTTTAATTTCGAAAAAATCAGAAATGACTCTTTAGGGGTGTAAAAAAAAAAAAAAAAAAAAAAAACCAATTAATCAAACAAGATAAAAGGCATAGGAACATGTACAAAGACTAAAATGATGAGTTCTTAATAGCATATTTTTCCATGAAAGTTATTAGAAATCTGCATATACATATATACCAAGCACAAACAGACATGCACGGAAAAATCAAACCTCACATGCTCTTTGGACTTTATCCAGTGCACCTCCAGTCTCTCCAGGCTGCTGTTTCCCAATAAATGCTGCAAACAGATTAATAGTTAGGTGAAAACGAGAAAAGGGGAAACTAAACAATGTAATGCATCTTTTGGGCTCTAAATCCAGAAGTTGATTATCTGAAATATTGAGAAGAGAATCAAAGTTAAATCCCGGCAGAGTTGCATTAACAGATGAAACTAATTAAGGCGACAACAGACCCAGAGATCTACAAATTGAGGACAAAATAATAGACATTTTCACAGAATTGAAAATTCACATCCGCAAAATCACACATAGAGAGGCTTGTAACTGAAGAAGTTCATATCGAGAGCAAGATTTGAGTTAAAATTCTACAATTGTATGAGACACACTATAACTACTTGTTAAGGACAAAATAAAAGACATTTTTACAAAATTACAAAATCACATCCGCATCACATAGGGAGGCTTGTAATTGAAAAAGTTCATATTGAGAGCAAGATCAACTCAAATATGAAATTCTGCAATTTTATGAGACACACTATAACTACTTATTGGTGTCCTAATTAAGATAGAATCCTTCCAAGAGGGTTGTCGCCAAAAGACAGAATCCGGCTTAAAGGGATTCCCCAAAAAAGAAGTGGTTGAGGCTTTAGAGGATAAGAAGGCAACAAAGCACCAATGCTAGCCAGTCTTACCTTCTTTCAGCGATATTGGCTGTTGAATATGACATTTTTTTTATGGCTTTCAACTTTTTATTCTAGTGCAAGAAAAGCTTGACAAATGATTTTTATAATTTTGATAATATGAAAGGCTGGGGATAAGGAATATGAGGCTTTAGGCCACTAAGAATGGTAGGAAAAGCCTGTAGACTCCCACACAAAGTACTGGCAATGAGATTCAACCATTAACATAAGAAAATCAATAAACTGAAATTTACCCATGTGGAGAATGGATGGTATGTCATAAGATTGCCGTTAGCCTTTTCTTCTTTCTGTCGAGAAAAGCTTCTCCTACTTGTAGAAAAACTATTGTTTGGGACTGGGGTCTCTAGTTCTGCAATGCACTTTTAGTCTCCTTTTTATTATTTTTCTTTTAAAAAGAAGAAAAATTTAAAAAGAAAGTATTGGCTTTGGGGAAACTTTTGGTTTCTTGGACGAGTAAATGCTTCTACTGCCCAGTTTCTCCATTTTAAAATCTAAAGATTTCTTTCCCAACACTTGAGGCCCAAAGAAAAGGTGATCAACTCTCTCAATTCTTCTTTATTCTCATAATGATGGGATTAAGTCAATGTCCATAAAAAGCTCTATGGTGATTCAAGAGTTTCTAATGTAAGTTCGGGATGCCACTACGTTGAAGTATCTCTTTTATTATTTGTAGGGGGACCATCATTTTTATAGAGTAAATGTTGATCAACTCCATCATTTGAGAATTTTTTTCATTTGTTTTGAGGCTATTAGTAAATGAGAAAGACCAAATTATTTCCACGAGGTGAATGATTTACTGAGTCTTGCTGAGAATCTTTGTTTATGTTGTTGATTCCTAGCCATCCACTTCCAAAGTCCAACTAGGTTAAGAACACGAATAGAAAGCAGCATGGTAGCTGTTTTGAGAAAGTTGAAAAAATATTGCAACTTGAAGAAGACATAACTAATCCAAGGGTGGTAGAACACTATATCAATACTGTACTCAACAGAATTTAACCTCTGGTTCTACTGCTTTTCCTAGCCCAACTTTAGTGGAAATTAGAAGAGATTGTATGGTGGGAAAGTATGCAAGAAGACTTTAAATGGCATCTAGTAGGATACTGCAAGGAAATCAAACTAGTTTATTAGTTGATTAAACATATCCAACTCAAAATATTAAATAAGTTTTATCCTAAATACCTTTTTTCCCTTTTTTCTTTTTCTCTTTCATTCTCAGAATAAACATATTAAAACTTAAAAGCCTGTCAAAATACAATTATGTGTTTGACCTTTGATCCATTTTAGTTTTCACCATCTATTTTAAACTATATTTTCCTTCCATTTACCCTTATACATGCCCTATGAGGCCCCTAAATCAACCTTTTTCTTTTATCATCAAACATAATGTTTTGTCTGAATTCTCCCAAGCATTCTATTTACTCAAGTAAAAAACACAAGATAGACTAAAATTTAAAGGTAAACAATTGGCCAATTATTATGCTATTTAACCAGGAAATAGAACCACTAATTCAAAAACTTACACAAAGTTCTGGAACACAAAGCGCACCAGGAAGCCTCATATACCTGGGAAAAAGAGGAAGAAGAAGAAGAATATGTAATCTAATCACAAATATAAATAGGACTTTCACATTCAAAGGATATAAGATGACAGCATCACTAAGCACATAAATAAAATTTTAAAGTGAGTATGTATACCAGTATGTTGTTGCATATCATTATGTATTCTTTTATTTTAATAATGAAGAGGAGTGAGCAATTCAAATTCAAATTTGAATCAATACGTTACCTGGAATATGATCCATATTCTTGACAATGATCTGAAAACTTAGAGTAACCAAATAATTTTCTCATCTGCCCCTTACAACCAATGGAGCTCACTATAGGAGCTACAAGACAAAGAAGTACTGTCACAAAGGTTGTTATTGGCCTATTTACCAGGAAATATATAAGATTTTCCATTTCCTGAGTTCCAGAAAGAAAAAAAAATTAAAAATTAAAAATTAAAATAAAATTCTCCATGACCTTAATGAGTCTTTTGAAAAAACATTTCACCAAATATGTTCCTTTTGCTCTGGCACTAGATATTTCAAGTTTCTGCAGACCTTTTATACATTTGACAAGAAAGTAGGACAGTTTACTTTAGAAACATTTTCTAGCAGATATAGGATCATTGCTGGGTGAGGTATCTAAAACAGGAAAGATGGAACTACACAATGGAAATAGGTAATGAACAGTTTGCTGATTAGAGCACAGGTACATGGGGTTGAGAAATTCATTTAAGCATATATAATGATAAATATAAACTTTCTTAACATGCTACAAGATAACTATTGGGAGGGGGGGGGGGCTTTCATTTAAAAGTTAATCATGAAAAGTTATCATGAAAAAGTTAATCATGCTGTTACTGCCACTACATTATTGTGGTTATTTTTGCTTCAGGGCTCAGTTTTGGAAGTTCCAATTGCATAAATTCTGCTCTAAGTCATAAAACTTGCTGCACTATCTGTACCAAGTTCACTAGCATATCCCGGTAACATCATTTCTACAGCTATTTATTTCCCCATAAACAGAAAGAAGGGAAGAAGATAAATGAGAAAATTTACATGAAAAAAAAAAAAAAAAAAAAGGTGCATTACCCGGAATCTCTAATTCCCCAATACTGCCATCAAAATTTGGAAGCAATGCTATCTCTGCAGCTGCATCAAGGCAACTGCTTTTTGCATAAATGTTACAAAAACACCCCAAAAGGAGAAGGAGAAGTTGCTTTCAATGAGATGATTTGATTAGATATGCATACTTCTGTAAATGTCTTTCCCAGTACAACTGCTGCCAATCATCTGGCAATTCATCCTTTTCTCCATTTTGTTTAGCTAACCAGTCAGTCAAACAACTTCCGGGGCAAAGACTAGGCCAACGTGTCTCATATAGTTTCTTCCATGCTTCCTCAAAGTTCACCCATCTGACCAATTAGTCATTATGAAATACATTAAGACTAGACATATATATAGTATTTATGAATTAGAATGTTTTTATCCTAACCTTTTACGCTTTCTTTGAAGTACAGAAGAACAATCTGCAGTACCAGAATCCTCTTGCAGACCAAGTGGCCTGGAAAAGAATATCCATGATGCCACTTTAGTATTAAGTAATTTTGCTCAAATAATGCAGTAAACCAAAATGATCATGTCCTACTTGTTAAACGATAAGTTTCAATTATTCTTTCCAAAAGAAGTTTGATGTTACTTTGAAGGAAGTAAACATCTGTACATGCTTAAATTTTTTTTTTTTTTTTTTAATTAAATTGCCAGCAATGATTATAGTTCTGGACAGAGAAACACCAGTTCTAAGGAAGATAATCCTAAAAAGTTGAAGCCAAATCATATTGGTAGCTATTAAAAAGTTTCCCAGGTTTTGTTCAAGCCTTGAAACCCCTGTCATCTCTACCTAATGTTTAAATGGTTTCAAACTGTATTTTTGAACTACCTCCATAAGATAATTTAGAGTTTACACATTTCAAGCTATTCTAGTGTTATCATGTTTATGGCATTTTCTTGGCATGTCACAGTGAAGTCTTAGAGCCAGTAATCTCCCAAAGATTAAAATGATTTTACTTTTGAATGTTATTTTATTTTATTTTATTTTTAATGACCACTTTTCAAATCCCTTACTCTAGTGTAAACTTAATCCATTCAAGTTGGTAGCTAAACAGAAAGAAAGAAGGAGAAAAAAAAAATAACACATACACAACACAAATAATAACAACAAAGATTTTAGAGTTTGAATGACTTCTGCCTAAAATTTTAAGGGCTCCTGCTGGTTAAGATATGTATCAGTATCTCTTTCTAAGTAAGATAGGAGCAAACCCATCCAGTGAAATAGGGATTGCAAATAGAATTCAGATAAAATTCCTCTATCTCTCCATTTCATAGAAATAGAAATATTTTAGATTGCTTCCATAGATTCACATATCACGACCTCAACTTCTTCCACATTCATGAAAAATCAAAAAGTCTGACAAACAAGAAGAATTACAAGCTTAAGATAATTGACATTATTACATTCTCATTTTTTTTCCTAAATAAAAGTTAATAGACATTATTGAGCTATCCTTGTATGCATCAACGTACTCATAAGTTACTTTCTACAGCTTCAATTACTTGAACACTATTTGTAAAACCCATCTGGATTTTAAACTTAAAAACAACAAATTTAACGTATTCATTATCCATCAGTGAAATGATATTATACTACAAGAAAAATTACAAAGAGGAATATAAATAAATTGCTCTTCAGAAAATATAAACAAAATTGAAAATGGACTAAAACTAACATATGCTGCTGTAAACTTTCCAAAGCTAATGGGGTGAGACGTGGCAACAAACTATCGATTAGTTCCGGTGGAAGTTCATATACATTCTTCACAATATCATCATCACCATCTCCTGAATAAAATTAAAATTTACAAAATAAAAAGAGGAAAAAGGAAATCATACTTTTGGATATTATTTATTAATTTTTCTTAACTTGTTCATTCACAAAAAAGAAAAAAATAAAAATAATACCGCGAGAAATTTGTTCAGCAACTTCATCCAAGCATAAACTGATTAACGAGGGAGCTTCAACCATTTCTTTCTTGAACCTTCGGACAGAAGTGGTGCCAATGGTCGTGAAGAATTTTCAGTGTGCCGAAGAGGAAAATTCCGCCTTCGAGCCCTGAAGCCGAATGGAAATGAATTCTTCTGAATTGATCTTGGGCTAATATCCAGTAAAATATAAATTCCAAAGCCCAAAAAGAAAATAAATTCTCCAAGGCCCTAAATTAATCTCAGCTATGGTCCAATCAACATTTGTTGGTCCAATTGGAAGGAATACATGGTCTCAAGTTCAAACTTTGTCTATAAAGATATGTGTAGTGAGAGTTTACCCCAATAGGGTCTGACATGACTCAAATTTGATTTAATTGGGACTCAAAAGCGTCTACTAGATACGAATAAATTACCCAAAAAAAAAAAGGTTGTAAATCAATTAGATAAATTTTTTGCATGTAATTTTAAACAATTAGATTAGTAAATGTGAATGCAAACCTACAATCTCAATTAAAGTCCACCTACATCTTGGAGTTACATCTATTTTAACTTGTTGGATTTTACAAATGAAAAATAATTATTAAAAGTACTAGTTCAAAATAATAATAATAATAATATAATAATAATATTCACTTGACTTAATTTTAAAAAAGTCATAGTCAAAAATGATTATTGAATGGTTAAGTCTAAACAAAAAATTTATTTAAAAAATTTGAAAAAACAATTTACATAGAAGTAATAAGTATATCTTGTGTTACCAATCGCCCCGCTCTCTTCTGTAGAGCTTCCCCCTTCTTCCCGGTAAGTTCTGTTCCCCGGCCGTCCTCCGGTTGTGACCTCTTTCTCTGGTTTTCTTCATCCTCCTTATTTGGTATCCGGTTTTGGTTGTTGTGGAGTTCTCCCTAGTCCTCCGGTATTGTGCTGTTTGTCCTGTTTGTTACCTATGGATCCTCCGTCCCTCAAAGGTAACTCCTTTTCTCTCCCATCCTTGAAGCTGGCTGAAAACAAGATATCCGAGTATAAACCGGCCGGTAAACTATTGCATGAAAGGAAATTTAACTTTAAAGCTATCGGATCTGTTCTTTTATCCGCTTGGAAACCGGGTGAGGAAACCCGTATTGAACACCTCCAAAACAACTTTATCACTTGCTATTTCAATTCCAAAGCGGATCTTGAATATGTTATGAGGGCGGGACCTTGGAACTTCCGAGGGAGTCTTATTATTTTCCGTATCCGGGATTCGGACGGTGTGTTCGATGAACTTGACTTTGGGTCCGTGGATGTGTGGGTTCGTGCGATTAATCTTCCTTCTAGTAAATGTACAGCTGAGAATGCGAAAGGATTGGAAAGTTTTTGGGTGTCTTTCTCAACTATGACCCCGGATCCGAGAATCGTCGTTGGACTCAAAATTTTCTCAGATTGAGGGTCCATATACCTGTCACTAGGAGTTTAATTCCTGGTTTCTTCCCGGAGAGGGAGGATAAGCCCTGTATATGGATTGAATTTAAGTATGAAAGGATTGCCGACTTTTGTTATAAGTGTGGATCCTTACAACACGTGATATAGAACTGTTGTGTTCAACTGGACCCTCCGATTGGTCCCTTGGAACCTAGTCAAGCTTTTGGTGAATGGCTTCGAGCGGGAATGTCCAATACCTCTACTAAAACTCCTTTCTACTAGGAACAACATGCCTCTTCGGGAACTAACAAAGAGAATCTTGTCCCTCCAAGGAGTTTGGAATCTGCCCCCCTCATTAAAGCCTGTGGATCTCATGATCCTTCAAAACAAGCTCCCTCTTCCCTCTTTAACCATGTGATAGATAAGTCTGTGGTCCCTAGCTCTTCCACCGAGGCTCTCTCCTCATATATCTCACCCATCACCCGTTCCGTCTACCGCTCCTCCTCTCCTTTGGCAATAATTACTCCGTCTGCTCTTAATATTATTCCAACATTTGTTCCATATCAATCTGCAGTTATTCCCCCATCTACCCCCTCTTTAATGCCTTTCACTTGTAGCCCTCCTAAACTGAAAAGGTCAACTGAGTGGACTAATTTAGGGGAATATAAAACTAGACGAGGACAGATCCGTTCCGATGTTTCTGCCGCTTTTGGTCACCTCTCCCTTTCGATTCCCTCCTCTACACCACTTGCTATCCATCCTCCATACATTATTGAGGAGCCTCTATCCCCACCTCATCATGAACTTGTTGAAGTTTCTAATCCATTACCATCTCCTTCCCCTAGACGTGGATTCATCCATATCAAAAGACTTGCAAGACGGGCCCCTTTGATAATTCTCCCTCCAACCTTATTCTTCCTTCCTTCTCTCTTTAACTCATTCGGGGGGGGGGGGAGGCGGGCCTCGCCTGCCCCCCCCCCCGCCGGGATGAGTCTTATAGCATGGAATTGTCGTGGGCTCTCCCAACCCAAGGGTGTTAGGGCGCCGAGAACTCTTGTCTCGGTGCATAACCCCTCTCTCCTCTTCCTTTCCGAAGTCGAACTCTCTTCTCTCCCTCGCTTCTCTTCTGTTGCTAAGAATATTGGTTTTATTAATTTTGAATTCATCCCCGCTATTGGTAGTGCTGGTGGGCTTGCTCTTTTATGGCGTTATGGTCTTGATGTTCGGGTCCTTGTATCTAACCGGAATTTGATTAATGCTCCGGTCTCTTTCTCTCCTTCTGCTCCCTCGTGGCAATTTCTGGGATCTACGGGCCTCCCGTCTCTTCTCGGAGGAGAATCTTTTGGCAACAATTACGTGATGTCGGAGTGGCTTTTGATGGGCCTTGGCCGACAATTGGTGATTTTAATTCCGTTCCGTCATAGCGTGATAAGTATGGAGGTCGTCCGGTTTCTTTTACTTGTGCTTGGTGGTTTGTCTGGTTTAATTGCTGAATTTGGTCTAATTGATTTAGGCTTCAATGGATGTATGTATACTTGGAGTAATGGCGGATCCGGTTCTGCGAATATTCGGGCCCGACTTGATAGAGGGCTCGTTAATGGTTGTTGGCGTACCTTATTTCCCGATGCTTATATTAATCATCTCCCCGCTACCCAATCGGATCACAAACCTTTACTTCTTAAGTTTAAAAGGGTCACCTCTTTCTACCATCGCCCTTTTCGATTTGAAGCGATGTGGACGTTTGAACAATCATCTATTGAGATAGTCAAGAAAGCATGGAACGACACGGCAAGGGGCTCTCCTTTATTCCTAGCTATCAATAGTATTAAAGCTACTAGGGTAGCCCTAAAGCATTGGAATAAAGCTACTTTCGGGAAGGTTCAAGATCAAATCAAGGATATAAGGGACAATATCTCTGTTCTCCAAAGCTCTCCGCAAACCGAAAGTTGTATCTTTAGAGAACAATCTCTCCAAAAGGACTGGACATGCTCCTCCATAAGGAGGAAATGATGTGGATGGAAAAATCTAAAGAACGTTGGATGGAGGATGGTGATAGAAACTCCGGTTTCTTTCATCTATCTACAATTATTCGGCGTAGGTCAAATCACATTGATGGGATCCAAGCGGCCGATCATTCTCTTATTACCGATTCCGAAGATATTGGAAAGATTTTTGAGTCTTACTTCCGGCAACTCTTCTCTACTACTTCTCCTCAGTTTCCTGCGGATTTGGACGGGTTGTTTCCTACTTCTCTTTCCGGGTTAGAAACTCGGAATCTTGATGTTGTGCCTACGGAGGAAGAAATTCGGAGGGTGGTTTTTGATATGAGTAATGGTACAAGTCCGGGGTCGGACGGGATGTCCCCGATTTTCTTTAAATTCTCCTGGACAATCCTTAAGGACAAAATCACCAAGGCTGTTCAATCTTTCTTCTCTAATGGATATATGATTAATTCTCTTAATCATACATTCATTACCCTTGTGCCGAAAAAGGAAAGTCCGAATCCGGTGGAACACTTTAGGCCTATTTCTCTATGTAATATCCTTTACAAGATTATCTCTAAAATCCTGTCCAATCGTTTGAGACCACTTTTGGATAAAATTATCTCTCCTTTCCAAAGTGCATTTATTCCTGGCGGGAGTATGTCGACAGTGTGATTGCTTGTCATGAGCCGATGCATCACATTAACCGGAGGAAGGGTAAAGTTCACCTAATGTCGGTCAAGATCGACTTAGCTAAAGCGTATGATAAGGTAGAATGGGAGGTGTTGAATACTATTTTAAGGCTGCATGGTCTTCCACCTACTTTTATTAATCTTATTATGGAGTGTATTTCAACCGCATCTTTCTCGTGTTGGTAAATGGAAGTCCGTTTGGTCCGTTCAAGTCTACTAGAGGTCTCCGTCGGGGAGACCCCCTCTCCCCAGCGCTTTTCTCTATTTATATGGATCTCCTCTCGCGGTTAATGTTGAGAGCCGATAGTACAAAGGATATCCATGGTATTAAAATTGGTAGGCTTTGCCCCTCTATCTCCCACCTTTTATACGCCGATGATGCCACTTTTTTCTGTAGAGCCGATCTTTCGGATGCCGGTCGGCTTCTTCACCTCCTCCGGACCTTCTGTTCTTGGACCGGCCAATCCATCAACCGGGAGAAGTCCACAATCCATTTCGGTAAACATACTCCTGTGCCTAGCAAATCTGCTATTTGTAGCCTTCTTAACACGGGGGAATGTAATCACCGGAATCTCTACCTTGGAAATCCCTTTTGTAAGCCGTCCTCTAAGACTGCTGCTTTCTCCGGAATTATGGATCGTCTCAAAGGTAGATTGTCCGGATGGAGGGGTAAATTGATTTCTCAGGCTGGTCGAGTTACCCTCATCAAAAGTGTGGCGGAGGCCCGCCCTCGACACTCCATGCAAGCTTTTCTCTGGCCTAAATCCCTTACTGTGTCGATGGATAAACTTGTTCGTGACTTTTTCCGGGGCTTTAAATCTAATACTGATCGCCACCTCTATCTAAGATCTTGGGAGAGCCTTTGTACCCCGAGGAGGAATGGAGGTCCGGGATTCGGGAAATTTTTTAATATCAACCAAGCTTTTGTTACTAAATTGTGCTGGCGGTTATTGAGTTCAAAGGATTCTATTTGGTTAAATTTGATCCGGGCGAAATATTTGAGAGGTAGACGTTCTCTAGACATCCAAAAGTGTCCTACTGATGCATCGTGGGTAATGCAAGGTGTTTGGAAGTGTAGAGACATCCTTTTGAACAACATCTGCTATAAGATTGGAAACCCTTCCTATCTTTCCATTTTTGAGGACCCTTGGATTCCTTCTATCTCCGGTTTTAGACCTCAATGTCCTACCTCCCGGCCTCATAATATTTCTAAGGTTTCCGATCTTATGCCGCCCGACTCGTCTACATGGGATACTCCTCTCCTTCAAGTGCTATTCCCCCCACATATTAAGGATGCTATTCTTAAAATTTATATTCCTCACCTAGAGGAACAAGACTCTTTAGTTTGGAGTGCCTCCAAGTCGGGCCTCTTCTCTGTGAAATCGGTTCACAGAGTACCCGAACTACTGAACTCTCTTTCGTGTTATAATACGTTGGATGTGAATTGGGATATTATTTGGAAGTCTACGCTACATGCTCGACACAAACCGCTCATTTGGAAGGTTCTTTCCAACACATTGGCTACTGGAGATAGACTTCAACTTAGTAGGATCCCCATTATTTCACAATGCTTTATTTGTGGTGCCGATGGGGAATCACACCTTTGCAACACTCCTTTTTTCAGCGCGCCCTCCGATTCTTGCTATTCGGGCTAACTCTCCTTGGCAATTGCATGTGAGACAACCGATGGTACCTTCTCTTAATTCTTGGATTGTTGATATGCTAGGAGCTAATCCTAAATGTATTCCCTATGGTATTGAGAAGGAGGAGTTCATTCATTTTACGGTGGTGGCTTGGGAGACTGTGTGGAGACTAAGAAATGAGGCGCGAGTTTCTTCTTGTAGTGGGAATTGGGATGTTGAATTTGTTCGGATCGGGAAATCTGCCAAAGCTTATTGGTTTGCTAGTTTAAACAGGAAGACTAGGATTAAATCTAGATATCTGGATACGTGGGAACCCCCGCCGGCGGGATGGTGGAAGTTTAATGTCGATGCCGCTGTTAGGGGTAACAAAGCATGGGCCGCTTGCATTCTTCGTGATCACCGTGGGAGAATTGATGGTGCTTGGGTTGCTTCCTTTCCTTTTTGCTCCGTTTTTTATTCCGAATTGCGGGTATTCATTTTGGCTTTCAAATCTGGAGAAGATCTCAAATCTCCTAAACTGGTTTTTGAGGGTGATGCTCTTGGTGTGGTTAATGCTCTTAATGGGGATAAAACCTTTGTAGATTGGAAATCTTCTGCTCTGGTTGATTTTGGTTGTTCCTTTATTTTCAAATGGCCATGTTGGTCTGTTAAGTTTATTCCTAGGACTTTTAATTCTACTGCTCATAGTCTTGCTAACTGGGCTGCTTCTTACAACTTTTCGGGTTATCTCCCTCCAGACTGCCTCCCCGATTGTGTTTTATGCGATTCGGGAGGACTTCCGTAAGTTCCGATGAGAACGTTTCGATTTGAATGAAGAAGGTTGAACTCCTTTTACCAAAAAAAAAAATAAGTATATCTTGTGTTACCTTATTGATGCTATAAAGCAGTCTCACATAAACACAAATATTCTAAATTTGAATTGTGGTTGAACAAAAGTTTTGAGATTAAATAAATCTATATATACATATATATTTCAAAATATATATATATATATATATATATATGATCATCCATTACATAATACTTATCAATCAAAGAATCTTATTTATCTTTTAAATATATATATTATTTTTTAAATTAATCTATCAAAAAATACCTACATAATTGTTATAGTGGTGGAAAGGCATAAAAACCTTTGGCATAAGCTCTAAGGTTAGATCGATTTCATTTTGTTATGATGATTGAGTTTGTAAAATATTTGCCAAAATAAATTTGTGCACCATTTATAAATGGACCGAATGCTAGTTACTAAAAATAGCAAATCTAACCTTAATGCACTGATAAATTAATAAGGAGCTTTCTTAACTTTAAGTGAAGTTAAAATTCGAACATCTATTCAGTTTTAAATTTGAGGTCGGAGTTTTCTCCGCAATAAACAAACCAAGTTGTTCATGAACAAAGCTCATTTAAGCTCGTTTGTACTTGGTTCAAGCTCGTTCATTTATTAAACAAACCAAATTCAAACAATTTTTTAAGTTTGATTAATTTTCAAACCTACTAAAATAGTGTTTGTGATAATCAAGCGTTCCTAAACATAATATAAATATTTATATATATTTTATATTATTATAAAAAAACTCTAATATTTAAATTATGTATATATATATAAGTTTTTTCTCTCATTTTCCCTAATTTGTAATGACAGCTCCCCTTTTTTTACCTTATCTAGAGTCCAAACTCAACTCTCCTTCTATCTTTTTGACAAACTCTAAAAAAAATGGCGGCTCCCCTTCTCTTATCTTCTCCTAGAATTGTAAACAAACCGAGTTGTTCACGAACAAAGCTCATTCAAGCTCGTTTAAGCTCGTTTCATTTATTAAACAAAGAAAACTAAAATAATTTTTAAGCTCGATTAATTTTCAAACCTACTCAAACAATGTTAAAAAATTAAACAAACCAAACTCAAACCTCTTATGTTCGGTTCGACTCGACTAGTTTACAGCTCTACTCCCGCAAGAGATCAACCCGACTAAACGTGTTGAGCCCTTTTAGAAAAGTGCTTGTGTTGTAATTGTTGGAACCTAATGCATCTATGTTGGGTTGATACTCTTGCTAATGACATGAAATAGTTGAAATGGAATACTTGATGATTATATACTTGATTAATTCTGCAAGTCTTGGTGTGAGCACTTTAATAGATCAAGGGTGGAGATTACACCTTCATTAAAGAATCAAGAGACAAGACCAATGGTGGAGATTACACCTTCATTAAAGAATCAAGAGACAAGACCAAGGGTGGAGATTACACTTTCATTAAAGAATCAAGGGTTAAGATCAAAGGTGAAGATTACATTTTCATTAAAAATCAAGGGGCAAGATTAAAAGAGTTTTAGGGCATGATTTGAAGGGGAAATATATAATGTTAACTTCTAGGGTTTTTGGAGCAGTAGCCAAGCATGAATTTGGGTAGCTACCACAAAGAAAACTCTCCAAGAAAAACCCTCCATAGCCACTCTCTCAAAACCTATTTTCATGGAGGAAGTTTAATCATATCTTTGACATGTCATTAAAGAAAAATATGTTCATCTTAGCAAAGAAATTTGTGGTATTATGTTGTGAAGATTTTCTACAATAAATGTATTCAAGCTTATGGTGGGTCTACAAGAAAAGGTCTCTTCTTATCATCCATTCTTGAAGATAGTGAAGGAAGCTTTTGGAGAACACATCAAAGAAAGGTTATTCATCAACTTGAAGGTGACAAAGTATTCCTCACTCCTTTATATCTTTTGATGTATTTTTCTATGGGAGAAAGTTATGGGTATTTTGATTGAGTTTGTAATATCTTTGTGAACTCGGTCATATCATTGGAGTATGTATGTATGTGCCAAACCTAAGTGATAGGGAAGGCATCATTTGTCTTGGGTAAAGTAGGAAGTGATTCTACTCTTTATCTTGTGATTGTGATTGTGATTATGTGAGTAAAGAGCATTGTGATAAACAAGTTGCTAGTGAAGTTGATGTGAAAGAGTAGTGAACCCTATCACCGTGGATGTAGCCTACCTTTTGGTGGTGAACCACGTAAATTGATTATCTCCTTACTTTTATGCAAGCGTGTTGTGAGTTAACATATATCATATGGGATAAAAGTGCATCTCACAAAAGAAGCTAAATCAAGAAGTGGATCGCATTAGTTAAACTGCATATAAATAATTTGTTGGGCTGTTGAAATTTGTAAAAAGAGTTTGTTGGGGCTGTTGGGTTTTGAAAAGTAGTTGAGCACTGATTCACCCCCTCCTCGGTGCACTCTTGGGGCATATCAATTGGTATCGGAGCTTGGTTGGATTGATTTGGTTTAAACACCTATCATGTGCATGTTGGGAGTTGTCTTGATTGCTTGATAGTTTTTGGATTGATTTGGCTTAAACATATGTTCTGTGTAATACTGAGATTTGGCTTGATTACTTGCTAGTTTTTGTTTTTGTGATACTATATCGGTACTTCTACTTGTCCTAAATTTGAGCAACATTATTTGAGCATTTGTTGTGCAAGTTATCTATGTTTTTTAGTATGGATTCCAGTGTGGTAAATAGCAAAGGAGTTCCTATATTTGATGGTCAGAATTTTTAGTTTTGGAAAACAAGAATGAATGCATATCTTCTATCCATGGGTCTTGCGGTTCAGAAAATTGTGAAAGATGGATACACAACAATTGAAGAAGATGGTGTAATGACAGCAGCTGATACTAGAAATCTTGAGCTTGATTGAAAGGCAATCAATGCCTTATATGCTGCCTTGACTCAAAAAGAACTTGCCAAAGTTATAAATTGCAAGACAACACATGATATATGGGAAAAGTTAAGGAACATCTATGAAGGAGGCTAAAAGATAAAGGAAGCCAAACTACAAATTTACAGGAGTAAGTTTGAGGCTCTAAGTATGTCCGATGATGAGACTATTGAAGATTATTTCAACAGGGTTATTGACATTGTAAGCTCCATGACTGGACTTGGAGAGAAGGTTGAGGACTTTACAGTTGTGAAGAAGATTTTGAGATCACTTCCTGATAAATATGATGCTAAAGTTTCTGCTATTGAAGAAAGAGACCTTGATTTTGTGTCCATGGATGATCTACAACGTACTCTCATTGCATATGAAATGAGAACAAACGGCAAAAGAGAACCAAACAACCAAGTCATCAAAAGAGGTTGATTTTAAGACCACGAAGTCACTTAAAATCAAAGAGAAAGAACCAGATGTTGAGGATGATGATGAGTTTGAAAGAGCAATGGCTTTCATCTCGAGGAATCTTAAAAGTAAAAGTGGAAAATACAAAGGAAAGCTACCTTTGAAGTGATTCAATTGTGGTGGCTTAGGACACTTTGCATTTAAGTGCCCTAAGAAGACTGAAGATGAAAATGATGATCATTCTATTAAGAGAGCTCAAAAGAGGTTTGATTCAAGGAGTGAGGAGAAAACATACTCTAAGTCAAATGGAAAGGCATCCTATAAAAAGAGAAACTACATGAGCAAGAAGTTCAAGGAAATTTCAGATTCAAAGAGTGACTCATATTCAAGTGAGACTGGTGATTCAGAAGGTGAAGAAAATCTTATGGTTGTAAAAGTCAATTCTACTGTTGAGGAAGAACAATCGAAGAAGAAATATAAGGAAGAGTTGATTTGAAACTTGAACTTGAAGTTGCACTTAATGAATTAAGCATACAAAAAAAGAAAGCCATTGCTGCAATGATAGATATACAATCCATTGCTAAGAGATTTGAGGATGAGAAGATATTACTTGAAGAGAAAGTGCATCAGCTTGAGCAAGAACTTGATAAATTACTAAGTGGTGCTACTAATCTACAAAATTCAAAAGATATGTTATGTTTGATCAAGGTAGAGAAAGAAACGCTTGAACAAGAAAACAAGATCTTGCTAGAGAAAGTTGAAGAGCTAACACTCAAACTTGCAGAACAAATGAAGATACATAATCAATATATTCTATTTTATAATTGTTTTATCTTCACTATTTTATTCTATTCATTGATTTGCATAATGCATACATAATCAATATAACCAATTTTTCATCCTTACTTATAAATTTTTTCAAGTATTATGTAATATTATATATTTATTTACATGTGTGTTAGTATTATTATTTTAATACGATTAATTCTTTTTCTATACCCTTCTCTTTCAACTAAAATAAATTTCATTATATATAAAATATCGAAAAATTTCTTCCTTCTAATTGTAAATTTTTTCTAACGAACGTTTTAGTATTTTTGTTAGCTTTTCCAATTTCATCTTCCTCTAATTTTATTATTATATTTTATGATTTTGTCTTTTTCTTTTTAATCTTCTACTCTTTAACCAGTTAATTATTTGATTTTTTACTATTTTACTTAATATATATATTATGTAGTATTTTATATTTAATTTTTTTTATTGATTTATCTATTATTCTTTTTTTCCATTCCATGGAAGAATTTATTTATTTATATTATCATTATTCATTTTAATTTCTCAAAATTTTCCTTTAAATTAAATTTATTAAAAATTAATTTTTTTTTCACTTGGACCAACACTAATTAATTATTTTTTTTTATTTTTTTTTTTAGTTAAAACTTAGAAGACAAAGACCTTTTTCTTTGTCTAAATAAAGTCAAAATCAATAATTTCTTTTTTTTAAGTTAAATTTAGTGTCATTAGAATTATTTTATTAGAATTAATGTACCCCCAATCTCTAAATACCTTAATCGCGATCTCCCGAATCTTCTTCCTGTCAAAAACAAAGCCAAAAAAAAGCGGAGATTGCTCTCCGTAAAGCTCCTCCGATGCTTAAGTCAGAAACAAAACCAGAAGAAATGCTTGAAAAGACTATGGTTTTTTAGAGAAGAATTCCACTTACCTTTCCTCTTTGTTTGGCCTTGTATTTATAATAAAATATAATTTCCTAATCGGAATATAGACTTTGATTGAGTAATATATGAATGTATTAAATGATATATTTAAATATATTAAGATAGATATTATGATATCTCTTGCCTTTTAGAAAATAAAATAAATATTATGATATCTACCATATGCCTTCAAAAAATAAATAAAATAAATATTTGATTCTATCATATGCCTTTAAAAAATAAATAAAATAAATATGGGCTACGGTAACGATTGAAGAGTCTTATTACTTACTAATGAGCTAATAATATTTGTCAAGTAAAGATAGTAAATGAGGAAGAAAGTAATGCTTTTTCTGCGGGGGACTTGAAGCATAACCATAATAATATTTGTCGTAAAGACAGGAAATGAGAAGAAAGTAACCTGCTTTCGGCTGGCTAAGGACTTGAAGCATAACCATAATAATATTTGTCGTAAAGACAGGAAATGAAGAAGAAAGTAACCCGCTTTCGTATGAAGTACTTGAAGCATAACCATAATAATATTTGTCGTAAAGGCAAGAAATGAGAAGAAAGTAACTTGCTTTCGTCCAAGTAGGACTTGAAGCATAACCATAATAATATTTGTCGTAAAGAAGAAATGAGAAGAAAGTTGGCTTTAATTTAAGGACCTGAAGCAAGTTTAATAACCATAATAATATTAACGCTCGTCAAGAACTTGAAGCATAACCATAATAATTTTGTCAAGAATGAAGAAGGAAAACTAG
This sequence comes from Cynanchum wilfordii, assembly GCA_025388415.1. NCBI lineage: Eukaryota > Viridiplantae > Streptophyta > Magnoliopsida > Gentianales > Apocynaceae > Cynanchum > Cynanchum wilfordii. Next base: position 335,499 of record JAHSUH010003640.1, on the reverse strand, counting down.
TTTTCGTTTGAAGTACTTGAAGCATAACCATAATAATATTTGTCGAAAGACAAGGAAATGAAAAGGAAAGTAACATGCTTCGCCAAGGACTTGAAGGCATAACCATAATAATATTTGTCGTAAAGATAATAGATGAAAAGAAAGTAACCCTGCGTCCGGAGGGGACTTGGAGCATAAATATGATAATATTTGTCGTAAAGACAATAGATGAAAAGAAAGTGAGAACCGCTGGTCGGAGGACTTGGAGCATATTATAAAATATGATAATAATATTTGTCGTAAAGACAATAGATGAAAAAGAAAGCAACTATTTGCGTCTACCATCAATAGATTGTAAGCACGAGAGCTTTATATGATATTTGTAAGCCGAAGCTTTATGTAATAAATAGGGTTCCGTAGTTGAACCTCTTAGATTTTTAAGCACATGGCTTGATATGATATTGTAAGCGCGGAGCTTTATGTAATAAATATGGTTCATAGTTGAACCTCTTGGGTTATTTGTAAGCACGGAGTTTTATATGATATTTGTAAGCGCAGAGTTTTATATGATATTTGTAAGGGGCGCGGAGGACTTTATGTAATAAATAGGGTTCATAGTTGAACCTCTTATATTTTTAAGCACATGGCTTGATATGATATTGTAAGCGCGGAGCTTTATGTATTAAATATGGTTCATAGTTGAACCTCTTGGATTTGTAAGTCAGGGGCTTTATATGATATTTGTAAGCATGGAGTTTTATAATATAAATATAAAGATAAAATGCTTAATAAGTTTGAGAAAGTACCCCGAGGAAAAAAGGATGTTTTTGATACAAAAAAGATTTGAGGACTAACAAGATGTTTCTTGATACGCAAGGTTCGACTAGTTGGTAATCAAGAAAGTCTCTTTTATTGTTGCAAGTTTGACACGGCTAATATGAATTCTCAAAGTTTGTCACCAACTTCAAAATAAGGAAAAAATCGCCCGAAGTAATAAATGAATAGAAAATACAAACCGACTTTAGCAAAATATTTCTTCTTAGTATGATAATCCTATTTTAGTTATCATAGAGTGTGATAACAAATCAAAAGAAGGTGGGGCCGAACTAGAAGAAGGAAAGAAGAAAAAGAAAATCCCAAATTATTTCCAGCCAAGTAGATTTGAGGTTTAAATAAGAAAACAAAAAGGAGCTTGCAAATTTCTTCATACAAATGGTCATGCTGGGATAAAACCAATTAAAACCAGGAAGATAATTATAGAGATGTTGATAAATAGATAAGATAGACATCGGGGATAGAAATCAATGACAACAAATCTTGTACATAAAGATCGGTGATCAATAGACATGATAAGCATGGAATATGCTAAGAATGGTGGCGGATAATAAAAAAAAGAAAACGCCCCAAGACTACGATCAACATGCTCCATTGAATTTCTCCAAGTCAAACCAATAGCTAAAACAGACCATCAATATAAACCCCCCTTGTAAATACATAGATCAAATTCGAGTCCAAAGGCATGAGAGATACATTAAATAAAGAACAGGGTTTGGAGAAGCAGTTCAAATAGACCGAATAATAATGTCAAGTTGTCACACTCTCTTGAATTTCTTCATGCAAACAAAAGCGCCCAAAGATACCAAATAATATAATAATTTTTTTATAATAGTAGTAGAGTTTCAGGGGAAAATAATAATAATAATAATATATTAAGATTCATTCTTCTTGGTATGATCCTACATTGTAGTGGAATACCCATGAAGCCGGTTCACACCCCGAAAAATAAAATCTCCGCCAAAGAAAGTCTCCATTGATCAACAGTAATAATATGTAAAAGATGTCTTAAGAAAATAGGAAAGAAAAAGGAGAAACGAATTGAAATATAGAAGGCCATCCATAGAAAAACCGGGAGGGGGAGAAACAAACTAAAAAGAGTTGGCATTTACAAGCAAGGCTCTCCATGAAACCCCGAGATTGAGTTGAGGAACGCCGGACGGTGGTGGCGAGTAAATGTCTTGGTGGAAACAAGAGGGATGGGAGCCAGAGAAAGGTGAGGTGATGTCTCCCGGGGATGCCGGAATCAACAATAGCCGCCCTGTGAATGAGAAGGGTATCCATTGATGACAATGACGGTGGTTAAGTTCTAGTGCGGTTAGTAGAGGGGTTGGGGGAGCGGGGGGGGCCCTTTTGATGTGGCCTCCAATCTCTAAATACATTAATCGCGATCTCCCGAATCTTCGCTTCTTGTCAAAAACAAAAGTCAAACGGAGATTGCTCTCCGTGAAGCTCCTCCAATGCTTAAGTCGAAACAAAACCAACCAAGAAAAAAAGGGAAAAAAACTGGGGTTTTTAGAGAAGAAATTTGTACATTACCTTTCCTCTTTGTTTGGCCTTCTATTTATAATAAAAATATAATTTCCTAATCGGAATAGACATTTTGATATATTTAAATATATTAAGATAGATATTATGATATCTATCATACGAATACAACCTTTTAAACTTATAATGAACTTTATCATCTCTATTTAATGTAATGAATCTTCAGAATTCATAATATTCTATCAGATGGACATCCAATGAATCTCCGGGATTCATAACACTTTTAAACTTGTAAAAATTGAAAATTTCTGAATTTTTAAGTCCAAATAATGCTGGAGCCAAGGCAAAATTTTAGTAGAAAGCTCAAATCAGAATGAAAAAAAAAAAAATTATTCTGTATCTGTGGGCCCATACCTTGTCACATGTCAAACATACATAATTAATGAAATTATTTTTGTCCAACAATTGTCTCAACTTTCAAATAATACAATATTCAACATTAGTAAATTATGTAAAATCTTATTCCAACCGATATTTACTATAATATTATTTCTTCCATTCTTCATTATTAGAAATTATTTTATTTCTAATCAAACAAAAGAGTTTTTTTTCTTTAATTTACAATATAAAACATTATAATTTATAGAGTGCATTATTTTTTGCTTCTATCAACTAACCCAAAAAAAAACATTTTTTTTCCAACTTTATTAATTTCTTCTTTTTAAAAAAAAAAAAAAAAAAAAAAATTAATTTTTTTTTGTTTGATTGGGGGGGGGGGGAAAAAAAAAGAAATGAAGGGTGTGTTTCATTCACACCTTATTAACTTTAAAAATTTAATTAAATATTTTATTAAGCGATATATATATTTTTCAACACAAATTATATATATTTTTAATTTTTAATTTTTTATAGCTGAAAATTAACAAAATTTTAATATAAAAGATTTTTTTTTCAATTAAAAATAATTTAAAGAAAAAAAGAAAAATTAATTATATTTATTAGAAATATATATATGTAATTAAAACAACCCCAATTTTTATGGTTGATGGGCAGTCCCATATTCTCATCTCCTTTAATGTATAAACATATTTCACCATACTTACCACCTGTCCTACAATTACAGATTGGGTAGTTTCAAACATCCCAGCAAAAGGCACTTCAAGATATTAAAAACCTATTTTTAAAATAATAATAATAATAATTAGGCACCGACAAAATTATTCTTTTATAATTATTATTTATTTTCATCAATAAATTCCTTATCTTTATAAATTTTAGTAATAAAATTCTTATGATATTAATTTCAAGCAAAATATATATCCTTCAATTTTTATTTTTTCCCAAGCTGCTACAACTGACAAGGAGAATCTCAATTCCCTTATCTTAAAAAAAAAAAGAGTTGCACTGACATAAATTTAATCTTTTTTTTGGGTGAATGACATAAATTTAATCTTAGTCATTCTCAAAGAACAAGAAATAATACAAAAAAATTACAAATAGTGGTAATAAATATAGTTATCAATTTTTCTTGCCATTCATTTTTTTTTTTTCTTTTAGTTGCAAAATTGTTGTCTGAACCCAAATCTTTCATTCTTCAAATCATACTCCACAAAGAAATTCTGCATCTGAAAATTACCCAGAATTATCGACGGTCCGCTTGTCTGAATCTGACCAAAACCATCGGTAATCATAGTCAAACAAGCGACTTCTTTGTCCCCGACAAGTGAGAAATAATTCGCTAACGGCAATTTCATCTCTGCTCCACCTTTAAAATGAAATTTCATTTCTGGCAAAACCACATCTTTGTGCCCAGAAAGATTGAAACACGGAGCTAAACCCGTGACGGATTCAATGTTTTTGGCTCTTGGGTAGTATTTTTTCGCCTGATTGATGATTTCACCGGTCACCGATTCATAAACCGGATAACCCAAGAATGTGAATGTTGAGCCCGAATCCACTATCGTCCCACCTTTACCGTCAGAATTTGGGACCAAATGCTCATACGGAATCTTCACTTTCTTGCCTCCCACAGTGATTTTTCTTAAAGAAACGTAGTAGTAGACTGATAAAGAACTTTTTCCGGCCACCTCTGGGTTTTTTAGCATCGGCGTATAGCTTAAATTTCCGGTCTTTTTTGACTCGGAATCCAACAATAATGAAGTGCTTTTACCGGAATCATCAAATCTGTGAGAAAGTAAGCAATAAGAGAATTTCTTGATACCCAATTGATTAGGCAACGAGACAAGTCCACGACCAAAACCAGCAATCCCAGCAGGCGCGTGGGATGAGAAAAGGGAACATCCCACAAGAAATTCCCTGAACTTCTTGTTCGGAAAATCCAGTGTATCAAGCATAGCAATCCCACCTGTTGAGCCAGAGCCATAGATAATGATGTACGGAGGACAGATTTGTTTGCAGTTCTTTTTTTCATCCCCAGATTGGCAATCTTGGCAGCGATTCTGAGCATCAGTTTCTTTGTGAATCCAACCACATTTGGGATTCAAGCATCCAACAATCTTAGCTGAAGAAGATTTTCTTGGAATAAAAGTTGGGATATCAGAGGAAGTAGCAGAACAGTTCTTACACAAATAACGCTTTGTACAAGGAAACCAAACAAAATTACTTCCCGTATCGAAAATAAAAGGTATGGTTTGAGGTGGGGTGCCGAAGCTGAGAGAAATTGAATATCCGCCATAGCTTTGTGGAAGCAGAGGAGTGGTTGAAGTTGCTGCGTTTTCATTAGAGTTCTTTATACGGTGGGCTCTTGCTAGAGAAACTGAAGCTAAATTAGCAAGATTTTGGTAGAGATCTTGGGGTGAATTTGTATTCGAGAATGCAAGTGGAATAGTGATTGCAGATGGTGAAGAAGAAGTTGAAGAAATGAGAGGAAGAAGAAAAGCAAAGAACAGAGAACATAAAGGGAGAAAACAAGAAGAAGAGAATGCCATGGCTTTTCTTTTCTTTTTTTCTTGGGCTTTGTGCCAATGATGGAGGGATGAAGTAAACTAAAATAGTATTGATCCTTTGATACTAGTACCACTTTGGTTCTAGTTTTATCTTTTTGCAAAGGCACATATGTACGTTAATTAAATATAAACTAATTAAAAATAAGAAATATTTTTAACTTATATTATTACATAGTAATTGTATTCGAAACCCGATTTATTCAAGTTTTTTTTTTTTTTTTTACAATTAAGTTTTACAAGTTATATGCATATTTATAAAAAAATATCATCACAAATGTTCGCGCCATTGAATTCCAACGAGAGATACTGCAAACAAAAATCTTTAACAACTATCAAACTCTATATACTCAATACTTTATTCACTAATAATCATTTGATCCAAAAAATAAGAATTTAAATTTATTTTTTAAAATAAATCTCAAATTTAAATTTATTTATAAAAAGGAATTTAATCTGAGTCATTCTTAATTAAATATTTAAATTGATTACTTTTTTATATATTTAAAAGACACTAGTGCTAAATGAAAAGCAGAAAGAGACAAGCAAGCTTAGGTATTTTAAAAGTTTTGGAGGGTTTGATGACTATTGTGAATTTGCATGTGTTGGAGAGGAGAGGTCCTCCAATTCCAAAGCAATGAATCTATGCTAAAGAAAAAGGAATAGTAAATGATAAGATCGGTGGCGTTTTGAAAAGTTTAGAAAATGGCCAATGAAGCATTAAATGTTTGCAAAAGTCAGCAGTATCCGTTGCAAAGTTAGCTACTTCGTTCTATATTTCTTTCTTTCTTGGTACTCACTTTGGCCATCTTTTGGTTGAATTAATTCGATTCGGTGAGAGAAGAGTTCGACTCTCGATCATCTGACTTGGAGGATAGCATGACACTAACCGTGATTCGAAATGACTTATCATCAACTCCCACAAGCTATCGGGTTTTTCTTGAATTCTGCATTATTTTTACCTAAGACAAAATAATATATTAAAAAAAAATGCTATATCCACCCATTTTCTTTTTTTTCTTTTTTCTTTCTTTTTTTTCTTTCTTGAATGCTATATCCGTTGCAAAGTGTGACAAGGCATCTGATGCTTGCTTATTTGATTAAAAAAAATCACATGTGACAAGGAAGTTTCTTAGTCATCTATACCAAAAAAAAAAAAAAAAAAAAAAAAAAAAAAAAAAAAAAAAAGAGGAAGTTTCTTAGTCAATTGATGCTGATTTCTCTCTAGTGGTTTTTTTTTTTTTAACATGAATTTCAAAGTTATTGGTCATTTTATTCTCTACATTATTTTCATTTGAAGCGAACAGATCTTTAATTTTTTTTTTCTTATTTTATTGGACAAAAAAGGTCTCTCTTGTCAATTTTTTTAAAAATTTTCAGCTATTAAAATTCATGTTCTATACGCATGTAAGTTCCATAGAGAACATTTATGTTAATTTTAAATATATTTTAGAATCTCATTAACTAAATCATATCTTTATGTCTTATTTTTTAATTGGATTAACTCTAGAGGAAAATACATCTCTATATAAGTCAATTGTTTTTTTCGAGCTATATTTTTGATAAAAATCCAATCATGTTCTATGACGCATGCCAAGTTCCATTGAGAATAAAATAAGATTTGATAGTAAATTTAGAAACCTCTATTCAAACTAAATAATCATAAAATAAAATGTTATATGTAGACATGCATATTATCTATTTACAGCTGCCAGACTCTTAATCAATCAACATAAAAAAAAAGCTTAGACTCATCTTCTGTCCTTACAGCTTGTAGTGTTTTGCTATATAATTTAGCAATCAATATTTATTTTCATTTGGTCAAATGTAACTCTCACTTTTGGGTTGTTTACAATTAGTAGTTTGGCTTATGTGTGATGAGAAATGAGACAATGCATGAAGTACTGTTAGGTATCCATAAAGATTAATAATAGATCACATGTGAGTGCTCTCTACTCACTATTTCACATGGATTTCTGAGGTTTTCTTTTGGCCAAGTAAAAGTTTTTATTAGGGGGTGGGGGCGTGGGGGGTGTGGGGGTGGGGTGGTGTTGGAGTAGGAGCAATACTTTTAGCTTGTTTAACTTAATAAAGAAAGTGGGAAAATTTATATGAAAACACATGGTGTATGTATTCATGAATTATTTGAAGTCTTCACCTGCATTCATAACTTTTGGTTAAGATTGATTCTCTTCTTTTTGAAGCAAAATTAATTAGGGTTGCTTAATCTCATCTCATATCTTTTTAACTTTTCAAAAAGGACTTTTATGAATCATGATTACAAGGAAAAAGGGGTGTCAATGAGACATATTGTTGATGAATTATACTCGTAATCTTGTTATACATATATATATATTCTCTTTTTTTTTTTAATACTTGTTTTTAAATAAAATTTCCCACCATTCTAATTTATTGATTAAAAGTATTAAAATATTTATTGACTTTACTTTTTTCTATAAAAAATAATTAATGAATAATAGTGGTAAAAGATGTGGTACTAAGAGAAAAATATTAATGTGGGGGATGTTGCAAGTAAAAGTATAATTTCAAAGAAATCCAAATAAAAAAATATATATATATATATATATATTTCATCTTCTTAATATGATTAATTATGAAAAATTTATAAGTAATTTTTCTTAAATAAATTTTAAAACAATGCAAATAAATCTAAGTATTTAATTGCTAATCATTGAAGTCATCACTCCTTAGGTAAGGCAATTTCATATATTATAATTTTTGAGTGTCTATGTGAAGATCTTGACTAATCTTATCCTCCATTCAATTACATGCTTTATTATTTTTCTTTTTATTTTATTTATTATTTTAATTTTGAAAGTTTTTTTTTTTTTTAATATAACGTGTAAGGGAAATAGTTATCAAGTAAGTTTTGTTCTTGTCAATTATATATTTTTATTTTGACTTGGTGGTATGTAAACAATAATTTTTTTGTTTCATGTAAAATTAAAATTACAAAACAAACGAGATTTACGTGTAACAAAGTATATTTATATAAATATTCAATTTATAGTGGTCCTATCTGTATGGAAGTGGATTCGATGGTCTTTTGAGTTTGATCTCGATCTAATGAATTTGATTTCTTCTAAGGGTATGTAGATATGATCTCAACATGGAATGAATTTGACTTCTCGAGGGTCTTAAAACTTGATCTCCAAGGGACTATGCGCCGGAGTTTCGCTGCTTTTGAAACTATTGACGACCCTCTAGGGATCATCAAAGTTTTGTTTATTCTCTCCGAAACACCTCTCTGAATGCTCCTTTTAACCTTTTACTATAGATAAATGAATAATTAAGATGAAGTAATATGTTATCATCTAATTAGTAGAAACATATGTATTTATCCTTCATAATTAATTTAAATAATATTATAAGTTGTGAAATTTCGGTATTTACTATAGCTTTTTTTGCATAAAATTTAACAAAGGAAAAAAAAAAAAAAAAAAGGGAAAGACTTGAAATTTTGAAACTCTGAAAACAATCACTTTGTCTCTTTGCTTAACGTTACCTTAGATTACTTTTTTTAAGCAACGGTTGTGTACCGAGTATTACTTCTCTCCAAAGGAATTGGACAATTCAGGCATAAAAATTACTATTTCAAGACAAATTCTTTTCTATAGTGAAACACTACTTTATGCTTTGCTTCATCATCTTTGCAATAGTACTTTTAACACTTTTTTCCCCATTACTTTTTTTTACGGTTTCCACATTTTTGTCAAGAAATAATATATATATATATATATATATATATATATTTTGAATTAATATTAACTTCTTATTTTTTATATATCATAAGAATTAAAAAATATTTTAATTTTTTAAACAAAAGAAACACCTTATTATTTTTCTTTTAAAAAAGAAAAAAGAATTTTCGTAATACAACATATATATATATATATTATTTATAAAAGTTCAAATCATTAAATGTCAAACTATAACTAATAAAACCAATAATATATATATTATTGTTTACCAACTCATTAGGGGTTATTTTTTTTTTTATTTTATTTTTTTATTGTAGAGAGGGAGAATCACCTTGCTGTTGCAAAGAGTCCATTGGATTCTCCATCTTCTTATCTTTTTATGAATGCTTGTGAACTTTTAGCAAAGATGGTATTTTGTGTTTGTGCGTGTGTATTCATTAACAGACAAATTAAAGGACAATAATGCATAATGTTTTGCTCACATCAAAACCCACAATCTACCATATTTTAAAAAATAAAAAGAAAAACTCTGTGGGTTTTGGTTGAAGACTAGCGACATCCATGCACATGTCACATGGGTTTTAGCAACTTCGGAATCGTCACTGTCGAGTCCAGTTGGGTAAAGTATATATATACACTATATATGTGTGTGTGTATATATATATATTTGTGTCTGCATTTTTTCACAAACAGTCGAAAATTTTTTCACCCTTTGATTGCTTCATTACCAGTTGGGTTTGGGACCCGTTTGCTTATATATATATATATGTGTGTGTGTATTTTTCTGCCTTTTTGTCACAAACAATCAATTTTCTTCTTTTTTTTTTATTGCTTCATTTCCAGTTGGGTTTGGGACCTGTTTCTAGACAAAGTACCACCACATCATGACCTAAACCTTAAAAACAAAACCTTAACTGTGTAATAATAATAAAAAATAATAAAGAAAACTTTATATAATAATTTTTAAAAAATAATAAAGAAGCTGATACAATAAAAAAAAAAATATACTCTATACAAGGTCTCGAGTGTTGAGGTCTCCCTCAAGTTCAACACTCGAAGAGAGGAAGGGCTATATAAAGGGAACCAAGTAAAGCCTCCTCGAAAATATTATAAAAGAGCCAATATAACTTTTTCTTTAAATAAGAATTAAAATCTATAAACGCGTAGCCTAGCCCATGACAAATATAATGAAAGGTGATGATTAACTGATAATACTCAAACTTAAGACATTTACATCTATCAATTGAGTTGAATTACTCCTCAAACTTAAGACATTTGTTTACAGATTTTCCCGGAACAACTACCTTAAAGGAAGAAAAAAAAAAAAAAAAAAAAGTTTCCTGAAACCTAAGCTGAGGAAGGGAGCGGTTACGGGAGCTGGGGCCTGATGATGTATCTCAAGATCATGGAACTGGTCCATAGATGTAGCATACTCTGACAATACAATACAATACCCATTAATTACATACCTAGAGGATCCATCCTTTTCTGCGAGTAGTTTTTGACACTTCTTCATTAACAGGATTTCTCTGGAGTCAGAACCAAAATACAAGTTTCAATCTTTGTATTTTTGTGTCTGACAAGTATATATATATATATATGTCACAGCATAGAAAACAAATTATGAAACAGACAAGACCATTCAAATAGGTCTGAATGACTGATTCAATAAGGCAACGGCAACATAGAAAGAAAACCTTGAAACAAAGGATTTGGAAAACAGAACAATGTGAATGAGAGAAAATCTCCTGTAATTGGGGAAGTAAAAATTATGGGGACTGATCAGGAACACAAATGTAGGGAAAAATATTGCAATTAATTTTAAACAAAATCCCTTGTAATTGGGAAAGTTAATTCTGGGGACTGAAAAATAAAAACCTTCAAGAACTTCTATACATCTTGTGGTCTGTTACACTGATTAGTTTGATTAAGCAACAACATGGTTCCTATTCCTATTTTTGGTCATTAACCCAAATATCCAACTTATCAGGAACAGGAATGAAAGAAAAGAAAAGGAGCAACAGAAGTTGATGGTACCTGAGATGAGCTAACTTGAGCATATGAAAATGTCACCGTTACTTTGCCTTCTTCCTTGCCAAAAACCGCTCTTTGGCTGCAGCTAATGCATCCTGGTTTCTTTTATGATGATCACCTTTTGGTTGCTCAGTTACTGATGGCTTATCAACAGATTTTTCTTGTTCAGAAGGATCAGGAACAGGCTTGGCCTCTGTCTCTTCAGGTTGTTTACTGGGAGAACGAGAATCCCGACTCTCTTGCCTCTTAATTGCCTTAGAAGACTCAGATAATGCATTGCTTGAGGAAGGGATTGTCTCTCGTGACTCACTCACTGGTTCTTCACGAGGCTCATCAGCCTTTCTCAAATCTCCCTCTCTACCACCATAGGCAACATTTTTTGAAAGGTTGAAGTAGAAATCAGTAATGTCAGCTTTTTTAGTAACCTGGAGGAAGGAAATATGAAACAAGGTTATTGCTCATTCAGAATACCAACATACAGCTTATATTAGGAGATCCCCATTTATAACCAACTAGATGTGCAAGAGTATGGATGATAGGCAAGACTCAATTCGATAACTGAGAAATAAGATAGTAACACTAAGAGGTGCACCCTGCCAAAGATTTCAAGTCTAACCAAAAGGGTTAAACATTTCGTGAACATATGAAACGACATTTCATGCATCATAACATAGCTTACATCAAACATAAAGGTATAAGTATATAAGCCAGAGAGTAAACCAAGAAATCCAGTGAATTTGAGATAATAACATCCCCAACCAAGCACGAAAATGAAAATCTAGAATTCAACAGTTCATCAGTTAACATAAGCTATTGAGTTCAAGTGTAGAATCTGCCTTCCATAATATAGTGAAAAATGTTTCATGGATCAATTTGTAGTATGTCTCTGTTACTTCTATCCTGAAGGTGCCAACACCTCAAATGCCATACAGAAATTTTAGGGAGACAAGAAACAACATACACAAAAGCTTCAGAAGTTTACCAGTATAATTCTTAAGTCCAATTACCACAAGATGATTAAGCTGCAGGGTAAGTGTGTCGTAAGATGAAGGCATTGAGCTGAGCTGAGCTGATTTTAGAATATAAATAGATGTGCGAATTAAAAATTTATAAATTTTATCACACATAAAGAAAAACCCAAGCAAAGCATTGCCGGATATTTTACAAGGTGCTGATTCTCATTTTCTGCATCAAAAGAAAGTTAACTGAACAACATTCACAAAATCAAACCAATTGAATAGGGTTTAAACCTTTATATATTTTTTATCTGTAAAGAGAAGTCATAAGGGAGTATCAAGTTCTAGCGGTAAAAGTATTAGTCATCTGTTGAGATGATCAAACCAAAGACCTGAATTTGCATTCTCTACATTAGGCCTGGAAGGAACCACATTTTAGATAAAGAGATGCTCTTAATATTGGAACTGTCTTGTAGTTTCCAGAATCTAAGAAATGTAAATAATGTTTCATCCAAGAATTTCGGAAAGGTTATATTGGAAGTTGATGATCAAGTTAACAAGTGTTAACTTTTTAAATGCACAAATAACATAAGAAATATTAACAATCAAGCATGAAAATAATAAACAACTAAATATCATGGGTTTGTGGAAAGATGCTCCTTGTACAAGCAAGAACTCTACTTCCTATTGCATTGAGCTTGTTCTAAAAATAAAGGAATGACATGATCTAAAAGGAAACAGAAAAAAGAGTGCAATTTTCCACTTGAATATTCATGGCTTGAACATGTGCAACTAAATAATCTTCAACTTTATACATAAGAACTCATTTTATATTGATTATCTATAGCTTTTTTCAGTAAACCTAACACATGAATTTAACAAATAGGCCTTCCCATTTTCACAGCACCTCAAAACCAAGCCATCTAAATATAAATGGAACAACAGTAAATTGAGTTAGCATGAATGTCAGACCATGTTAAGACACAAAATTGCCCCATCAATAGTCATCCTCTTACGTCTAAAATTAGTTAGGCACTGCCAAAAACCATGATTTAGACACTTCCTTGCTACAAATACATTCTTAGGTTTGCATGGCTACAAAAGAAGGTAGTAGCACCAACAAATACATTTTGAAAATATTAGAACAAGAAAGAAGCTTTTCCTTTATATTCCTAATATGTCTGAAAATGTCCTTCTATTTTATGAGGTTCTGTTTTCTTGACGTTTATGAACAATTCATCCATGGAGAGATAGAAGGGAAATAGAAATTTCTTTTCTTTCCCCATGTGGGATTTGGGAAGTGGACAGGGAAGCTTGAAGAGAAAAGGTTGGCCTACACAAATTGATTGTCTGCAACAATTATAAGAAGAGGTTGACCTACTACTCGTATTTTTTCCGTATGCTCCAAAAATGGATAGAGTGGCAGAGTTTACTCTATGTCTCTATCCAAAAGAGATGGTAACATCAATTCTAACCTAGAACAGCAACAAAAGCCCCTTTTCTCATAGACAGATATCTATACATGTATAACGTATATAAACAGACATCCTTATTTAACATTATAGCATGACTGTTCTCTGCATGATAGAGAAAAATGTTATAAAACCTCAGTCTTATTAGAATGAGCTTAAAGGAAGAGACCACACAACCAAAGGATCAATGAACAACTTTTGATGAATGAGTGTAATTAAGTGGAAGGAAGTGAAACATACATCATCTCTCTCTTCTCGCAGTTCGCGTAGACGCTCTTCCTGCATCCACTTGGCCTGCTCAGCAAGTTTCTTTTTGTAGGCACTTGTAACAAATTTGTCTTTTTCGGCATACAGGTGGTCATCTTTGCTTCTCTCTTTAGCAATTTTTCTCTCATAAATAATTTCATGTTCCCTTTCTCTTTTTTTTGCCTTTTCAATTAGTGCTTGAATATACTTTGGCTGCAGGGACAAATCCAAGAGCTTGTTTCATAAAGAAATCCAATTCCAGGGAAAATAAATATTAAAAGGAGGAGGTAAAACAACAAGAATTATGATGCCATTAATGGGCAAGAAAGATTGCAGACAGAAAAAATATTTTGAAAAAAAAAAATCTGAAAGACATAGAAGTAGCCTCTTTTATTTCTTTTTCCCTCCGACATTATTCTTTCATCTAGAGAGATCCCAACCGGCAGAGATCATACCTCCACTGTGCTTATGTCACTAATATAGGAATCTGCTACCTCAGCAACTCCAGTGATCATTAACTATCCATGTTTAGTCATAAATATAGATTGATGATAACACATGTAAAATGATACCGCCCCCAAACATCAAATCTTGGGCTATACCTTCACTATTATTTCACATTATCAATAATAAAATTAACTAAACTAACTTTTAAAAAAAAAAAATTATAATCCCATCTTCACAGAAAAAGTGCTCAGGAAGTGATCAACCATCTTATGTTCTCCCACACCAAATTCAAAGATAAATACATCAAACCTTTATCCCAAACACCAACTAATTCCAAGGAAAACATCTAAAGAAATTCCTTCATTGATCGTTTAAACAATATCTAGAAGGTAAGTCCTCAACTACAGTAGTGAATGTTGGCTTTCCAAGTCAACCTATTATCCAATTTTTCATTCATCATCTAAATCCCATCCATGAAATGTATAAACCCCCTTTTTTTTACAGCTTATACACAATTGAAATGATAAGTAGAAAGTAAAATTTAACCATATCGAAGTGCTAACCTTTCTTTCTTGCCGATCATCCATAACAGGACGGGCAACTTTCTGCTTCATTTTATCGTAGACTCCATCATAATCAAAGGCTGAGGGATCCTCCTCAAGTGCCTTCTTATGCTGCTCTTCAACCTACAATATAATCATTCCAAAAAGAGGGGAAAAATCAATAATTCCAGTAATTTTCAAAAACTCCAAAAAACTATTTCCTTTCTACTGTACTACTAACATCTTTCAGCGACTTATTTTTGTAAGACTGCCGAGAAATTTCTCGCTCAACATTATCGTCGTCATCGTCATCACCACCAAAACCTAATGCCGGTTTAGGTAGAGGAGGTCGAGAAACTGGTTTCTTCTGCTGCTGTGGCTTAACCCTTAATTGCAATCCATATTTCTTATCCATCTTCAATTGATTTCCTACCTGCAACTCCAGGAAAAACAAAGAAAACAAGAAACTGTCGAAGTTATGTACTTAAATTATGGATAGACATAATTACGAAATTTATTATCAATTATCTGTATGTATACAGATTTTCTAGCCAACATTGACCAACTGGCTATATAACAGAAGAATGTGAGAAGACCTTACCAATATAGGCCAAAAATTTGAACTTTATTCTTACATTGGCCAATAAAAACCCAAAGTATCTTATCACATAATTTAGAACTAGAACAAATGTGCAAAAAAGAAGGGGGAAAAAAAAAATTAACCTTATAGAAGAGGGAATTGTATAATTTAGCAAAATCAACTTCGAAAACTATGATGAGCGATTTCCTCTACAACAAAACAAATATGAAGTAAGGGCAAAGGGGGACTTCCATTGTATTCGGTCATTTTGTTTATAATTGTTGAATTTACCATCTCTACCCAAATTATAGCGCCATTTACAATCCCAATTAAACAGAAATTTATGACAAAAAGGAAAACCTAAAAACTAAAAAAAATATAATGGAATCGGAAATGGATGATAATATATAGTTTCAGCTTTACTTACCTTTCAGCAAGTAGAGATTAGAGATGCACAGAACAGTGACTGACACGGATTCTAGCGAGAGAGAGAGAGAGGACCGCCAAAAGGAATGGAGCTGAAATTTTTTTTCTATTAACCTAAAATTTAGTTTAATTTTCTTTATATATTTTACATGAATCAAATAAAAAGAGAAATGGTTCTAAATAAATATAAAATAAATAAATTAAAAGAGAAATAGATTGTAATATTTTTTTCCCCCCAAAAAAAAAAAAATAACTAAATTAAATAAAGTTAAATAAAAATTATATAATCTAACTCTAGTTTTTTCAATTATAAAATTATTTCAACTCAAATTTATAACCATCTTTTAAATTTAGTAAATTGATAAATTTCATATTATATAATTTTTATGATTTTATATTTATTAAAAAAAATTTATATTATTTAATTCCTTATTTTAATAATTTTAATAAGTTTCATTAATTTATCATTAAATTAATAAATTGATGGTCAATTAACAGCTAACCTTTGTCTTAAAAGGATAAAAATGAAAATAAAAATATCATATATGGTTTTCTTCTCCAAATCAGTGGAGGTTGGAGATTGGAGATTCTCATTCAAATCTCAAAGGAAAGTTGAAGAAGAAACTCGGCAGTGGAAGAATTTTGAAGCGCCACCTCCACCTGATTCAACATGATTTGGGGAAGAAGAAGACGAGATTTAGATATGATATTTTTATTTTTATTTTTATCCTTTTAAAATAAAGGTTAAGTGTTAGTTAACTATCAATTTATTGATAAAATGATGAACTTATTAAAATTATTAAGATAATGGATGAAATTTGTCAATTTAACTTAAATTTAAATATGTTTATTTTAAATATTTAAACTGATATATTATCTTTATTATATTATGTAATATTTTAAGAAATTTATATATTAAAAAAAAAATCTTAGTTAAATATATATATAATTTCCCTATATATATGGACATCATGTGTTTTATGTTTAAGAATTATTATTTTACTTGAGATTAACAGAAAATGAAATGTAGTTTTTGAATAAAAAAAAAAAAAAAAACGTCCAAAATGGACCAAAAAATCATTTTGGGTTTATATTATAACTATAATACTTTTCAGGGATGAAAGTGAAATTATTCTTAGAAAAACCACAAGTCTATAAAATCATTACTGTTTCTGTGGTTCGAAACCGTTCCTGAGAGAAGTCCTCTTCTAGTTTCTACGCCTGAAGAAGAAGAAGTTGGGAGGGTTTACATATTCAACCAGTGAGTTCAAGATTCTTCCTAGTTTATCCCTTTTTCCTGTTTTTTTTTTTTTTTTTTTTTTTTAGTTGGAATGTTTTGCTTCGGGCAATTTTCTATTCTTGAATTCGTTTGTGAAAGTGTATTTGGAGTAAATGATTGCATTGGTTGGTATGAAGATGATTTGTATAGATTGTGTTTGAACTGGCAAGGAGAAGGAGGTTTTGTTGCTATTTGCTATGGTTTTAGAAAGATTGTTATTTTGTGTCTCAGAAATTGCGATTTTTGAAGAGTTTTGCTTCTACACTGGCCACTTTGTCCAATTTTCTGAAATTATATCTCTAAAACGGCATTAAAAAAAATTGGAAATTGCATTTTCCTTCCTTTTTTTTTTTTTTTTTTACTTGAAGATTACCATTACCAAGATATGTGAAACTTTTCTAGTCATTTCTCTGATACAGTTTATTACCTTTTGTGGATTTTAAGGATATGTAAGAACTAGAAAGAATTCTAATATCTAGTAGGGTATCACGGGGTGGTATAGGAAGATACTTTTGGATGATATGGAATGGTCAGGTTAGGGCAGGGTTGACCATTCTCACAGTGAAGTATATCTATTTTGATATAAAAGAAAACACTTGGGGAAGTAAGTATATCATCTATGCTATCTTCAATTTTTTTCTGCAATTGGTAGCCGTCCAGCTCAATTGCTACTTCAGTGAATATTTGTATCTTCTGGACCTTGCTGCAACACCTTTATGTGTCCATGTTAACAATTTGGTGTATTCGTTCAAAGTTTTGCATTCTGGTGATTCTCTTCATTTTCTTGCATCAATTTGCAACAGTATTAAGTTAGATGCAGATTATGTCAACTGAGTTGGATTTGATTGGAGAATATATAAAGTAGAGGCTATGGCCAACTAATGCCTTGTGAGTCTTGCAATTTTCATGGTTAATTGTGAGTCTCTATTTGGATTATGTGTTAGTTTTGGTTGACAAACAACCACTGACCTTCTGATAGCGTAATGAGGTTGATGTTACCTCAAAATGGAAAGAAATTCCATGAGTTGGTAGTTATATTTTGTTCTATTATCTGCTG
This sequence comes from Cynanchum wilfordii, assembly GCA_025388415.1. NCBI lineage: Eukaryota > Viridiplantae > Streptophyta > Magnoliopsida > Gentianales > Apocynaceae > Cynanchum > Cynanchum wilfordii. The sequence goes on along the minus strand of JAHSUH010003640.1, from coordinate 317,474 downwards.
CTTCAGTAGAGATTGGTTTGTTGGTTAGGTCTACACAACCACTAAGATTATTACAAAATAAAAATGAAATAAGTATTAGAATGAGAAAGTATTCCATCATAAAATTGGTTAAGATTGAAGCAGCAGCATCATGTGAAATTTGCTTTCAGTGTTTCACATTTTTTACCTTTCTGTCCTTTAATCTGGGCTAAAATTAACTCTTCAAACTTATATCGGTAAGAAGTCCTTTAGTTTCCATAAAGTTCTGGACATGCAAGTAGAATGCATATATAGAAACAGGGCATCCCTGCTCACAACACTTGTTTTCAGTCATTAATTCATTTTCATTTTGGCTACTTCTCAGTCTTCTTGAAAGATAAACCAAATCTCAAGCATACAGACTATGTAGGGTTTCAATGTTAACTTCCTAGTCTGCAGAATTGACTTTCTCTTTAACAAGTTTCCTGAACTTGATCATGGGCTGGCATTTGCATTAATGATATCAGCTTCCTTTTCTAGATTGTGACTGTGTCAAAAAATTCTCAACTTGGATTACCAATTTTTTATTTTTAATTAATTCCGAGAAGTTGCATTACACATCTTTTTACACCATCTAGTTTTTCAAAAAGCAAACTTTCATATGTATCATAAATTTTTGTTTGTAGGATCATCCTTCATAGAGTCTTTTTTATGTACACTTGGCTATTTCATCATAGCAAATAAGTAAAGAGCAAAAGCAAAAAAGTAAAGTACCTAAAGAGTTCTTTGCAATTCTCATTTACCTGTAGCTTCTTATTCCAAAACCCTTAAAAGTGTTTTTTTATGTTGAATCATGTCACTATTTCAACCAAAGTCATAACACTACCCCAAAAGACTCTTGTATCCAATTTTTGTTGATAATTGATTTGGTAATTCTAATTACTCCTTTCTTTTTTGTTGTTTGAAATTCTTTTCTAGTCAGTTTCTCTGGATAATGTTTATTACCCTTTGTTGAGTTTTAGGGAGGTGAAAACTAGGAAGAATTCTAATAGGATATTTGTATGTAAAATTTAGTAGGGTACTAGGGGGGTGGGGTGCAAAAGATACATATGATTGATGAGGAACGGTCAGGCTGGGGCAGGGGTAATATTATTTAAGGCTCTTGGCTATCATTCTAGCAGTTAGTTAAGTATATCGGGACCTGAGATATATGTATCTTGATATAAAAGAACACTTGGGAAAGCAAGTGTTTACTTCATCCATATTAGCTTTAATGGTTTTCTGTAATTGTCATTCATTAAGTTCCGTAACTAGTTGTGTAACCATTCAGTTCTGGACTTTTCAGCAAGTATTCATCGGTCCATGTTAGCAGTATGGTATTTTCCTTTTAGTTCTTCGATTAGTAAGTTTGCATTCTGGTGATTCTCCTAATTTTCTTTCTGCAAAAGAATTACGTGCAGACTATGATATGTTAGGGGATTGGTACAGAGAATATACAAGTAGATGTCATGGCTAACTTATGCCTGTTATTTGTGAGGCTTGCGATTTCCTTGGTTAATTATGAAACAACCACTGAACTTCTAATAGATCAATTAGTTTTATGTTAAAATGGAAAGAAATTCTATGGGTTAGCACTTAGTTCCAATTCTACTATCAACTGCTTTAGTGGAGATTGGTTTATTGGCTGTCTATAGTACCACCCTTCTAACTTATATTGGTAAGAAGTTCTTTCGTTTTCTATGAAGTTCTGGGCATGCAAGTAGGATGCATATATAGATATGGAGCATCCTTGCTCCTATGAATCTTTTCCAGTCACTTATTGATTTCCACTTGGGCTACTTCTAAGTGTTCTTGAATGATAAACCAAATCTAAACGATGCAGACCTTGTAGAGTTTCAATTTTATCTTCTTTCTCTGTGCAGAATCCTCTGAAATCTGAGCAAGGGTAACTCAGCACTGTTTTCTAGCATATGGAATCCTAGTATCAGAGCACTGTTTTCTAGGTTGTGCCCAGAATTCATAAGGTTAATCTGCAATTATATCTGTCTTTAATTAAATCAAAATAGAGATGCTAAATTATAAATGTTTTTACACCCTCTAGTTTTTAGAGAAGCAAACTTTAAGCTATATAATAAAATTTTGGTCGTAGGACAATCCCAAATAGTCTTTTTCGTGCAAACTTAGCTGTTCCATCACACCCTGAAAGTAAAGTTCCTAGAGAGTTCTTTGCATTTGTCATATTCTTGTAGCATCTTTTTCCAACATCGTAAAGTGCTTTTTATGTGTAGTCATGTAGTAGTTATTCCAACCAAAGTGATAACAACAGTACTTAAAAAAGAATCTTATATCCAACAAATAACTACAAACAATGAGCTCTTCCATGCCTCCGTCTTTGGATAACCATCCCATGTATTTTAAGTTTTTAAAGCAGAACCTTCTCTGAGTTTCTTTGTTGTCTTTTGCTTGTTCATGAATTTGAATTTCTTGAACTTTTTTGTTTTCTTTTAATTTTTTGTTTTTTTCCTGACAGAACTTGAACTTAGATAGGTTTGTAATGGGAAACAGGCAGTCTGTGAAATCGGATGTAGTGGTGGCGAAGATTGTACCTCCTATAGACCAGGCCTACGCACGATGGCTTGCCCGGGATCTAGATAGGATTCATCGCTTTGCTCCAAGAAATCCAAAGGCTATAACGCCACCAGAACATTACATTGAGTACATGCGACTATATGGATGGTTGGATCTGGACTTGAATGACCCTGATCTGGCACGTTTGTTTAAGTAATTAGCTGTCATGTGTAATACTCATGGAAGGGCACTTAAGTAAAATTGCTTGTTAAATTTTTCGCCATTATGCATGGACGAAAATTACTTGTACTGATAACCTTTTGTGTTTGGCTCTCAATAAGATGGCATTATGTCATGCTAGTTTTCTTTGGCAAAGGTGAAGTAGTAGGTATGTTACAAAAACCACAAGAAGGTGTGATATTAATATGTTTGTTGTTTATCTCATTTCTTAATTATGTGTTTTTTCTTAATTTGGTTTCCAAAACTACAAAAGACAGCAGGACTTCACCATAAAAATATCTTTACACAGTTTCTTATTAATTGATAAAAATACATCAAATTTTGCTCTTCACAGGATAGCGTTTTGATTAGAGATTAATTACTGCCCAAGAACTGTATAACCTGTATGCATAAAAATCTGAGTCTTTCTGGAAAAACATAGTACGATTTAAATCTCGTCGTATGACCTTTTAATCTGGCTGGCAAGTCCCTATTTGTTTTATTCCTCCATCCCAAACAAGAAAATATCAATTATCATTACTTTGATTGTCTAAAATTCTTGACAATATATTCTTTAATAATTTTCTTAAATCAATATTGTTGTTCTAAAATACTGATCAAATTTTTAAATCAACTATTTTACTTAAAACTATTCTTATTTAAATTTATAATTTCAAATATATATTTGCTAAAGATATATTAGTTATTCTATGATATAAATTTTTATAAAATTTCAGTTTTTTTTTTTTTTTTTTTTTGATTCACGTGCGAGGTTAAAAATTGATCAGGACAAAGAAAGTATGATGTTCAGAAGAGTTTTATCAAGTGCTTTTTGTAGCTCTGGCAGAACTTATAAATTCTATGCAACGATGGAAAGCAGAAAATTGAGACCAAGATTACTTCATCAATCTTGCAGTAATTTGCTCTAAATAATTAATAATGACTACATGCAAATGCTAAGCAGTTTTGGCAACTCTAAATCACAACAATCATCAAAAAGAGCTTCAAGCTCAAATGAATCAACTGGAAACAGGATTATGTGATATCATATGGGAAGAGGGGAAGTAACAAAGGATGAAAATTTTTACAACAGTACTCTCAAGTTGGGAAAACAAACTTGTGGATCTTGAACGATAACTGTGTCCACTTCAACCATCACCCCCTCTAAACAGGATCAACCACCAGACAAGAAATCAAACACTCCACCCCCAACTTATATTCCTGTCACCAACATATAACAACTATTAGTACTTGTGGAGAGGCCTAAACAAGGTTTATATGAACATCATGTAACTAAAAAACAATCTCAACGAAGTTTTGTACACCGTGACACACTAAACAATCAGTCAATAGAGCCACAGTAAAATATTAAAAACTAATGTAAAAAGCAGTAAAAAGATAACTTTTTTAAGGTAAAAGAGCTGGGAGTAAAAAATTTGAAAACCAAAGGTTGAGAAAAGTATAATTAACTACAATTACTCAAAATTAAAGATTACCACATACATCAACTCCACATTTATACGAAGCCAAATGAACAATTAGACGCTTTTATATGCCAACCACATGAAGGAAGAAGGTTAAGAGGACTGGTATATCCAAATCCAACCACTTGAGGAGAAATAATAAGTTGCAGGTAGGAACCAATCCAAGAATGCAGACACAGCAAAACAGAACACCACCACAAACATTTTTGAACAATTCACATATATATAGGCATGTACTTAGATATCTAACACAAAACTTTCCCACCATTGCAGTAGGTACTTGCATACACTTTATCAATCAATTATATTAACAAAAGAAAATTTGTTGAGTTGGCATTTCATGGCACATAATTCATCAGGCACACAGATCAATGGCCAATCCATAGATGTAGTTCAGGATTTCAATACATAGTTAGTTAGTATTGCTTAATCAGATTGACTGATGTCAGACTCTTATTGGTCCGACTGTTCTATGCTTTACTTCAGCTACAACTGAGAGAATTTTTTATTTTTTTATTTTTTTTATAAAAAAGGGTTAACAATCAACTGAAACTAAGAAAATGGGTAACAAGCTGTTGAATCACAAATAATAAAACATTAATGATCAAGATGGGGAAGAATAAAGTAGATGGGTCAAAGGATGCTGGAACTAGATGAAGAGGGAGAAGCAATAAAAACAAGACAGAAGGGCTGCTCTTCTGAACTATCTAACTGGGAGGAATTAAAAAATCAAAATCCAAAAACTACTCTGACACTTTTCCTCTCAATATACCCTATGCTTCAAAAATTCTGAAGATAATCAGATTAGTGGCTTTATGGCTTAAAATGTACTAACATTGCACCTAAAATTTGTGCTTGGTCTCAATAGTTGAATTAGGGCATTTTGGAATAATGGAGGGCTTGTACTGCAAAATATACCAGGGAGAGGGGAAAAAAAGAGAATTTCTCAGAACTGTCCAGATGCAGGCATGCTGAAGCCACTTCAAAACTCATGAGAATCAGCAATAATTTTTGAGAATATTTCTGCAGAACCCATTTAGAAATAGTGGATAAAAGAACTTTACTTTCTCGTTTAACATTGACTACACCCTGGAGCTGTAGACCACAATACACAAGAAGACATAAAACAGGTAAAAGGTAAGAGCAATTCTAGCAAACACAACAAGACGAATGACATAAAAAGAGGACACAACCATGTTCATGGAATAAGCACTTGTTCTCTGACTTCAGCAAATGCAAGCTCTTCCAAGAATATCTACAGGGCAATACTTACTCCATCATAATGATGCCACATCATTACTGGAAGGTATCTTGATTCTTTCAACATTAGCAAATGTCTGAAGGAGTCACAACCGCCAATTCTCCATTACTTTCATGTGCACAACATGATTGACAATTTCTTTGTCCACTTTTAAAGATAAACTTATTTTCAGCCATTCGAATTTTGTTTCTACCTTTTCATTTCCCTTTACAAATTTCGTCCTTTTAGGTTTTGTTAGTTTGATCTTAGTGAATTCTGAGTGTATGCAAGACGCACAAGTGATACAAAACAGAATAGAGCAATTTCCTACTATTATTAGCAAAGACTAACATAAAGACTTGGTAATAACCAATTACGCACATTATAATCATCCATGACAAATAGATAACAAAAACAAGAAACTATTCCATCAAACTAAGAATTACTTAGGAAGAGTGTCCTAACCTCACTCTTGAGTAATGTACCCTTCCTTCCTTCCCTCAAACCCAGGCCTCATTAGCTTCTTTTCCCTTTTTGCAATCTTCCTTATCTTCTTCTCATTAATTCTGCCTGTTATATTCTCCTTCCTCTTCTGCTGTCTTTCCTGCTTGGATTTCTCTTGGCTTTCAACCCTATCCTTCCATTTCTCAGCATGCTTCTCCTTCCTCTTCTTCTCCTTCTTCAATTTCTCCTTCAACAACTTTGGATCATCATGCACCTTCACTCCCATTGCCCTATTTGTAGCTGTCTTCCACCATTCCCTCTCTGCTATCTTTGGATTCTCCTTCTTCACTTCCTCCAACCTCTTAGCTCTCTCCAACTCCTTAGTCTTAGACATTTTTCTCTTCTTTTTCATCTTCCCGTCCACCTGTTCATCACCTACCCTTACCTTTCCATACTCTATTATTTCTTCACCCTCACTGTTCCCCAAATTCACTTCCTTTCCACTAGTCTCTTCACCATCCCTCTTCCTCTTCTTCTCCCTCTCATTATTCTCATTTCCCTCCCTTGTGTTACTCCTATTCCGGTTATCGAACCTTGACCCTTCCCCACGATTACCACGTAACATCTCAATCTTTCTCCGCAATTTTTCCCGTAATTCTTCATAAGTCACTGACTTCTGATCCTCCAAATTAATCGTTTTAGACAAATTGGTGTCCCCATCTTCATCATCAGACGCTGGTTTCTCGCTGGTTTCAATCGATTTTTTCAAAAGGTCGAGTGTAGACGACTCGGAAATCTTCTCGGGGTCAAGTCGGTCCCGGCGAGCAAGCTTAAGATTCTGTTTCGTTTGGCGTTTTAAGGAAGCTTTGGCTGCCTTAGATAGGCCATGAAAGTAAGGTTTGGGTTTGCCTGAAACGTCGTCCTGCGGTGGGAGGTAAAATTTGGCCGGAATGAGTTCTACGAGCTTGTCGAAGAAAACGCTGTGAGCATTAATTAGAGCTTTGAGGTCAAGCATCGGAGTAGTGGTTTCGGCCGCGGCTGGAGCCGCACCTTTCTTCTGCTTCTTCTTCATCAGAGTGGACAGTGCCAGAATGTTGTTAGGGTTTAGAATTTTAACGGGAACAAGCGAGGGAAATATAGAGGGTTGAAAATCGGGCCGGGTCAATAAGAGATCATCCGTTAACCCTTATAGACTTCGGATTGTAATTTACTTTAACTCACTGTGCTGGCGGCGGTATCTAACCAAAATTATGGTATTGTAAGTTATATTAGTATTTATAAGTTACGCCTATAATAAAAAAAAAAAAAAAAAAAAAAATTATAAGTTACAATAATCGTTTGTTAAAATTTAATCCACATACCTTTTTTTTCCCAACTATTTTTTATATTTTTTTCTATATTTTTTTCATATATATGAAAAACCTACATCAAATTATGGAATTAGAGTTCCTTTTATATAGGTTCATGATATAGTTAAAGAACCCTCGTTACTATTTGAGTAGCTCTTTTCCTGCAAAAAATGAGAGGGAAGATTCCTCCTAAACTAGATGAGATGGGAGATTTTCCCAAATAAGTTTGAATGTTTAAGTCAGTAAACAAATCAAGTATTAAAGTTACAAAACCAAGATAAGAAAGTGTTATATTTTGTATAGTCATTGTGAATTCTATTATAGGCGCATATATCTAGATATTTATTCAGTTTTATTGCCATGTAAGATATAGATAAGGTTCATAAAGAAGCTAGTTATGCCCTTATTCACGTTCAACCTCTTAATGAGTTATATTTATCATGCTTATAACCAAGTCTGTTATTTGTATTTGGCCAACTTTTTAAATTTATTTCTTAAATATTTGGAATCTAAATAAAATTATAATAGTTATTATGGTTCTCTAACCAATTCTACATGTGAATTGCATGTTCATAAACTAATTTAGTTTTGACCATACTTAGTATTGTAATTGAATTAAACATGATGTTTGAGTTTTCTTTGCTAAATTTTTGATTATGAATAGACTTGATCAATATTTGTGAGCTAAAATTTTGTTCAAGTTTATTTGATTATTTGTTTATATAATTTGAAAACAAATTCTATTTGAGTTTGATTTCAACCATGAATTTGAATTATATTTTTAATAAATTATAAAAATATAAATTAAATTATACAATAATATGTGAAACTTGAAATTCCATTATATTATTGATACAAAATAGAGCAGAATATTTATTATGAGTGTAACTAATACTTGGAAAATGGACTCAAAAATATAAAAAATTAACTTACATAATGTCCTACCAAACTAGAGCAAAGTGCTCTTTTATTTGCACCTCAACAGGTCTACACAAGAAAAAAAAAAAAAAAAAAAAAAAAAAAAGAAAAATGGAAGAGGAGAAAATTTATCTTTAGTAACAATAATTTGACTTAGTATGCACTAATTTTCATGACTCTCATTAGTGCATACTTTTTTTTTATACCCATTTAGGTCGGGTGTCCCTACCTTTTAGGTGAGACTAATCCGGACTCAGCTTATGGAGCGCTCGCAGAGTTCAACTCTTACTCGAGGGTTAGAGTCTAGCCCAGAGCTTTTAACATGACGCTAACCACCCCAGGGGGATTCGAACCCTTGACCATCCGCCCTGGAGGAAGTATTAGGAGTCCGCTTACCAACTCCCCCAAGCTACCGGGTTCATTAGTGCATACTTACTATCAACAACTCCAAGTGCTTTCAAACTTAGGCTTAGCTAAAGCCTTTGTTTATATATCAACTTAATTATTGGTATGAACTCCCTTCAACTCAACTTCTTGATTCAATACTTTATCTCAAACAAAGTGATGATGAATTTCAACGTACTTTGTTCTTCCATAAAATACCAAATTTGAGGCAAGTCTAATTGCACTCTCATTATCACACTTAATTGATATTGCATAGTTAACCTTAGAATAGATGTCTCCTATTAAATGCTCTAATCAAATGCATTCTTATGTAGCTATTGTTGCTGCCACATACTCAACTTGAAATCATAGTTGAACCAACACTAGAACAATAGTTTGATGCTCAACGACATTCATTTGTGTCACCTTCCCAACTTGCATAAGTAAATTCATTCAACATAAAATTATATCTTATACATGAGACCCTAATCAACAACTCACGATCCAACTCACCATAAAAGAATACTTTCTTTACATTGAGTTGCCATATCTTCCAACTCTTGAATGTTGGGAGTGAGAAATTTGACCTTACTGTCACCATTTTTGACACTAGACTAAAAGTCTCTTCATAGTCTAATTTGTAACTTTGAGAAAACTTATGAGCAATGAGATGAGTTGTGTATCAATCAATTGTACTATCTTGTTTCTTCTTCAAACGATATACCCATTTACAATTGACTGGTTTGTAATTTTCTAATTTTGACACAAGCTCCCACGTATTGTTCCTCTTTTAATGCTTCAATCTCTTATTGCATTGTTACTTCTCATTCTAGGTAATCTTTAGATTCCTGATCATAACATTGCAGGATGATATTTTATCAAAGAAAAATATCTCTAGATGTAACAAATTTCTATCAGGAAGAGTTGCACTAGAATGCTATGATGAAATATTGAAGACGACATCTCTAGATGTAACAAATTTCTTTGTTATTGGATCCATACGTCTCCACTCTTTTCTGCGTGTGTCAAAACCAATAAAGACACATTTCTTCGCTTTTGCATCAAGTTTGTTTCAATTATTTTTAGGAACATGAACATAACATATTGAATCAAACACTCGAAAGTAATTTACATTTGGCTTTACACCATATAATATCTCGAAAGGGGATTTTTCTTTAACTAATCCCAGTAAATGATTGATTACATAGCATGCACATTGATTTGCTTTTGCCCAAAGTTCTCGTAAAAGATTCTTATCATGAAGTCATTTAGAGACTTGTGGAAGTGAGATGTGCGACTTTTTTTTTGCTACTTCATTTTGTTGAGGTGTGTTAGGACACGTCATTTGCCTTTGGTTACCATTATTGTCATCATATAAAAAAATCCGCAGACATAAATTAACTACCACTGTCACTTCTTAAACACTTGACCTTTTGCTTGAACTCTTTTTCTACCTTATTTATGAATTCAATAAACTTGGACAATGCTTCATTCTTTTTCTTTTCAAGAAATAATTTCAAGTATACCTTAAATAATCATCCACTAGTACCATGACGATGATAATTGTTGCAATTTGGTGTTCTTGTTGGTCCCATTAAATATGTACGAATAAACTCAAGAGGAATAGTTGAGCTTTTAAAAGGGAGATGGTGAGATTTCTTGTATTGGAAACCTTGACAAACCACCTCTTCATGCACATTCTGAAGTGTTGGTTGGTCATCTTATAGAACACGAATTTACATACTTTTAATCCCTTATACTTAATATTTATTACATCTAATTTTATTATTATTGAGCTTTTATATGTTATTTTGATTATTATAATAAATTTGGATTTATTATATTATTAAGCTAATTGAGCTCATTATTACTCTTATTTTTCAGGTCCAATATCTTAAAGTCTTACCTTAATAAATTAAGCCCGCAATTTACAAAACCCATAATAATGGGTGGAGAAAATAAAGTTAATTAGGGTTAAAAGAAGGCAGCCGTCATTCATTCATCTTTAGCAAGTTTTAAGTTTTCGAGATTCAGAAAAGAGAAGAGAGATGGAGATCACGATGGCCGCTTAAGCTTCGATTCGGTTCGGGGAATGATTTTAAGACAAGTTCCGAGTTCATGATCCAAACAAATTCCGGGTTCTAAGCTAATTTCTAATTTCGAATTCAATACTTTAAATAATTCAATTTTTAGATCGATTGACTAAATAATATTGAAGAGGTGTTTTTACTTGATTCTTTTGATGATTGTTGATTGGATTAAGTTGAGATTTTATTATTTGTGATTGATTTCAATTTTGGACAATTTTGTTGATTGCCGAATTGTTTTGATTGGGCGATCGTCTATGATATCTTTTTGTTGTTTAATCGAATTCTAGCTAATTGTTAGTAGGTGATACGAATGCTAATTATGATCCCATTTAGTATTCAATCAATGAATTGGTTTATTAATTTGAAAATTTATTAAGGAACAAGGAAGAACTTGGATTGAATCAATTACCCATGACTGAAATTCTTAATCGATATTTGCATACTTTTTATTAATTAATTATTTTCTACAATTTCTCAATCTAAAAATCCCTTCTTTTATTTTCTTCTATTCTCTTAATAATTGATTTCGATTAGGTTTCTTAGGGAAACGACTCGATGAACACCCTAAACTACTCATTGATTTAACGACAATCGCGTAATTCTAAAACCCTACCGTCATCCAACAATTTGTGTGAAGAAATCAATTGCTGCATTTGGTGACCCACATGGCCTAATTGAGCATGCCGTGTTCATTCACTATCTGTTTGGTTTGCTTTCTTCACATATGCCTCCCCAACTAACATTAGAAATAAGGATCTTTACCGGTGAGGGGGGGGGGGGGGGATTAAGAGACGACGGGGGGGGAAGGGGGGGTGGGGGTGGGGGGGGGAGGTTTTTTTTTTATTGTTTTTTTTGTTTTTTTTTTTTTGGGTGTGTGTTTGGGGGGGTATGGCGGGGGGGGTTTAAGGGGGAGGGGAGGGAGAGGGGCGCGGGGGCGTGATCAAAAAAAAAAAAAAAAAAAAAAAAAAAAAAGAAATAAGGATCTTTTCTTTTCACTAGAAACAACATCAACCACAACATTTTAACATTATCATTTACTTTATATCATTTGGACCAAACAAAACATATTTTCTAGAATTAGTAATATGAGAGACTGAAATTAAATTATTCTTCATGATAAACATCATTTAACTCGACGCTTGCTTCATCAACACCAATTTTCACTACACATTCTTTAACCACAGGATATGTCTAGTTATCGACTGTGATGATAACTTACTTCCCATCATGTTGTCGCAACTTTGAGAATAAAGAATCATCACTTGTTACATAATGTGAGCAACCAAAATCAATGATCCATTCATCTTTGTAATCAACATAGTTGATTTGAGTTTGATTTAATGTTGAATTGAGAATAATATTATCACTCTCATGAACTACTTCGATTGTAGCACATTGCTCCCAATTAAGTTAATCACTCTCATTATCTTCACAATCAACATTTGCTCTTGAGAGCTTTGTAAGACAATTCCTCTTTATATGCCCAAGCTTTCTGCATTTATAACATCTTAAGAACCTGCTATTTTGAGTACTTTCATTAAGAGTCTTATTTCATTATAAGAGTCTTATACATGGATAATGAATTGCTTCTTATTTCATTATAAAATGTTGCATAGATGCTGAATTTAAAAACTCAGAAGCATAAGAAATATTTAACTTACATAATATTCTACAAACTAGAGCAAAGTGCACTTTTATTGACACTTACTAAACAAGTCTATTCTAGAAGAATAGGATTTAACTTGGGTAACAATAATTTGACTTAATATGCATTAATTTTAAGAATCCTTTTAAAATTTGATTAAGAAATAGAAAATACTAGCAATTTAGTTGTAATACTCGATTTTAAGATAAAAATGACTTATTTATTGTTCAGAAATACATCAATGATATAAAAAATCAAAATAGAAGTTTGAAGACTAATTTAATAACAACATTCAGGTTTGGCTACCCCTAAGTGTCACCTTTGTGATGAGATTGAGCAATCAGGTTTACATGTTTTGAGGGACTGCATCTTGGCAAAACAGTTTTGGAGCATTTTCCTACCATGTGGATTGCAGGCTAGTTTCTTTAATAAAGCGGATGTTGTGCGGTGGTTGTGTTGTAACTTGAAAGATTCCTATAACTCACCGCTTTTCTCCCCTTTTTGGAATTATATTTTCCGTCAATCACTTCATGTTTTGTGGACTAACTATACTTATAATTTACATTGTAAGTCCCGTTTTGTGGGAGATTCTTATGCCTTAGCTGAAAGAAGTCTTAGGTCTGTGTTAGAACTTCTTTCAACCTGGAATAAGGTTTCTTTGTAAGTAGGTTTTCCTACATTGCTCTATATATACGATATCCGGTTTCGACAAAAAAAAAAAAAAAAAACAACATTCAATCATTAAGATAATGTGTGCATCAATTAAACTTCCTACCAATTTAAGTAACTAATTTATTTAAGACCATTTATACATATATTTTCTAAAAAACTTTTTTTAAAAGAAAAAATAAAAGCACATGTATGTTTTTGTATATTAATTAAAACATCCTAAATCCAAAAACTTTTAATTAATGCAAAACAATATCCCAATGAATCCCATAATATTTATTATATTTCACATAGACTTTCAAAATGTTGAACTCCCTATTCCTTATCTGAATTTTTCACTTTCTATCCAATCAAAAAAGTTCATCCATCCATAGAAAGAGTTAAAAGTTTGTCCATAACACTTTTACTCCATCATATTCCTTCTCAATTTTTGATCCACACAAATATTTTTCTTTTTTCTTCCCCATTCTCCCATAACCCACCCATAAAGGACAAAAAAAAAAAAAAAAAAAAAAAAAATACACACACTAATACCGTCTTCTTTTAGTTGGAAATCACTATACCAAAGTACAACCTATTTTTATCCTAATAATAAAATCAAATTTCTAAAGGGAAAAACAAAATTTTAATTATAATTCAATTTTTTTTTTGAATTTTTTTTAACATGTTTTAAATTATAAGTGAGGTAATTACGTAAAGTTATGCCTTCTTAATTTAAGTTGTGTTATCATTCATCCAAACAATAAAAAGAGAAAAAATTTATTTTTAATTTCCATTTATATGTTTGTTTTCTATTAAAATAAATAAATAAATAAATAAATAAAAAAGTTTCTTCCCTCCACACTATTATCTGAACCAAATTCCCTCCTCCGCCAAACCCCCTTCTATTTCCCTCGTTTTCTCCCCCCTCTTTCCAACCCCCTCTCTCTCTCTCTCTTCCTTCTTTTTCATTCTTCTTCCTTCATCTTCAGATCTCTTCTCTGAAATCCAAAAATCTCAATTAACCTGTTTTCAATTTCTTTGCTTTTGTTTATTTTCGTTTTCGTGGCTTCAAATTTTAGGTAGCTGATATAAGTGTCGAAAATCAGATTTTTTTAATATATATTTTTTTACTGTTATTGATTTTCCCTCTTCTTGGAAAATTTGAAGAACAAGGGTTGTAAATTGTTTGTATTTTTCAGTATAAAAATTGGTAGATCATGCAGCAACAGCAACAGCAGTCTTTGAAGCGTCAGGTGCCATTTTCATCTATGAAGCCGCCTTTTGGTGATTACCACCACTTCTCCACCGACCCTCTTCGGTCCCGAGAGCCTGAAGCCATCATAGTCAAGTCACCTTTGGTAGTGAATTTATACAGATGATTGCTTTTCTTAAGCTATTTTTTGTCGTTTGTTACAATTTGGCTTCTTGAAATTGCTAAGATATGATTTCATATATTATAAATACTAAGATCCATCTTAATTGTTAGTTGCAGTTGCAATAAGTTTCTGGAAATTCGGTTTGATCAGTTGCAAAAATTTTCTTGTTTTTGTGTTTAGATTCTGCTATGAAATGGGTTTGGTGTTACTTCTTATATTGAATTTGCTTTGTATTTTTTCTGTAATATTTGTGTGGGAATGAAATTCTTTGGCGCTTTCCAAGCAATGCTTGAACTGAGTTAGGTGAAATTTGGCAATTTGGTATGCTGTAGTTTGAAGCTATATATTCAATAGGGTTTAGAATGGAGTAGCGAATTTACTTGCTATTTTATTACCTTCAAAGCATGAACTCTAAAGTTGATATCTTCTGAAGTATGTCTGAGTTTTTTTCCAAATTTGACGGCCTAAGAAATGGAAAAAAATTTGTAGCTAAAATGCATATTTGTTGATTATTTGAAATGATATTGAGTTGGAAGTTGTATCTTGTGCTTCACTGATCTAGATAATTCAAACTGGTTCAGTTTCTCATATTATAATAAAAGGAGGTCAAATATCTCTTATCTATTTTTTTTTTTTTTTATACTTTTATGGTGATTATGATTGTTAAATGTATTTTCCAGCCACTAAAGCGGAAGAGTCAAACTGCAGACGTTGAAGCTGAGTCTACTGAGCAAAAGCCTGGTCCTGGGCATTCTGATGCTGTGAGCAGTTTTTTGAAGACACCTGTGTCAGGAAAGTCTGGCAAGCCACAAAAAGCACCAAGAGTCACAAAGGCAAATAGAGCTGTCTCCCAAAACCCTGCATCAAATGTTGGTGAGGATTAATGGAGATCATAGGAATTGGTTTTATGTGCCTGATCATGTCTCGTTAAATGATTTTAGTTGTGACAAATAAGTTAGGACCAAAAGATTATCTTATTTTCCCTTTCATTTGATTATTATTGTTGTGTTTTCTACTTTGGGCTATGCGGTGCTATTTTTCTCTCTTCTTTTCTTGATGATGATTTGAATTAGAGAAAGATAAACTTCTTATCTGTTTATTTGACTAGTTTTTTTTTTTTTTTTTTGCATTTGCAGGTTCTCCTTCAGGCAATAATCTTACTCCTGTTGGTCCGTGTCGTTATGATAGCTCCCTAGGTAACTGTTCCCCTTCTCTCTGCCTAAAATAAATAAGCAAATAAGTCATCCCTCTCCTTCTTTTCTGGCTTTTTTCCATGAGGCAAATGAGTGTTGTTGCATGATTCTAATCAAATTACAATTTAAAATGAATTGTACTCAGGTCTGTTGACAAAGAAGTTCATTAATCTGATAAAACATGCTGAAGATGGAATTCTTGATCTGAATAAAGCTGCTGATACTTTGGAGGTGACTATTGTTCGATATTCATGGTGCTTTACTTGTATTATCCTTGTTAAGCTAAGGAGCTTCTTTCAATACAGGTGCAAAAGAGGCGTATATATGACATAACGAATGTCTTGGAAGGCATTGGTCTCATTGAGAAGAAACTCAAAAACAGAATACAGTGGAAGTACGGTGAAACGATTAAGCATTAGTAGCTCTTAGTTGCACGACTTAACATTGTTATTACTAAGATTTTATTTATTTATAAAACAAGAACTAAGGAATCTTCAAAGTATAATAGGTTAAAAAAAATGTTATTATTAAGTGCGGTTTCCCATTGTGATCATATAAATTTTTATGAGACAAACAAACTGAGAAGTTAATCAGCAAAGTTCCCATTTGTCATGATTATTCTTTATAAAGAATTACTTTGCAAATTTGTACTAATTCTCTTTTTCTGTGACTAGGGGTTTAGATGTATCAAGACCAGGGGAAGTTGATGAGAGTGTTGCTAGCTTACAGGTTAGTAAAGAAAAACATTCTTTTGGACTAGCTGTGCTCAGTTGTCTTCAATGCATTTCACACACTATCCATTCTATTGCAAATGCATGCATCATGTTGTAATTACTGAGAGGAAAGTTATAATAATATGGATTTGAAATGATTTACTTACATTCTGTATACACAACTACAAGCAATACCCAATTTTTCTATATCTACTGTTGTGTGGGGATCCATTTTGATACTCAACACCACTAACTAAAAATTGTAAACTTTTTGCGTATTCATACGGAGTAATATACTTCGGATGATGTCACAATCTCTTTATTTTGTTTATTCATTATTAGTATTTTTGTCTTTCTCTTGTGCGTTTTTTTTTTTTTTTTTTTTGTGCTTATCCATCTAATATCTTAAAAGATATTACCTGACCCCCCACCTCCAATCTGACAGGAGAGGCTGTGCGACAACAGAATATCCAAATTCACATTTTTTTTAAGTAAAGAATATAATGCCTGCTCTAGAGAAATAAAAATTCCAAAAAATTCAATAGCAACCCTAAATAGTAGCATTGATATTCTTCTTCACATGAAAATTTGTCTCTCAGGAATTAATTTATTACTCATCATAATCACTTTGCCACATTAACCACAGCTTAAGGAAAAAAAATTTGGTACCATTTATTGGGAGTTACAAAATTTTTTTCAAACTTTTTTAGTTTTCTCATTGCAGGCAGATATAGAAAATTTATCCATGGAAGAGCTGAGATTAGATGAACAAATAAGGTTTCTCATGGAGCTCCTACTATTCCTATGATGAGTTTCCTTTTCACAACTTGGTCATGGTAATAATGCTTCTGTGTTGGTTTCTTTCAGAGAAATGCAGGAAAGATTGAGGGACTTGAGTGAAGATGAAAATAATCAAAAGTAATCTCTTCTTTCTGTCTTTGTAATAGTCAATTTGTTTTCCTTCTCATTTCTACTTAGTATACTGAAACTCTACTGCTTGCTTAATGGTTATTTAATCTAATTCCTTTGATCAGATGGCTTTTTGTCACTGAAGAGGATATTAAGAGTTTGCCTTGCTTTCAGGTGACATTTTGTTGCTTATCAGATACCTTCCTTTCAATCTAGTCTTTTGGATAACCTTTTTTTTCCCTTTTTTTTTTCTTTTTTTTGTCAGAATGAAACATTAATAGCAATTAAAGCTCCTCATGGCACTACTTTAGAAGTCCCAGATCCTGATGAGGTAATTTTGTTTTACTCTTTGGATTTTCTGAATTTAATTCAAGGACTAGAGCTTCATTATGGCTTGTAGATTTACAAAGTCAGACATGTTTTTTTCCCCTCTTCATCAGGCTGTTGACTATCCTCAGAGGAGATACAGAATAGTCCTTAGGAGTACAATGGGACCTATAGATGTTTACCTTGTGAGGTAATTTGTTTCTTTAAGGTACAGAATAGTGTTCTTCTTTTCATATCTATATTGATTTAAAATTTATCTTTTCCTAGTCAATTTGAGGAAAAGTTTGAGGAGATCAATGCTGTTGAGGCACCTTCAAACATCCCTTCAACATCAGGCTTGAACGAGAATCTTGCTTCGACTTCAGGATTGAAGGAGGGTGGTGAAAATGAAATTGAAGAGAAGGCAGAAGAAGGTAACAGAATTTGTTCAGACATAGGCACATCACAAGATTTTGTGACGGGCATCATGAAAATTGTTCCAGATGTCGATGTAAGTCCTTATCTTGAGTTACATTTGTTTCATTTATTTTTTCACATCATGAAAAATTCATGCAATTACTGTAGTACAGTACACAAATGATCCTGTACATGGTATTTTTTTTTTTTTTTTTTTTTTTTTGTATAAATGAAAAACTGCTACTTTTCTATTTAGAGAAGTGCTTATTTTGTCTTCGTCTTACTATCAAAAGTCTAAAGACAGTAGAAAACTACTTACTGTTCCCACATACTTGTTCACTATCTCTTTCTTTCTTTTTTTTTTTTTTTTTTTTTTTCAGAGTGCTACAGATTACTGGCTTTTCTCGGATGCAGATGTTAGCCTCACTAACATGTGGGATTCAGAATGTATCCTTTCTAATGAGTACTCTGGTTGTGTTACTCTTCCCCAGAATTACTTTATACCCTCTCCTAGTGAACATTCTTGAAAATAGGTAACATATTCCCTAACTCTCAAGTATAGCTGGTGTTGATTGGAATGAGTTGGGCACGATTCAAACTACTTGTGCCATGCCGAATGTCACTACCCCAGTAAATCACTCTCCACCTCAAACAGCACAAACAGAACAAACAGCAGAAATGCCATCCACAGCAAATGCTTCAGGAACTTAAGCAAGAGTTACTGATAGATCTTGAGAAGGATGCTCGGACGCGCTACTTGTGAAACACTGGAAGAATAATACTCCAGAGTGTGATTCAAGTTTCAAATGGGAGGATTTCTAGCCACCTGCAAGACCCCAAAAATGCATTCTGTCCCTTGCTGGAGCTACCTCTTTAACTGCTTAAGGAGGTGAGACATGGAAAGCTTCTGACTAGCAGAGGGTGGTTGTTTTATGTACATAATATGTACTTAATATTTTGTAATAGCAAATAAATGAATAGAGGTACACATTGATATTGGAATTGGCCCCTGTAATATATATAGTTAATTTTCAGTGTTGATTTTTATTAATTACTTGAGCACTGTGTAATCATTAGTTTCACTTTATTCAGTATGGAGGTGGATTTATTATCTGTAAATAGTATATTGTAAGTATTATGTAAGGGTCTACGGAAAAAATTCCCACAATATTCATTTACTTCATTAATAATGTTTAAACTCTGTGAGAATATCGTTAATTCAATTTACATATAAATTAATTTTGTTCGAACTGGATTGATCTCTTATGAATGGAAAGTTCAACCTCAAATTTTAAATAGTCTTATGCATAAATCAAGATTCGAATCTAGAAGAGTTTTTTATTAATTCACTAGCCCTTTGAGGTTATCAATCTAATCAATTTTTTAGACTTAGTATAAACATTCCAATTACCAGAATATATATTAATATGAACATTCCAGATAGAATAATACACAGAATTTCTAAGTGAACAAGTTCATTCACTTTTCAACCTTATCCACCATTCAGAAAGACTAATAATATAAAGGAAAAGCAATAAATAGAAAACTACTATAAATCTAAAACATTCTTTGCTTTAACAGGGAGGCTGCTGAAAGCAATTCTAATCCAGTCAAAGAATTGCTTGCTTCCACATATACAGCTAGTTTGCTACTAATGTATACAAAAAGAAAAAGGATAGAAGTTTCTCAAGCATAGACAGATAATGAAGGTTATTTGTCTTGATCAACTTTCTTTCCAATCCAACCAGCAACAATTGGAGTAAGGGCAACAGTAGGTGGGAATCTTATAGGAGATGCAGCTTTATGTGCAGCATATGCCAATGCAAAAGTGCCCACTTTTTCCCCAGTTTCATTACTGGAAATTCCTACTTTCTGCAACAATGCTGCAACATCAACACCAGCACTTATAAGAACATAACAAAGTGTAAAGGAAATCAATGATAGAGTAATGGAAGTTGCCAAATATGCTCCTCCATATTTTGCTAACAGTTCCTTGGCTTGGTCCCCTTTTGATTTCTTCTCATTCTTCTCTCCATTTCCTCCCTCTCCTTCCTCTTTTGAATTGAATATCTACAAGAATTAATCCCAAATTGATTACATCAATGAAGTTTTAAGGAAATTTCTCTTACCTAGTGTTGAGAATCATAGAAATTGGAGCTTTCTATCCAAACTATTTCACAGACAATTTCAAACAGATTACAGATTTCACAGACAAACGGAGAAATTGGGGATAATCATATATAAATCCAATTATGGGAAAATTAAACGTCAAAATTTCACCAATTTCATAATTTCAGAAAAGCAAAAAGTACCTTCCAAAGGCCAGCTTCAAGGCCATATTTCTTGGTGATATCTTCTGCAGAAGATGGGTTCTTGATTTCCTCAGTTTTCTCCTTTACAGCTCTGACTCTGAAACTACTGAAATTAGAAACTGGGTTACACTTTTTATAGCTGAATTTGGCATTATTAAAGAAAGTAGGGGAGAAAAGTGTCCTGTTATTGCAGAAACAAAAAGAGGGAACTTGGAACTGGAGACCTGCTGTGGTCATCTTGAATAAACACAGCCAGGGAATAATCAGCTATCTGGGACTTTGTAATTCTTTTGTGAGGGTATTAGGGAGGAACGTATAAACCAATTCTTGGGTGGAAAGTGTGACAAGTAACCGCCTTTCTCACCTTTTTCAAGTACCCACTCATTATTGAGCAAAAAAACAATATCTTGCTTCAATTACCATCTTACCCTTGTCTTTTTTCCATCTCAATTCGGTCTGATATATATATTAGTTTTTTTGGATAAACTCTCATCTCATTACAAAGACGTTTTCAATCATATTTTTTTTTTTTTTTTTTTTTTTTTATATTTAATTAATTTATTGTTACAGCTTCATTTTTATCTATTTTTTATTTTTTTTTTTTACATTAGAAATATTTAATAATTATGCTATTAAAAAAATTTTAATTCTGGCTGTCAACGAGATCAAACTCATGTTCTCAAGTATAATAAATATCACAAATCACCACTAAACTATATATAATAGATTGATAATATTTGGAATAATTTAATTATATAGTCAACCTCCTCACTTCAAAACGAGTTTTATTTTTTTTTTTCTTCTTTTTTTCTTCTCTCCTCTTCCTCCTCACCACCACCTCCGACCACCTCTTCTCTCTCTCTCCATCACTTTCTTCTCTCTCTATCTATCTTTCCATCTCCAATCCAAATTTCTGTTCTTCACCTTCTTCTTCTTCTTCGCCTTTTCCTCCTTCTCACCACCACCTCCGACCACCTCTGCTCTCACTCTCTCTCCATCACTTTCTTCTCTCTCAATTTATCTTTCCATCTCAATAATTACAAAAGTGCCACCCTTGTCACACAAGACCTCAGGGGTAGTAGTAATGTCAATCTTACCATTTACATCAATGTTCCTAGCCCAGGCAGCAAGTTTATGGCAAAAAAATTACAATTACGACTAATATAATTAAAAGATCAAAGAGAATGAGAACGCAAAAATTGTCTCCCCTTGGCAATATATATTAGTTGAACATTTGGCAATTAGATGTACAATTATGGAGTTTTTTATTTTTCTTTTGTAATAAAATTATTTATTTGAAATTTTTAAATATTAAAAATAAAGTATATATAAATAAATTGATAAATTTATCCTATATAATTAGATATTTTATATTAAAAAATTATAATTTTATTATATAACATAGTATTTTAAAATAATAATAATAGATACATAATTATTTAAATTACTAATAATGATTAATTTATATTTTAACATTAAACTTATTAAAAAATAAAAAAACTAATATAAAATTTAATAATTTTTTATATACATTATTATTTTATATTGTAACATTAGTATATATATCTATAATGAATTCAATCGAATAAATACGAAAAGAAATAGTGTAAAATAAGAAATATAAAAAAATTTAGAAACTTGTAAACTAAAAGAAATAGACAAATATGGAATATTTAGGATTGTCTTTGAATATGTAATTTTAAAAAAGTGTATAGCAATCACAATAAAAAAATATATAAAAAAAAGAAAAATTATTAAAATAACATTATTGTTTTGAATAATAAAGTTGCAAAAAATATAATAATATTTTAAAGAAAACTAAAAAAGCTAAACTTTAAAACAATTGAGAAACATGTAAAAAAATTGAATAAGTTTATTGCTTTGAATAATAAAGTTGCATAAAATATAATAATATTTTAAAGAAAATTAAAAAGCTAAACTTTAAAACAATTGAGAAATATGTAAAGAAAAATTGAATATTAATAGAAAAATGGTAAAATACTAAAATTTGAAGAAGATGAAAAGTTTATATAAGACTAAAATTTAATGAATGTGAAATATCGACCATGAAAATGATCAAAAAGTTAATGAATTGAAAAAAAAAACATAAATACAATTAATTTCATATAAAAAAATTAAAATAACATAGAATATCAATAATTTAACAAGATAAAAAGTTTTAAAATGTTAAATTTAATGGATTAAAAGAAACTATGCAAAAGTAACATAAATTATAATTAAAATGCTATTTAAAAAATAATAAATATAAGAAGACAAAAATATAAAAAGACAATAAAATTCAAAAAGTTTAAAAAAATTACAAAATCATAGTTTAGAAAACTTATAATCTTATATGTATACTAGGGTATACATTCCACCCTGAGATGCGGAATATATATATTACAATTTATTTTTAAAATTATATTTAAAAGAAAACAATTATTTATTACCACTGACTTGTCCAAGTCAACATTAATAAGCCATTAATTTTGAAAAAAATAAATAATATTTTCACATAAAGACCAAAATATAAAAAAAAAAATTATGTATCACTCATCAAATTTTTTATTTTTTTAGTGAGTCGTGATTGACTCACCATTTCCTAGTTATTCAAGACCATAAAAAGAAATTTGAAGCATAGAAATTTATGATTTTCCAATGATGTGACATATGAGTTTCACTATTACTAGATTATTAAGTTTTATTGTGGTCTTTTTCTTGATTATCACCTAGGTGTGGAATTATATTATGAAATTATTAATTTGAAAATTTGAAATATTAAAATTTTTTTTTTTTTATGATAGATAAGATATTTATATAAATAAAAACTTATAATTTTAAACTATAAAAATGATATTTTAAATTAATAATAATAATGAATATATATATATATATATATATATATACACGATGAATTCATCAATAAATACAAAAATAGACTTAAATCAAAAAGGTATAAAAAAATTTACATACTTTAGAAACTTAAAAAGCTGGACAAATATATGAAATTTAATAAGATAGATGGTATGCTTTTGGATATGTATTTTTAAAAATTTATATATCAATCACAATAGAAAGAAGCAAAATAAAAAATTACTGAAATACAATTATTACTTTGAATAATAATCATGTATAAAAACTTATAGTATCTTTAACAAAACCAATACTTTAAAAATAATAGAGAAATATACTAAGAATCGAATATTACATAGAAAATAGTAAAATAAAAAAATTGAAGAATATCAAAAAGTTTAGATGAGATCAAAATTTAATAAATTTAAAAAAAAAAACATAAATAAAACTAATTATTTATTAAAAAAAATTTAGGAGAATACCAACTATTTAAGAATATTAAAAGTTTAAATAAGATGAAAATTTAATAAATTTTTAAAAAAATAATAACATAAATATAAAGAATTGTATATAGATTTTTTTTTTTTTTTTTTTTGAGAAAAGAAAGGAATTCTATATAGAAATTAAATAGAAAAAAAATGTAGAATATCAATTTATGAGAAGATAAAAGTTTAAATAAAATTAAATTTTAATGATTTGAAAGAAGATTGAAGAAATTAACATAAATTATAATTAATGCTAATTTGAAAACTTTAAATAGATATAGAATAAATATATAAAATAAAATAAAAAGACAATAAAAATCAACAAATTGAATAAAATTATAAAAAAATGCCATTAGAAAGTTGTAATCTTTAATATATATTTTTTTAATTAATTTTTTTTAATATTTTAATTAGATATTAAATGTTTAATTTTTATCTACTTTATACTATATATTTTTACGTTTATTCAATTTTAACTTTTTTTTTAAAAAAATTTTTATTAGAGAAATTCTTCTTGTAAAGAAAATGACGATATTTTTCAATTTCAACAATATATTTAAATGGATGAAGTCTTTTTTGTTATATTATTTCTCTTTTTTTAATTATTATTTTATTACAAAATTGATTAAGCACCTAAAATACCCAAAAAAAATATAAAATATAATATTTAAAAGTCAAAGTAGTAAAACTAGTTGAATTTTTTTTTTTTTTTAAAAAAAAAAACCTAAAAAATAAATTAGATAAAAATTAAATATTTAGAATCTAATTAGAAAAAAAAAAATTGTAGATTTAAACCGGAGATTTTTGCGGGTGAAGACTTTTAAAATTTAAAGATGAATATAATGATTTTGAGGGTGAGGGTTCATATGGATTTTGATTTTTTCAAATTTGGATATTTTAAAAAGAAAAATTGAATTGGATTTTATTATCTTAAAATTTGAATTTTTTTTTTTTAAAGTATATTATTTTTAGAAGTTATTCATATGTGATTAGAATATAATTTAATACTTTTATATTATAATTCAATATATGCTAAAATTTAACAATTTATTTTTTTAATGGTTTATAATTACGATCGACTTAAATATCATAAAATGAACAATATTTTATCTAAAATAACAATCAACCAAATATCATTTGATTGAAAAATTGATTTAAAATTTAAAATACAATTCAATCCGATATGAATTCCAATTCAAATTGAATAACAGTGAAAAATACTAGTAATATTTAAGGAGGTGACATAAAAAAAATATAGTTTATTTGATAAAACTATTATATTTTCAAATATTAAAAGCGAAGATATCTTTAAAATTTTGAAATCATGATAGATGTAAAAACGAATATATTTATAATATGTTTACTAGGTTTCCATCTTCTTTATTTATTTACTTTGTAGGTAAAAAAGAAATTAAATTATAAATTAGTTTTACTATTATTCTATTTGTACGGTGTATCATTACCCCTTTAATCACATAAGCAAATCCCTTTCTCTCTCTCTCTCTCTCTTCTCAGCACAAAAAATGCAGCCTTCATTCTCTTATCCTGACGTCATAGATCCTGAAACACCCACAATAACTCGAGTTTTTCGCCGTTGTCAAAGCTCACCGGGGCTAATCATATTCCAAGATTCACCGCCGGAATACACATCTTTAAAGGATATAATACAAGTTTCTTCCAATTCACCACCTCCACCGTTTTGGAAAAGATTCCGGCGGAAACCACAACCATGCAGATGTTGGAACGGAGAAGTTTTGATCAAGAAAATAACCAATTATAATAATAATAATAATAAGAAAAAAAAGGTGATACCAGTTTTAGATGACAATGAAGAATCATCTGCATCATTGTTGACCGGCACCGGCACCGGCACCGGTACGGCTTCTTCAGCCTCGTTGTGGTATCCTTCTCCTCGTCCTGTTCGGACGGATAAAATAATTAATAGTGAAGAATCAGAAGCATTATTATTGTGTCCTAACCCTAAAGGACTTTGCATGAAAAGAAATCGGAAAAAGATTCATTCAGAGAAATGCATCTCTTGCACTTATGTCATTTTGAAGAAAGTGTTTAAAGAAGTAAGAAATGTTTTTTACAAATTAATGGCGCGGTTTCCAGGATGTGGACATGGCACCGTACGTGATTGAAGAGATTTCAAGTCATGGGATTCGCTTTCTGGTAAATAATAAAATAGTTTTGCATGCCGATTTGGAGAAAACATTTTTATTGCAATCGTTATTTTCAATTAAGATTTTATTTTTATTTTTCTGTTTTATTAAGTTTAGTTAAATCAGGTAACAGAAGTTCCTATAACAGATGTTACATTGAGATTTTTTAATAGAAAATGTGGTTCAGGATTGTAGTTTTTTTTTGTTTTTGTTTTTGTTTTTGGTCAAGTTAATCTTAATAGGAATCTGTTGCTTTTGCTGTTTTATTTTTGAATTTTATTTAATTTTTATTCGTAGAATGTTTCATGATTAAATTTTATTCTTTATTTCTAAATGTAAAAACCCTTTTACACTTTTAACTGGTTTAATGCATATTAATAATTAATTAATTAATTATCTATAAAATTTAATAATTAATTTTCTATTAATTTTTTTTTTAAAGAGGATCGGTATTTTTGTTATGTATTTTTATATTGAAATATTGATATGGATTTATGTTTAATTATTGTTATATATATTTTTTAAAATGAGTCATAAATTATATACTTTTTTAAAAGTGACACAAAAATGTGCAAAAATGTTACATATATTTCTAAAAATGTTAGAAAATTAAGCTATATTATATTATATTTTATATACACATCCAAATTATACTATTGTTTACACATCTTTTTTCTTTAAAGATGTATATAATCATTTTGAAAAATTTATTCAATAAAGTTCTATTGCTATAAAATAATATTCAAAATAATAAAATTTAACTTAAAAAAAAAATAAAAAATATATGTAAGTAATAGTTTAACTGAAAAATATATTAATTTTTTGACAGTAGTATTTATATTTTTATCTTTTATCGTATATTTATAGACAAAATTCTGATCTACAAAAAAATAGAGTTAGGAAGTGCTTGATGGTCTCAATCTACAATAAAAATTTAACAGTATGAAAATTCATATTCGAAGTCATATAAAAAGAATGTATTGGATCGTCAAGAATGGGAGAATCTCAAATATTTTTTTTTTCTACTCAGTTTTTAAAATTTATAAATAATAATATTTTTTACATTTATATTAAAATTTTTCATTTCCTTCGCTTGTACTATTATATATTGATTTACATAAATTAGTTGTTTTAAAAATTAATTTTAAGTAATAAAATAAAGTATTAATATTTTAATTATAAATATAAAACATAAAAAGTGAAATATTTATGTATGATATTTTAATTTTTAAATATATATTACTATTAAAAAAAAAGAGAAAGAAATCACTTTCTTTAGAATGAATAAATTACTAGATATATTTAAATATTATGTAAAATAAAGTAATATATAAGTAAAGAAAAAATATTTTACCAAAAAAGTAAAGAAAAAATTATCAATAAGAATACTTTCTCAATCATGAAAGCAGAGGTAAGAATGTATGATGGGCAAGGCATTGCACTATTGGAAAGTCTATTTAAATCCATGGGTTCTCAGCACAGTTTAACAACCTCATTCATGATTGTATCTCCTCGTTCTCTTACTCGATTCAGCTTGGAATTAGACAAGGAGATCCACTCTCACTTGCTCTCTTTACCATCTTGTTTGATCTTCTTTCGAGAATCTTGTCTAAGGCTGAAGAAGAGGTAAAATTCATGGCATCAAAGTTTCCATGACAAACCCCTCCATATCACACTTGATGTATGTTGACGATCTTGTGATTTATAGGTAAGCTAAAATCAGAGAAGCCACGGAAATCTTGAAGTGTATTCAACTATTTTATACTTGGCCTGGACAAGAGGTGAATTTTGGAAAATCCTTCATACATTTCATTAGAAATACAGAGATGCATACTAAGTGTAACATTTTGAGACTATTTCAAAATGAGGATTGTAATCATAAGACAAGCTATCTTAGCCTTCCCTTTTGCAAGAATAAACTGAGAGGAGCTGCATTCTCAGACCTTATTGTGGGCTTTAAATTATACAGTTGGAATGTAAAAAACCTCTCCTCTGTTGGTAGGGGAATTTTGGTCAAAGCACTGTGATAACTTTACTTTTGTAGAGTTATTACATGCATTCTTAAGCTTATTTCTATTAAAGGATGAGTGATGTAGCTCTATTTTTGGCTTAGTTTTGAGTTGAGTTTTGATAATTGTTTGTGTGGTGTTTTAACTAGGAAAGCCAAAAATTCTCTCTCTATCATATTCTCTCTCAACCCTAAACCCCCTTCTTCCTTCTCCCTCAGCAGCCGCCGCCTCCTCCTCCCCTCTCTCTTCTTCTTCTCCCCTCTTCTCTCTTCCAGCCACCATTTCTCTTTCTCTCTAGGGGGGGAGAAATTTAGCTTTGGCTAAAAATTTCCCTTGGCCGGAATAGTTTTTTTTTTTTTTTTTTTTTTTTTTTTTTTTTTTTTTTTTTTTTTTTTTTTTTTTTTTTTTCTATCTTTATCATCTCATATTTTAGTTTCTTATTGATATAAATTAAATATCGTTTTTTTTTTTTTTTAGAAGGAAAATATTTTATTTTAAGAGGTTTTTTTTTGATTCAATACCCGGATTCGGATCGGGCCCTTTGTTCGTATTCGTATTTGGTTTGTATTTTTTTTTTTTTTTTTTTTTTTTTTTTTTAGGTTTTTTTTATTCTCTATAAAATCTTTGATGCGCCCGGATGGATTAGACTACTGTTGAAGAAAGAAGACAAAATCGAACTCCCTCGCATATGAGTTTGTGAGATTTGAAATCGACATTTAGGAGAAAGACCCTAGATTTATGATTGTACGCAGATTATCTATTGTTTTTCTTTTTTATGTATTTATTTTTTTCCGACTCATCTAATTTGTTTAGGTTGAGTTTGCTCATTGCGCCACGTTCTAGTTTTAGGTTGGTGTTTTGTTTGGGTTGTGTGAATGATTTTTGTCATTCACTTGTATTGTTTTTTTTTTAATGAATATTTTACTTACAAAAAAAAAAAAAAAAAAAAAAACTAGGAAAGCCACTGAAATTTGAGATAAAAGTGAAATTTAGAGATTGA
Source organism: Cynanchum wilfordii (assembly GCA_025388415.1). Taxonomy (NCBI): domain Eukaryota; kingdom Viridiplantae; phylum Streptophyta; class Magnoliopsida; order Gentianales; family Apocynaceae; genus Cynanchum; species Cynanchum wilfordii. The sequence continues at coordinate 288,786 of JAHSUH010003640.1, read as the reverse complement.
ATTGAAGACACTACAAAACTTGAAGGACTAAAGGTTTAAAAAGGAAAAGTTGAGCTTTGAAAGGAAGTTGGGCTTAACAAATCATTGGGCCATGTTAAGTGGGAAATTAAAGAAAGCAAAAGAAAGATAAAAAAAGAAAAGAAAAGAATGCCCAAGGTACCTTTTGGAATTGACAAAAACAAGAGAAGAGGTGAGCTGACATGGTTAATTGGAGAGCATAGTGGATAACGGTTTTTGGAGTTGAAAAGGGAGAAAGAGGAAGAATACAGAAGGCAAGCTTGGGACCTGAAATTCAGAAGGAGATTGAGAAATCAATACATTTTTCAAGCAAAAAGAGGAGTTGCAATTCAAGTTTCTCGTTGAAGATTCAATTAAATCCTTGGATGAAGTTCAAGAAATTCAAAGGAAATCTTAGAATCCATTATCACTAAGGAATTAGTATTCAATTTTCTCTCTTCTTCATTTGTAACTTCTTTAACTTTTGTTTTAAGGATTTATTGGATTTCACAATGTCTACAAGTGCATATTTGATTCAATCTATTGGTAGATTCATGAGCTAAATCATTCATGTACTAATGTACTAGGCTAGTTGAAACCTTGTTATGTAAATATTTTATATGTTGATATTGAGGCTATAAATGTTTTGTTAATTCATTCAAGTGCTTATCATGCTAAATGTTGCTATTGATTAAATATCTTTAGTTGACAAATGAGTTAATCTTTAAATCTGAAAAGATTGAGATTAGTGGACACAACACTTGATTGATGTTTGATTGATCTCTTGGATTTCAATTTTGTGATAATATAGACATATATTGTTACCTTGCATAGTTCTTGGGAATTTATGTGCTTAATGTAGACTTTTATCATATGAACTACATAGACATATGAGTTGATATTTGTGGACTGTAATTATGAAATATTGAAAAACATGCATAAGTTATTAAGAAATTCAGGACTAATTAACGCATTTTCTCAGCATCAGTACAACATTGGCTATTTTTAGTGCATAAGAGGGGAAAACTAATCTAGTGGTCATCTCACACTGAAATTGTTTCGCTTCTCTTCTCCAATTGCTTGATTTCTGCTTTTTAGTTTTCCAGTAAACTCTCTTACTCTTTGCATTTTATTTTACAAGTTTAGTTTTAATAAACATCCATCCAATTTATTCACATTTCGAACCATTCATTATACATTTATTTCACATATCCTTGTGGAGACGATTAACTCATCATTTTATTACTTGATTGTGTTCACTTGCACATTGCTTTTGTATACCTTTGTGGTCTTATCAAATTTTTGGCGCCGTTACCAGGGATTGTTGATATTTTTATTGTGAAATTTAGTGCATCGTGTTTTGGTTCATTGTTACCTGTTCTCACTTGGATCTTTTGTTGGTGCTTGATAGGTTAAGTTCAGCTTTGTATGAGTAGAAGTCATAAGAACAAAGAAGCTGAGTTAAATTACCTGAAGATCCAGAAATCAAAAGAACTTTCAGGGCTTGAAGGAGAGCACAATTGGAGGCAAAAAGGGCAATAAATATTGACAATCAGAATGAAGAACAACAAATTCAGAGGAGAATTGGACAGAATCCTATGATCCTAGTGGATGACAGGAATAAGCCATTAGACACTACGTTGTACCTGTTTTTCAAGAACTGAATTAAGGAATTGTTCCACCAGAAATCCATGCGCCCCAATTTGAACTCAAACCAGTTATGTTTCAAATACTACAGTCTGTGGGGGCAATTTAGTGGATTACCAACAGAAGATCCTAATCTTCATTTGAGATATTTTATGGGGGTTAGCGACTATTTCAAGCTACCTGGGGTTTCTGAGGATGATTTGAGATTGAATTTATTTCCATTTTCCCTAAGAGATAGAGCAAGAGAGTGACTGAATTCTTTACCAGTAGGGTCTGTCAACAACTGGCAGCAGTTGACAGAAAAATTCTTAATGAAATACTTCCCACCAATGAAGAACGCTAAATTGAGAAATGAGATCACCTCATTTCAACAACTTGGAAGAGGAATCATTGTATGAGGCATGTGAAAGATTTAAAGACCTGCTCAAGAAGTGCCCTCACCGCGGAATTCCATATTGCATCCAAATGGAAACATTCTATAATAGTTTGAATGCTCACACCCAAATTATAGTAGATGCATCAGCCAGTGGTGCTTTGTTGTCAAAATTCTACAACGAAGCATATGAAATTATTGAGAGGATAGCCAACAAAAACTATCAATGGCCCACTTCAAGGCTGCCTACACAAAGAAAGGTAGCAGGAGTTTTAGAGTTGGATGCTATCTCATCTTTGGCAGCTCAAGTATCTACTATGTCACACACGCTAAAAACTATGAACATGAACATGGGATCAAATTGTGGGCAGCAACCAAGTCCATCCAATCTGAATGCTGTGGAAGAGGCTTCCTGTGTGTACTGCAATGAAAATCACACCTCTGATATCTATCCATTTAATCCAGCAGCTGTGCATTATGTGGGAAATCAAAACATGAGTGGGTTGAACTCTAACACAGACAACCCTACATGGAGACAACATCCTAACTTCTCGTGGAGTAACCAAGGTGTCTCCAATGGACCTTCTATGCCTGCAAGACCTGCATATCTTCCTGGATTTTCTCCTGGAATTTCGGTCAAAGTAGTGGCACAAACACTGCTCACTTATGCAAACTTATCTCCTTCCTACAAAGACCTGCAAAAAAATTGAGGGCATTATACGAGAGGGGATTTGATAGACAAGGGGAACATCACTTGTACCTCAAATTTTGGGCTTCAATTTGCTCCACAAAAATAAAAAGCAGGGGGGATGGGTTTTCGTAGAATCCATGATACCAATACTGCTTTCATCACAAAGCTTGTATGACAACTAAATACTATGGGTAAAGATGATTAAGGTAAAGTATCTTAGAGGGTTGGACTTCTTCGATGACACTTCTACTAAGAAACTAGGCTCATGGTTATGGAGGAGCATTTTGGATTACAATGAATCATTCCTCAATGGTAATTGTTACAAGATTGGGATGAATTCGAGCCTGAGAATTAAAGGGGATCCTTGACTATCAAATACTACTCATTCAAGTTTCTAGCTGAGATTAGGCTGCCTGAACATATAGTCCATGTCAAAGACTTAATGACTGCAGATGGAAAACAATGGAACTGTGAACTCCTGCAAAGAATTTTACCTCATGATATAGCTTTGATGATTAGGAAAATCTATATTCTAGACTCTTGAGAATATGGAACACTTTTTTGGGTCCCCTCCAAGTCGATAAAATCCTCTTATAGAGCAAACTATAAAGAGTGGGTCTTAACTAATACTCATTTGACATGTGACTAATAGAAGCATTTGTGGCGCTTGGAACTTCATGGACGACAAAAGACTCTCCTTTGGAGGTTGCAGTCTGGAATCCTGCCAACAAAACAAAAAATTGAGCCAAGTTCTACCTATTAATGATATGAATTGCATATTGTGTGATCAAGTCACTAAATCTGCACATCACTTTCTACTAGAATAGTGCTTCACCAATGCAATCTAGAGATGTTCGAGCTGGAAAATCAAAATTGATGCTTTCTCCCATTTGTCCTGCTTAGAATGGATTATGCTACTTCGAGACCCATGCAACTGCTTCCTGTTAGAAAAAGAAGGAAAAATTGAAATGCTGCACTTTGCTGCTATTGCCCTAGGGCAGACATGGATGATGTACATGAACAAAATGCTCAAAGGTGAGAAGAAGCCTAATATAGCTAAAGTTAGCTTTGACATCAACAGACAAGCAGGCCTCTTTTTAGACAAGCTGCAACCAGGAGAAAGAAGGTACATTCAAGATTAAATATGGACGGACACACACTAGTCTCCTCATCCAATTGGATTTTGCAAAGTTAACTTTGGTTCTTCTTTTGATGGTGATTTTGCTACAACTGGAATTATTACAAGGAACCCCCTTGGTTCCATTATTTTTGCGTGGACAGGTTTTTCTATTGCTTCTAGCCCTTTTGAAGCAGAAGTCATTACAGCCACACAAGCCTTGGAATGGGCTGAAAAGAAAGATTTTACCCATTATTTTGGAAGGTGATGCTATCAATATTCTTCTTGCTATAAGTGTTTTGGATGATTTTTTGGAATGGTAGGGTAAACATCACATTTTGTTAGGTAGATCTGTTTTGAGGAGACATAGGTTTTGGTTTCTTTCCCATGTTGGGAGATCTTGTAATAGGGCTGCCCATAACTTAGCTAAATGAGTTACTTCCTGTGATTCTTTTGGCAATATAGATCTTGAAGGACTTCCACCTAAAATCTTTTGTGACTGGGGAGGTACTTTGGGATTGATGGCAACTCTATTCCTGGTGATTATGGTATTAATGAATATGCATAGTATATTTCCTACCACAAAATAAAATATATATAATATACTTATTATATAGTTACAGTTATACATACTATATTAATATATATATATATATATATTTATTTAAGAAAAATGAATAATAAATAAAAAATCAAAATAATATTGTATTAATCATAAAAAAATATTCAGAAATCCAATTAAATAATTTTAAAATTAAATCCCTTTTAATCTTACAAAATTTAATAACTATTTTCATATTACATTCGTATTTTGGTATTGAAACAAAATTAAAATTACATAAAATTTAATTTAAAATGTTCAAAAAAAAAAAAAAAAGCATATTTTCTCCTAAATAATCATATTCACCTAAATCTAAAAGATGTTAAAAAAAAAAAAAACCATCAAAGAAAGTAAGTTTATATAATATAATTCTGTACTATATTTTATATTATAGATAAAAAATATATAATATATTATAGTATTATATATATTTTTTAAAAAAAATATTTATTTCGTTTAGAAAAAAGAAAATGATGTAATAATTATAAAATAATCTAATTGTATGAGGTCTCTAATGTTAATAAAATATAAAATAAAATATAATATATTTCTAAATAATTTTTTTTTTCTAAAGCTTTTATAATTCAATGTATCGCCATCTACTTGCTTTGCTTACAAAATGATAATCTTAGAGAGTGATTTATTATCTAATATTTACTTAATAACATGTCAATTGTCGAACTTAAAATTAGTAACAATATAATATATATATATATATATATATATATATATATATATATATAGAACATATTTGAAAAAAAAGCCTTGAACGTGACTACCGCTGATATATATATATAGAACATATTTTGTATTTATTTCAACTTTTTTATTTTTGTATTATATATATATATATATATTTCTTTTTCCTTCTAACAGCTTAATTTACAATGGATTTCGTTTGGTTTCCAGTTACAAACATTTTGTTTTCCTACATCATGACTTTGTCTTTTCCATCTTTTCTTGCTTTACTCAATTCATTCTTTTGATTCTTTCATTATGATTTGAGCAGTGCTTTTTACAATACGATTAAGTAGCAAATTAACTATAAGAAAAATGCCTAAGAAATATCAACTACAGAAAGATTTAATAAAATAAAGAATTGCATATTATAACCCAAGATTTATTAAAAAGTCATTTTTTTAAGTGATAGATTTTACCATTGCTAAATAAAGTAAAAAATTACTTTTTTAGCATACATTATACATAAATTAGGTTATGAATACACTCAACCATTCCCAAAAGTAACTAAAAATTTTACACATTTTTAAAAATATTTGTCGTCTTCCAACTTCCAAACTTCCAGCAACTTATTCAGTTCTTCTTCTTCCTCGGTTCCTCCATTGTGCAAATTGCAGACCTCCTTTCCAACAATGACTTCTTCTTCTTGTTGCTCTCTTTCTTTCTTCTCTTATTCTTTTTTTTATTCACAGAAAAACGATCTAAATAATGCATTTCTAATTGACTCAGTCTGTATTAGTTAGAGTCAAGCCAAATTAGTACTAAATTGGTGCTAAAATGATTTTTCACCGTCTCTTTGTCTCAAAAATCCTCAAAATGGAGACCACTCAGCGAGTCACACGACTTTAAACCATACTTCCAAGCCCCTAATAAAATTGTTGACAACAGAAAGGAAAAGAAATAAAAGAGATAGCAAAAGAAAAAACAATGAAAAAAAGAAAAAGAAGAAGAAAAGTTTCCAATGCTTAGTTTTTTCCTTGCAAAGATGGGGTTGCTTGCTTATTGTTAAAATAGGTGTTTTCAAGTTTCAACAACTAAATATATATATATATGCCAACTTTAAGGTTTACTGCTTACCCAATATATACTTTTGGTACGGTTCAAAAATCAACTCTTCTTCCCAATTGATTTTGCTTTGAGTGGAGTGGACTTAATTTTACCCTATTACTTATCATGAAAAATGACCATTTTATATGATGTTTTATCTGAAGTTAGCTCTAGATATTGAAATTAGTGTTTTCTTGCCATATCCAAGTACAATTTAATTATAAAACACAAACACACACACATATATTTATAAAGCGATATTGAGGTTAATGTTTTTGTCAACCCTTAAATAAAAAAGAAAGATAAGAAAAAATAACACTATTCCTTTGTTAACCTAAGTGTTAATCAACTATTTAGGTGATTTTTTGTTATCTTTATATGACTCACTTTATTACCAAAAGATATTATTACTTTTATTCCTATAAGAAAAAGGAAATTATATACTTCAACCTAGAAAATAAAAAAAGTTAAAGATATGATGTTTATTAATTTTTTTTTGAGGAAATTAATTTGTTTCTTAACAGTTGGAAAGAAGGGAGACAACAACCATAAGATAAGTTAGCATCTTTGTTTTCACCTTTCACCTAAAAATGTCTTGATTTTTCGTCAAGACTGAGATTGCACAACAAATTAGCCATCCAAACTAAACATTTCTAATTTTAGTAAACTTGACTTCTCCATGGTAATAGATTTTTTGATCAGACAATCTAATGTAGCTTATATATATGTGAATGCAAACAAAATTGTAAATGTTTAAAGAGATATTTGTGGTTTAGTTGATATTACGAGTTCAAAAATACATTTATTTATTTATCTGTTTAAAATTTAGGGTCAAAACATATTTTTACGGGAAAAGTTATTTGATTTTAACTGAAATTAGTTGTGTCGTCCAAAGTTAGTACTATCCAAAACACCTCATGACATAAGGAAAAGAATGAAAGCTGAATCAATTTTTGGGGGTAATCTTTAAATTACAATTGAAGATTATTAGGATATCTTTTCCTTGAATTAAAATATATAATAATCCATATGGCATATATCATAGAAATATATATGTATTTAAATAATCATTTATTTTATTTGCTCATAAATGTTGCCATTAATTAATGTTTCTTCCTTGTCAAGGATATCATGCATGAGAGTGTATACCTAAAACTTTCACCATATTGTAATCACCATCTTGTTAAAAAATACACAAAGGGTTTCTTGCATTTATTTTATTTTCATTGCATGAGATTTATTAGGTTCAGTGTCATGTTATTATTATTTTTATTAAAATTTTCAACATAATTTTTTTGGGTAATTATAACATTTTTTATACTAGAATCTTTTATTATATTATTTGGGGAAAAAAAAACTGCTATATATCCTTATTTTATAACATAATTTATTACATTTAAAAATTATCATATGCTTTAGCTTATTATTTTGAAAAAATTGCAATATAGGATATTAAAGAGAACAAATTCAATCTTGATATTTCTATTCCATTATCATATGTTAAAATATATTATCTAAAGATTAAAACGTATAACGAATAACTTAAAAATTAAGCATTTTAATATGTAAATGTTATAAAAAGTCACAGTGTTACGAGAGCTACACAAAATAAGAGTTTGACATTGCAAGACCCGTATAAAAGTTTGAATTAGATCTTCTATTGAATAAAAGTTACACTTTACAAACACAATTCGGTCTCATACAAATTAATTCAATCAACGATTTTCAATACTATATAATGTAATTAAAAAATGAAAAAAAAAAAAAAAAAATAAAGTTGAATGCAAGACTGATCCCACCATACCTCTGATTTTAAGGCATGGAATTCTTACATTTCTCAGATCTTTGTACAATGGATCTTAAATTAATTTACTGTTTTGGTAATGACTTCTTTAAGGTAAGAAATGGGATAGTAAAACCAAGTACAATTTTTTTTTTTTTTTTTTTTTTCGGCTAAGGGCACGAGCTGTCTTAGATAAGTTTCAAATTATAGAAAGACACTTTTAAGTTAAATTCACATTCGGACTAATCATCGTTTGAGCCGAGTTGGTTCCTAATGGGAGGAAGATATAATTCCAAATTTTTAAACAACTACATACATGACTTGAAGTTTGAACCATCAATCTCACTTAAATTAGGAGAAGTTCTTAATATTAAAAACCAAGTACAATTTATTGACAGGATAGACAAGTGCATGCAGCTTTACTTTATCTTTCTCTCTCTCTCCTTTTTTTTTTTTTTTTTTTTCTTTGTAACTTTTTCTCTTTTCCTTTCTTTGTTCTAATACCCACTGGCTTTAGCACATGCAATATTTTTTGGGAACATTTCCCAGAAGCACAGTATTATAAACATTGCATAAAAGTGGAAAACTCTATAATTTGGCAGACAGTCTATTTCTTTTCCCTTCCTTCTTTAGTACTCAAGAAATTAGACAACTCCCAAAACAACTATCAATTAATTAGCTCATTTGTCATACATTATTAGTTCTTTGTAATATGCATATATATTACATTTCCTTTTTCTGGTTAGTTTCCTTATATATTTTCTAAAGAAAGAATTTGAGTTACTGTTTAATATTCTCTCATTTTTATTTAATATATATATTTTAAATTTAAATGTAAATTTATTTTGAAAAAACTTTCTTCTTAGTATGAAAGAAGGGGAAAAAAAACATTTTTTAAAATTTTTTTATATCTAATGTCTTAATATATATATATATATAATACAAAGTATATAAATATACTTCTTATTTATCTATTTATTTATTTTCAAATTTGAGGCAATTTTGCTTCTATTTTGTCTCAAACAAATGCACCTATCAAGTCATAATGAAATTATTATCAATTGAATTACGTCTTTTTGACTAATAAGTATTAAGAATACTAAAAATTAATTCTAAATAAGAAATATTATATACAAGTAACACTAATTGCAACAATTCCAAATCACAAAATTCTCAACTAAGATCTAAAGTTTAATAGAGAATCGGACGCATTTTTACTTATGTCATATATTAAATTTATGACATATCAGTCATAAATGAAAGAGTTATCAATCAACTATTAATATATCTAATTGTGTGCAACAACAACTTGCAAAAAAAATCTATAATAGGATATCACATTCATCGTCTAATTACAATTTTTGTATGAAAATATATTACACAATCTAATCTATATAGATACTTGACAATAATGTATAACTCAATTTATAATAGTCTTACTCATAATTATGGAAGTTTATAAGTTAGAGTTAAATTTTTTGTTACAAAGAAAAAAGAAAAAAGAAAAAAAAAATCATATTTTCATGGAAAACAAAAATCATATATATGTATTACTCAATCTTCCTTATTTTGGACGGCAGAGTGACATCTAATAAACACTCCAACCCAAAGATTTTAACGTACTCTCCGTCTCCACCTTCTCTCCGGACCCTCATATTAGCTACTTATTTCCTTCCCATTCTTCCTCACAATATATTCCTATAGCTAAATTCTCTGTTCATTTCATTTTTTCAATGCCAAATTCTTCTAGCAAGATTAAAATGCTGAAAAACCTAATCATATCCGATCATGGAACCTGTGGCTGCAGAAAATCAAAGCAAAAAGACATCTTAGAGCCAAAACCAAAGGCAAAAAAACCCACCACTACCACTAGTAATTTCTATCCATCTTCGTCTATTAGTTCTCCCACCACCACCACATTGTCTTTCAGAACAACAACACGTTGTTCTGATGAAACCGATCAAAACTCCACGACCGCCAAATTGGTAAACCCTTATCCTAAACTCGGTGACAGCCTCGCCGTCGTTAAAGATTCCGATGACCCTTATGGAGATTTCCGCCAGTCAATGCTGCAGATGATCCTTGAAAGGGATATTCATTCTAAAGATGATCTACAAGAGCTTCTCAACTGTTTCTTGCAGCTCAATTCTACTGATCATCATCAGCTCATTGTTCGTGCTTTCATGGAGATCTGGAATGGTGTTGCCGCTTCCACCGCCGGTCATTCCTTAAAAGAAGAATATTAATTGAAAGAATTACATATTTAGCTACGTACTTTTAGTTTTCTCTCCTCCTTTTTTTAATTTTCTCCATCAAGTAGGGTTTCATCATAAATCATGTAATCTTGGAAGGAAAATAAGTCGATTTTATGCCTCTTTAATTAGATATATATTCATCATTACATCTCTTTCATATATATATATATATATATATTTGGCGGATAAGGTCCATTTTTAAAGAAATTTTTGCTAGTAAGATCTCATTTGATGTTTAACATTTTATTATTTTTGACTAATAATAATAATTGAAAATTTTATTAACGAAAATATGTGTTAAAGAGAGATTAAATTGGTTAAACTTTCCAATCTCTGAATTTTCACTGTTGTTGATAATGTGTTTATATATATATATATATATATATTTAGATAATATGTGGTGTGGGGTTTGATCGAGTAATGATCCGACAGCTCCGTTTATTTTGATCAGGTCGGAAGTTCCCTATGCAAAAGAATAATCAATACAGTGTCGACAAAAAAAAAAAAAAAAAAAGCATTTTACCATTTTCTTCAGCTATAAAAATTGATATAGCCAAAGAAAATGATGCCTAAAAATATGAATTTCCAATGAAATAAAAATTGCAGAAAATGGAGGAAATATTAAAGGGGTTTTTTTTTTTCTTTTTTTTTTGTTAGATGAAGAAATTAAAGTAATATATATATATATATATATATATATTTCTTGCATGATATGAAAACTTGTTTGTCTGGTAACAAGTGAAAAATAGTGAGGGAGTATTATTTACTGTGTCTGACTATTTCACAATTTCCAGTACTTTGATATATACTAACATTTACTACAAGCTCTGAAGTGTTATTATTATTGTTATTTATGTTATTTATTATTTAGTAGTTGGCTGTCGATTTTCTTCATTTAGGATCACCTTCCATCAATATATATTATTATAATTTATTATTTTATATATATTTAAAATAATATATTTTATCACTTATAATTATTATTAATATTATAATTTATTGGCTGTCAATTTTCGTACCTATAATTAATATTTTATCATTTATACTTATTAATTATTGTCATAGAGAAAAAAGTAAAATTAAAGGATACATTAGTCTTTTTAATCAAAAGAAACATCAATTTTTGTATTTTCTTATTTGGGACGAGGGAAAAAAAAAAGAGGGAGTATAAAATTTTTATATAAATATATATATTATATATTTGAGTCATTTTGGAAAATTTCCCGACTCAGTCATGTAAATATTTTTTGTTTCTCTAACAAGGTCCTATATTAATTTTCTTTTTTTTTTTTTTGGGGCGTGGTGTCTGGGTTGACCCGAATAATTTATATCCATATCGGACAAAGCATAATAGCTAGTTTGACAAAGCACTAAGGCTGAGAGTGGGTGTCGAACTCCCAACCGTGTGGGTGCTGAACCCATAATTTTCTAACTATTTTCATTTTTCTAAATTAGTCCATCCGACAATTTTTTTTTTTTTTTTTTCAATTTTCGGGCAATTTTGTCTATCTGCACCTCATGAGCCCATAATTTCAAATGCATGTTTGGCATCACACATATTTTTAACGTATGTAACATGAAAAAATTAAAATAGGGTGAAATTTATTCACTTTTCATCATTTATCACCCTAGGGCACACCAGCTTCAAATTTGCTAAATTTACCGACAAAATTACAGCACTCGAAGATGGGGACGAACACCATGTCTGACTGTCTTCGATCAGATGATTTGAACATGATGAATTCAAAAAGTTATGAAGAATGTTTTGAGTATATTTTTATCCTTTCAAACTTGAAAATGCTTCAATATGTTCCGAAAACTTCTATTTTTTGCAATGTTACGAAAATTCAAACTGTTATGAAGTACAACTAGAAGAAAAGAAACAAAATTTTGAGTATTTTGATTCACTTTGCTTGTTCAATGTGTAAAGCGAATGCAATCAGGGAGTAAAACCAATTTATGTAAAATCAAATCTAGCAATTCACCGGGCAAATTTTTCCAATTATTTCTTCTTCTCTTTAATAGGATCCGTGCAGAATCCATTGTGAAAAACAAGAAAGAGGAGGTACAGGTACTCTCTATATATATTTGTTTATTTTGCTTCAAAATTCTGTTTATTTATATATATTATATATAAGATTACAAGTTTCTAATGACATTAATGTAATTAAATTGAAATTTTGGAGTATTTTTATTATTTAATTCTCAATTAATGTTTAATTACTTTTTTTTTTTTGACTTTTTATTTTATTTATTTTTAATGACTTTTCACTTCTATTTTTTATCTTAATTTTTTATTTTTCTAATATTATTTTAAATTATTTTTATTTCAATTTTGATTTTTTTTATTATTTAAAACCAATTATCTATTTTTTTAACATTCCAAGAGGTCAATTTTTTCTCATGATAATTATGCTTAACTCAGTAATTTTTTTCTTAATTATTTAATTTTTCTTCAGCCTTTTAATTTTTATATTAATATTTTCAACTTTAATTAATTTTTTATTTATCTCTATAACTTTTAAAACATTATCTTTAATAAAAAAATTTATATTTAATTTAATTTTTTTTTTCACTTGTTTTACACATTAATTTCTTGTAAATATTAACTCATTTTTTTAAAAAAATATTATTCAAAACTTCTTAAAAATGATGGTTGAAGAAGTTATGAAATTATTTGAATTGATTATTTATATTATAATTAATTATAAACCCCCTGTTTGTCGATTTTAGATATGTGCATTTTTTAGTTAGTTTAATAACTACAAATAATGTTTTTAATTATTTATTCTTTTAAATTTTAATTTTTTTCAATTTTTATGTAAGTTCATATAGAATTTTGAAATCTCATATATCTATTGAACTATAATATGATTTAATAATTTTATAATATTAAGGTAATAGTTATTATAAATGTATATTATGTATATATTCATAAAATTTAAATAAATATATAATGAATATTTTGAACATAAATAATGACAAATTTATAATAAAATAGGTAAAGATATCATTTTTTTTTAGGGGAAAAGATATGAAATTTTTAATAATAAAATTTTTATGTTATAAACAAATATATTTTTTAACTTAACTTTTGGTATACTTCGCACATGAGAGTGAAGTGTATCACTAGTATATAGATATAGTATTAAACCAGGTAAAAAAGTGTTTACCATGTAATATTAGGATTCTGATTTGAATGCAGATTTATAATTGGAGATAGACTTATTTATGATTTTAATAGTATTTATTTTTTTATAAATGATAATAATGATAATAATAATATTAATAATGTTGTTATTATTTTTATGAATAATATTAATAATGATGATATTATTTTTATATTAATAATGTTATTATTGTTATTATTTTACTAGGGTTTATTTATTATTATTACTTTTAAAACTATTGAATTATGTGAGCTAAAACTTATAACTAATACAATTGACTAGACATGGAAAAATTACCAAAAAAAAAACCAATATTGATGGAGCAATTCATACTTTTAATTGCTGATTTTTTCTTTTTTTAAACTTATAGAATTTTATTAAAAAATAAAAAAAAAAAAATTATAGAATCATAAAACTTAAATTGGGTTAAAATAAAAAAAAAAATTACATAAGTTTTAAGAGTCTGTTTAAATATATATAACATTATTTTAAGTTTTAAAATTTTATAATATATTTTAATAAATAGTCAAATAAACACATAATTATTACCATAATTTATTTTTCAATAAATATTCTTATTCCGTCTCTACAAGTATTCAAATAAATGAATTTTATAAATATGAGACTTTTATATTTAATTTTTTAGAAATAATAATGGCAAAAATGTCACTTAGGCTTTGAATCAAACCAGCCGCCGAAACTTATCCCCCCAAAAAAAAAATAGAATGAGGAAGTCAAAATCAAAATAAAAATAGGTAAGAAGAAGACAATAGTAACAGTAAGGATAATAAAAATAAAAATGTTAATTAAAAAATTTAGGGCCTTTTTATAATTTATTAATAGATTTCGTTAATTGTTAATGTCTAGATTAATGAATTGATTATTATTATTTTTTTAATCAAACAACTTGTAGTAAAAAACAATAAATTTTATTTAAATCTTCACCATCTATGTAGCGATTAGATAATCTACATTAATTTACATTTATAAAATATTAAAGTGAAATATCTAGTATTTTTATCTTTTATAAATTTTATTTTTATATGTTATTAGACTTTTTATATTATAAGTCTCTATATTTTGTATCAATAATATTCTAATTTTTTTTTCAAAAATAAATAAATAATAATATATTCTAATTTTTTAATCATAAATATTTTTATTAATTTTATTTAAACTATCTAATTTTTCATTAATCTAGACACTAAGAAAAAATTTACTCCAGAAGTGGAAAGCAGAGCTTTCGGTGGGACACTTGAAAAATTCTTCTTTTCAGACGGTTGCTAGGGAGGGTAAAGGGAAGTGTTAAAGAGGATAAATTTAAGTCAATTTTATTAACTTAAATTTTTAAATTATGTGGTAATTTATTACTCTTTAACATAGTATTAAAGTAGAAGATGAAGAGTACATCAGTAGGCTAACCTACAAATTCTTTTATTTTCTTTTTACAAAGAAAAATACACTCAACATAGGAGAAATTACAATCCATAGTCAATCAGAAGACTAAGCCGTCCACATTCATGATTGATGATATAAATAATTAAGAGTAAAATTCAAAATATCCATAACTTCATAAAACTGTTATTTTTATTTTTAGAAAGATTATGAGGGTCGGAACAATATTCATATTGATTACAGGTAATCATTTTTTTTTTCCACCTCAAAGTCAATGCCTTATCTAATTATTCACCCGATTAATTCGGGTACTTGTTCTTCTATTATGTATATATTCCTCGACCTCGACCTCGACCTTGACCACACAACTTACAAATAAAAACCTATAATTATAGTTGAGATCGAGTTGGTGAAATTAATGATGACGATGAACAGAATTTTTGTTCTTTGCATGGCGTCGACGATCACATTCACCATGAGCTTGGCTAGGCGTGAAAGCACAACAAGCACACTTGCTCAGGAGCCACAAGCGGTGGAGAAATGGTTCGAAGAGGTTCCCCGCGGCCATGCAAAAGAAAAGATGACAAAACTACACTTGTATTTTCACGACGTAGTGACCGGGAACAATCCGACGGGCGTAGAAGTAGCGCAGCCGAAAAACGCTACTAGTAGTTCTTCGCCGTTAGATTTCGGGTCATTGTCGGTGATAGATGCTCCGCTGAGAGTAGGACCAGAAGCGGAATCGAAGTTGATAGGAAGAGCAAAAGGGATATACAGTTCAGTTTCACGAGAAGACGGAATAGGTTTACTGATGGCACTTAACTACGTTTTCACTGATGGGGAATATAATGGAAGCACCCTCAGCATTTTGGCTCATAATTCCATATCCAGCCGATACAGAGAGATGCCAATTCTTGGTGGCTCCGGCGTTTTCCGGCTAGCTCGGGGTATCGCAACCGCTCAAACGTATTTCTTCAATACAACTTCATTGAATGCGGTGATGGAGTACAATCTTGTGGTTCTGCATTATTAAATCTTTTCATGCATTAAAGAATAAAATATAATAATAATAATAAAAAAAAAAAAAACTTAAGATCACCCAAATTATTTATCATCCTAAATTTTTACATACATTCATCTTTTTCTTGTAAAATATAATTAAAAACTTTTCATTATATATATCTTTTAAAAAAATATGATATTTATAAGATTTATAAAAATATATATTTATAATTATAAATCATTAATTGAAATTTTAATAATTGATTTAATTTTTAAAAGTTTAAAGGAAAAGTAAAATCATGACTTTTTTTCACCTTTAAAAATAAAAAATTTATTTTCAATAACAAAAATATTAATATAGATTAAAGATAAAATAGTTTATAAATTTTAATATTAATCTCTCTCTAAAATAGATTTATTAAAATATAAAAATTATAATTGTAGAATCTTTTTAAAAGTTTTCTTTTAAATTGTTAGAAAAAAAGAAGAAAATAAATAATAATAACAATAAAAAAAATTGAAAATTAAATTTTAATAAAACAGAATAAATGTTGAGATATGAAAGGTTATAAGTTAGAAAATACAAGTGAAATATCTCAATTTGTTTTTCAAAGAAAAAAAAAATAAAGTAAAAAAAAAAAAACTAAAAGTCGCAAAAATTTGCCAAAATGTGTGTATATATATATATAGTAGGTAGAGATGGTGTGGCATGCCTGTATTATAAATTTTTATTTTTTTTAATCCATAGTAAATTTTTTTCCATTAATTTACAATTATTTTTCTTAAATTTTATATAAATATTATAATATTTAAATATATTATTTAATAATAAAGATTCATAAAAGCTAAAAAATGTAAAAAGAATTAAAATACTGTTATATATAAAACTTTGTTATGTTACGTTAAAAAAACTGTGTAGAAAAAAAAGTAAAAGAAAATGTATATATATATATTATTTAATTTATAATGAAAATAAGTATTAGCATAATTATAGTAAATAATTTTAAAAAAATAAAGGTTTTAAATAAACTGAATAATTATTTTGCTAAACAATTTTTTAAAAAATTATTAAAATATTTTATAATATATGTTTATATTAATGTAATATATTCTTTTTATATACACATTTTTTGGTTGAAAAAAAAAATCAATGTCAATAAATATTAAAAACAAAAACTGCCGTACCAATCTTAAAAAAATTATTAAATTTGATAAACTTTTATATAAAAAAATTAACATTTCTTTAAAAAAATAATTGAAAAAACTATTAGATTTAAAAATCTATATATATTAATTATATAAAAAAAAGTTATTTTAATTTTTTTTATTCAAAATATAAAACTCATAATTAATATGGTATAAGATGGCATGAATTAAAAAAACATAAAATATTTTAAAATACTCAAGTAATTTAAAAACTTAATTTATAATTTGTGTAAATATTTACTATATTAATAATAAGTAGACTTCTTTCAAACAATAATAAAAATAATAATAATAAGGAGACTGAAATATAATTTAAAATATTTTATAAGCTTTTAAAATATTTCATATTATATAATATTTTAATAAAGAGTCAAATAATAAGAAATTACTATAATTATTTTTGATAAAATATCCGTCTTATTTATCTATAAATAGTTAAACAAATTCTCAATAGCAGAAGCAGCATTTTGCGGTTCATTATCACTAAACAATCATACAAATTATATAATAATAAGTATTGAAAATTTTCTTATATTTTAAGTAATAAGAAAATAGAGATAACTATTAAAAAAAAAACTTATAATGAAAGTCCAAAAAAATAATAATATAAAATGTGTTCATAATAATAATAATAATAATAATTAAATAAATTTTTGTTGTATTTATTTTTAAAATTATTTTTAATTATCTTTTTTAAAAATAATAATAATATTAAAAGATAATAGGTTGAAATTAATTTATATATATATGATTTACTGTTATAATGGTTAAACTAACCCCTAATTCCCTTCAAAAAAACTCTCTAATTAGTAATGTAAAACTATAAATACTAATTTTAATATTTAAAAGTTTTCTATTATTATAATTTCTTTTATTTCTTTTAATAACTGTGTCAAAATATAATTTTTAAATACATTAAAAAATATTAAAATTACAGTAAATACAATCAAAAATTTTTAAAATGTATTAAAATCAGAATAAAATTATGATAACATTTATAATTTTTGATTAAATTATTGATTTTTTATATTATTTTTAGAGAAAAAATAGTTATATTTTTTTATATTAATTTTTATATTTTTTAAAATCTAATAAAAAAAAAAGCTTGATCAAAACCAATTTAATAATTCCTATCATAATTCAACATAAAAGTAATTAATTTATATAAAAGTGATAAATAATTATATATGATTATATATAATATTTAAGAAAAATAAGTTGAATATAACTAAAGCAATATAAGTACATTTAAAACATTACAAAATTAAACAAATGTTTTTTTAGAAAAAATCAAACAAGTTTAAGTAAAAATTATAGTATAAATGAATAATATTAAATATGATTAAGTATTAAGTATAATTTTTTTTTTTAATCAAAGTATAATTTTATAATATTATATTTTAATAGTATATAATATATAAAAAATGCTTAAAAAATAGGCTTATTGAACTGAAAGGATCTTCTTAGTTTTTTTTTTTTTTTCTATGATAATTCATTAATATAAACTGAAAGTTATAATACGTTCCCAAGCCCAACTTATCAAAATTGACATACATTAAAATAAAAAAAAAAAAAAACAAAAAGACATTGAGCTCTTCTTTTTTTAGCTCCGTATTTAGATAGATTAACATCTGTTAACTCCATTTGCTTCTTTATTAGCAAAAAAATTATATAGAAATATGTTTTTCTACAAGAAAATTTTATTATTAAAATATAATAAGTTAAAATTAATTAATATATATATATATGATTTACTATTATGATTGTTAAACTCAATCCTAATTTCTAAGTAAAATTCTAAATATCAAATTTACCCTTTAAATATTTCCTATCATTATTGTTTTTTTTTTTTTGACAGTTTCTTTCTAAAAGTATGGTTTTAAAATACATTAAAAAAATATTGAAATTATATTAAATATGATAAAAAAATTTAAAATATATATAAAATAATTCAAATTAGAATAAAATTATGATATATTTTTTAATGTTTTGGTAAAAAAGTGTTTACTGAATAAAATAATAAAATTAGAATAAAAAAATGTTTAATGATAACTGGGTCGATGATTTTTTATTGATATTCTTAGTGATATTTATATAGTATTTAAATTGCCTATGATCTATATTTAAATTTCAAATCATAAAGTCAATTGTTGTGGTGGAGTTGGCAGATAGGCCACCCCCCAACATCTCCCACCGGAGTTCGACACCCCTTCACCCATGTATCAAAAAAAAAAAAAAAATTCAAATCATAAATAGAAAATATATAGATATCTATGAAACAACTAAGCAATATTATCTATAACAAATATGAAATAGTAGTAACAATTAATTACCAAAAAAAAAAAAGAAATAGTAGTAACAATTATTATTTGTTGCATCAGTCGTAGAACTCCCTTAACCCTAATGAGTCTCATTTAGAAGTCTAGTTCACCTCTTAATGGATCAATTTTTTAAAATTATTATTATTAATCACTTAAATATTTTTTTCTTTTAATTTACTTTATATATTTTCAAGAAAAATATGATTAAAATTATTTAGTAGCTTTAAATTGTTAAGAAAACATTACTCTATTGATAGACACAACAGAAGAAGTAAAAATACCTCAAATTAATAAAAAGAGATCCATAGTTTAGTTTGCACATGCTCAAATTAACACTCTTTTTGCTAATTGTAAATAAAGTATCCATATATCTGCTCAAAAGACTTACAGCAAATATGTAACATCATATCTAGACAGCAACTCCTTACAAAGCTTGAAACCAAGAACAATTGGAGCTTGCACTTGAAATAAAAATAAAAATGAAAATGAAAATAAAAATAAAAGGAGAGGTAGATGATTTACTCAAAATCCCTTTCAGTATATTTTCTGGTGTCATGATAAAGGCTTGCAACTTAAAAAGAAAACACTACAAGGATGAGGGATTAGCATGGTTAAGTATACAAAATGTTTCAATAACAGTAATATTATACAGTAATTATAGCAAGATTTGCCTGTTAATCCTCCAAGATTTGCTGTTCAATAACATTTTCAGCCAAAGAACTAAAGTTGTTTGAGGTCTCGTTGTTAATCATGCATTGCCGGAGTTGTTCCCTAAGACTTCTTACAAGCTCGTTAAGTTTCTGAATATTCTTCTCTTGAGATAAGATTATCTGCAATCACCATTAATTATCAGCAATACGCAAATGACAGTAGAACCTTTTGTATGACATTCTCAAAAGCTAAATCAAGAACAACATTCATTCAATGGAGACCACCAAAAGAGTTTAATTGGCAATCTTTTTGGCATAACGAGATTGTGGTGAATACTGCAAGTAAAACTAAAGATACAGAGTTGAAAATTGAAACAGAACAGGAATAAGAGGTTACAAGATTAATTCTTTTATTCTTTAACCGTAGATGCTCTCAACACAACAATGCTTCTGGTTGCAAGGCAAATAAGAGGGAAGAGGAGTTTCAATGCGTATGGAACTGCAACCACAATAACTCAACAGCAGAACAAGAAAGAGAGAACACAAGGTGTTTCTCCACTCCCTCTCAAGTATATTAATTAAACATATTGAGGGAGTGATGATACGAGAACACCATCTTAGAAGGACATTCTGAACTTCAGAAGTGAATCGCCAAAAAACACAAGTACCCCTTATGTACAGTGCTTTATTCCTTCTTAGTACAGGTTTAGGCTTGATTTTCATGCAAGTTTAGCGCAGGCTCAATTTTTTTCGGCACCAAATTGGATCTAGGCTTTTTTTTGGATTCATGTAGGTTAATTTAGGATCTCACTATATAGATGTTTCAACAAGCTAGTTATGATGATTAATGTGCACAAGGTTCAAAATCAAAATTTAACCTGTAACTAGTTTATGATGATTCTATTCCCTCCCCTCCCCCAACAAGGGTGCTTATCACACCTTTTGCTAAGCCAAAATTAATCCTTCAGGGTGCTCTTATCTATTTCCTTTCCCCTGCTAATTTTAGCTTTAAAGAGGAAACTAAAATGGATTTGGATATCAAAAACAAAGTCAGGAAGTGGTATTCTCATGTTAACTAACTGAATCGAATTTCAGTTCAAAAGCGTTATAAGATTCAATTTATCACATGGCTTCCCAAAAACAGAGTCACCAAGTTCTGAAGATGAGCTTAAAAGATCTATAGACGATGATATTTAAATGTCAAATGGATTTTGGACATATAGCTTTGAGAACAATAACATATACCTGGTGTATGACTTTCACCAGGTGAGCTTGATTTGGAATTTCTGCAAATGCTGGACATGTTTCATGTACAAATAGAAATAGTCTGAACTTGACTTTAAGGACACTTGTTTCATGAAGCAATCAAGCCAAAGTACTATGCCTTAAGATCCTTGGTGTAACACCAAGGGCATATCTGCTCCTCTTCCCACAATGCTAAGAGTTTTCACTCTTTCTCTATTAAACATTCTTACTATTTAATTGTCTTCATCTCAGTCCTTAAATTTACCTGTAACCTAATCTACATTTTTTGTCTACTTTACCTCCAAAACCTTAGAAGAATCTAGGGTAGTTCATGGGACAGAGTTCAGTGGTTTATTCTAGAACAGAAAACCCACATTCAAATCCCATGTTGTGGAGAAACATATAAATAAATCACTAAAGGAATCACAAAAAAGGAGTTCTTGATACTCTTTTTTCTAGGTTACTTCAGTAGTAACTCCTTTTCCACCTAGACATTACTGTTTCCCTTGAGAGGCTTTGGTCATTTACAAATTGTAGAAATGTATGGTAGTCAAAGGTTAGTATGGTTTGCCAAGACAAATTAATTATATAACTTTAAAGCTTAGTTTGGTTGTCGAATGAAGAGGATGCAGGAAAAGGGGAGAGATATATTTACTTCCTTTTGGTTTGGCATGAGCAAAATGGAAATAAAGATGTGATCCACATCACGTTTAACCAACCTGATGCATAAGTAAGGTTACTTTAATGGCCTAATATTTGTATCAACTAAATATAAAACAAAGAAGTTATCCACAGAATGGAAAGAATAACAGGAAATTTCAGCTTCCTTATAATCAGAATGAGCAAATTAGCTTCATTCACACAATCTAATTAGAAAACAGAATGAGCACTTCCAAGTCTTAGAAAACAGAAATCAAAAACTTCATTCACACAACCTATATTGGTATGAAACAGAATAGTTGAAAAATCTATACTCGGTTGCCTACCAAGAAGCATGACTAATCAGTGTCATAGTTGTATTACTATTAAAGAAATAAACAACAGGAGAAGAAACAGGCACCCCCTATAGAAAAAATAAAAAGAAAAAAGAAAAAAGAATTGATTACCTTCTCTTTTACACCTTCTTCTCTCTTTGAAATTTGTTGCTGCTTCTGCGATACAGTTGGGCTTGAATCAACATCACTCACTAGTTGTTGTTTCCACTCAAATTGAGAAGTTATAATCAGAACAAGCAACAAGAAGACGAGTAACATTGGTCTTGACATTGTTTACTATCTCCTTTACCTATACCTAATCACATTCATATCCCAATTTCATAATCAATATTTCAAGAATTGCATAATAATTCACAAAATCCTCAGGCATTCAATATCTACTACATATAACTAACTGAGCATAAATTCAAAGCAAAGCCCAATTACTTTAAAGTCGTAAAAGTCCCAATAGGGTAGCAGCTCCATAGTTAGAATTAGGCAAACCCCATTAAGGAATACAAAAAAGTCCAAGAAAAGAAGTACAACAGAAACCATAAACAGATACTCCAAAACGGCGTACTAATTAACAGACATTCAATAAAGCCACATTCTATCTTGCAAGATAATTTCAATTTTCTATTTCAGGATGTTAAGAACACAAAATAACCCACAAATTAGACTGCCCATCATTTCTTTCACTCAATCTTCCAACTAACCCAGCTTCCCAGCCCCAACAAAAAAGGGGAAATACCAAAATGTACAGAGAATAATAACAAGACCATTCAGTTTCTTAGGTGATTACTTTAGAAAAGCAAGAAAAACCCATAAAGAATTAAACGAACTTTGTCGCAATTACTATAACTAACACTAAGATAAGTAGCCAAAAAACTTACAGATCGGGGCGAAATTCAACAGCATAAGAAATGATAAAATTGGAAATCCCTTCGAAATGGGTTGTGGAAAATGGGTAGTTGGTTCAGTTGTGTTCTTTCCTTACTGCGTTCGTATTTTCTTTTTCTTTTCTTCCAATAAAGCTTGAAATTAAGGAGGTTGGGTATACGTCTAATTGGAGAAAGAAAGAAAGAACAACTACTGCTCTGTAAATGAAGTAGAAATTCAAGAAATCAATTCGATTTTCGGGGAGTTGAAAACCAAAGATGATCTGATGAATGACGAAGCCTTTGACAAATACTGCTCGACTACTAAGGGTATCCTTGGAGTTTGGTCCCATTTTAAGTAAGAAATTTTTTATATTTTATTTTATTTTTTAAAACTCCAATTCGTATTATCTTCACTATGATTTGGAGTCACTATAATTTGGAAGTCATGAGTTTAAGTTTGTGACACAAAAATAAATATTAGATAATTAAATACTAAAATAAATTTATTGTGATCTGAAGTTTTAGATCACTTACGTAACAAATATCTAAACGGCTATTAAGTGGGTCTAAAGCTTTTTATTACTTACCAAAAAAAAATAATACACCCGTAAAATTCACTTAAAATATGTCAAAGCGGATAATATTATATTTATAATAAATTTCATTTACTAAAATATTTTTTTATCATATTTATTAAAATTATTTACCAAACTTGATCAAAAAAAATTATTTACCAAAAAAATTTAAGTTTAAAGAGAAAGTTAAGATATGGAATTAAACTTAACTTATAAACTTACCTTAACACCAATTATATTTAGAATGAATTATTCAAACAACAATGAAAACATTTTTTTTTTTTAAATTTAAAAAAAAAATATGGAAGTAAAGTCGCTCTTTTTAAATTAATTTTCAGTTATTTTGGAAATTACCTTTTTTTATAGAAAAAAAAAAAAAAAAAAAGTGATATCTTTTATGCCCAAAAAAAGTGAGAAATTGCAAAGGCATCCCCTGAAAGACATGATTTTACTTCCCGAACCCATTGCTCTCTCTCTATATATTATGCTTCTAGTGGCCGTCTTTATACATTTGTGTAAGCTTTTCTAGATTTTCAGAAAGAAATTTCTCTAACCTTTGATCGATTGCTGGAAGACAAAAATGACTCTCGGTTCAGGAGGATCTGGGGTTGTTGGTAAATTCTCTATCTCTACATGCACAGATGCTTATAATTGAATTTGGATGGTACTGTTATGGGTCGCGGGATCTTGATTGTCTGACTTCTTAAACTTTAAATGGGTTTTTTAAAAATCTTTGTGTTGGGTATGTAGGATTTGGTTTAAATTTAAAAGATTGAAATGGGTTCTGGGTTCTGGGTTCTGCAACTGATTGACTATTTCTTTGAAGTTCTAGTAAAAAATTTTTTGGTAGCATCTGAAATGATTTCATGCAATCAGGTGTCTGCTTTTGCTTCTGTGATGGTGGTAGAGTTTTTGCGTTTGAAACTGGGATTTTCTTTTGGATTTTTTTTCAAAAAAAAATTTATGATTGAGGGCATGCTTTTTTTCCTAGAAAAGTTTATGATGTAACAAAGGCCTTTGAGTTTGTCTCCTTTGCTTGATAGTTTCTATGAAGTTTATCTGGTGGACAGAGTAGTTTTGAAGGTAATTGAGTGTGTGTACGGGTGGTAATTGGGGCTGATTTTCATAGTTTATCAAATTCCTGAACTGTATGTAAAAGTGAGTTTCAACAGCCAATTCAGTGCTGCTTCTGCTGCGGAGATTGGTTTCTAAAGGATTGTGTGTGTGGGGAGGGGGTGGTGGTGGTGGTGGGGGGAATTGTTGGAGCTGGTTTTCATGGTTTATAAAATATCGGAAATGTATGTAAAAGAGTGAGTTCCACCAAATTCTATACAAAAGTTCTGAAGGATTGTTGCCTTTCTGCTTGTTGTGGTGTTTGATTGCTTATTGGTTGCGTTACATAGTGGCTTCATTTCTTGGTGAACATTGAAATGAATCTACTCAGTTTGGTGGTCAAAAGAGACAAAAGTGTATTCATTGTGTAATTATATACAAAAAAGTTTATTTTCTGAAAGGAATTGAAATATATCGCAATGCAGCATTATGGGATTGGATTACAGTCAAGAAAACCATTTTTGAACTGCATTTGATGAGTTTTTCTGAATGGATTACTCTTAATGTGGTGGAGTTAGCTGTTGACTTCTGGTTGAGTTACACTAATTCCTCACAAAACCCATAGAACTTTAATTAATATAGATACCCTTTTTTTCCCTCTCTTAGCATTGCTCTAACCAAGTTTTGCTCTTCTGCAGTCCCTAGGAACTTCAGGTTGTTGGAAGAACTTGAACGTGGGGAGAAGGGTATTGGAGATGGGTCTGTGAGTTATGGAATGGATGATGCTGATGATATATACATGCGTTCTTGGACAGGCACCATTATTGGTCCTCACAATGTGAGTTATTGCATAATTTTATTTTTCTACTGTTTGATGTTACTTTGCATGCTAAGTCCTCTACCTTTCCCATTCATAGAAGATATTGTGGCTAAATCCCCACCCCTTTGGAAAAGGGAAATTTGTATGCAAAGGAAGTAACATAGTGAGCTCCAAATCAGTTCCCTTATGCTCCTAGCCACTGACTGAAAAGTGAAAATGTGCTTAATTACCTCACTATCTCTACTCCCTCTCCCATCTCTCTTCCTCTTCCTGCATTGCTCACCATTTTTCCTTTTTTCTCTCCTCTCGGCATCACAAATTCCTGCTACAAAAGCTTAACAGTTCTCTCCAATGTTCACCTCTCTCTTTTTTTTCTTTTAAATTGTTGTCTACAGTCTTATTTCTAAAAATGAGATGATTGTTTTGGTGCAAGTCTTTTTTGTTTTGCTGGGTGGATGTGCAGTGGGAAAGCCAGATGTACATGCTTAGGCTTGTGTTGTATGTTGAGGAAGGAGTATATTGGTATAGGTATTGGTGACTACAATGTGCACACCATAGTGTGTGTGTGTGGGGGGGGGGGGGGGGGGGGGAATAAGAAGCATAAGGATGCAGAACTACAAGGTGAAAAAGGTGGGAATGAAAATATTTATGCCATAGAGGATGTAAGAATCCTGTTGAATTGATGAACTCACTGAACCTTATAAATTGATATTAAAATCATATGAATTTATTTATGTATCGACAATCAATTAAATATCATGGATGTATTGGATTTCCCATTTAGATTTATTAAATGTTTTGGGGCCAGCCAAAGCAATTTTTTATTACAAATATTCGCATAGTTAATGAAATTGAGATTGAAATTGCAAGCTCAATGTATAGTTTCTGTTAGTTTCTTATCTAGACTTGAAATAATCAATTGGTGTACTATTCTCTCTTTGCATGAATAGATGAATGACATGAAGTAAGGGGGAAGATATATATCTTTGGATTAACCTTATTGGTCATATCTTAGAATAGAAAAATAATGAAACAAACGACATGTAGCAAAGAAACATAGGTCATATTCATTCCTTGTAGTAGTTGTGAGTAAACTTGCAAGAAAGAGCATAATATTGATGGTTTTTTAGGCATAGCGGTTCCTCTCATATCTGGTGAAGCTTTTATCATTCTACTTCGTATACTGAGACAAACATGCAAAGAGATCTACAGCCCTCCTTGGCCCTTCTTCTCATGCTTCTCCTGGTATCAAATTAAATGAAAAACTCCATATAATACTTGATAAGACATGTAGATGCAGTCTCGAACTGGTTCTTGACTCTTGCTTCTTCCATTGAAGAATTACTAAGCACTGTTGTCCTACCCAAGGCATCTCAAGCAAGATGTGTCTAATGTTGCTATTCTTTCACTTCTTTTCGCAAATTACTTTCCAGGAAAGGATTGTAACCCTTGATTTGTGTTATTTTAAAATTTCAATCTCCTTTGTCATGTTGATAATGTAAATAAGTAAATGAATTTGTACTTGAACTCTTAAGCTTTAGTATTTTTCAGCACGAATCTATGTTTGATTTATTTACATTTTTCTATTCTTTTTAGTCTGTGCATGAAGGCCGAATTTACCAGCTGAAGCTGTTCTGTGACAAGGATTATCCTGAAAAGCCTCCAACTGTTCGTTTTCACTCACGCATCAACATGACTTGTGTGAATCCAGAAACCGGAGTGGTAATTTTAAGATTTGAATTGCACTCAATTTTAAATTTTTGTGAAATGTTTAATATTGACATTTTAGAAATAATCTTTGAAGATTCTTAAAAAAGATTCATTTGGATTGGTTAAAAGAGTGATGTCTTCTCAAAAGTTTAAAGAAAAATCCACACCTTTTTATCATATTTGAAGTTACAAAAGTACCCCACTTACCCAAAAAAAAAAAAAAGGAAGTTACAAAAGTACCCTTGAGATTCACACAGTTACCACCTGCTTTCTGTCAAAAGCAGAAGCCCTGATTTACTTTCTTCAGGCTCTGTAACTGCCATTATCATCATTGTAGATTCCAATGCAGGTGATCCAACTAAGAGTATGAGGGTGGATAAACGGATCTTGGGCATATGTACTGTGAATGAGTGAAAGGGGTTTAGGAGGAAGAAATGGATGCCCAAGCTTATGGAGATACGGGAAAAGGTGGAAAGGTTAGCAGGTTGAGATACAGATTGAAATAGAAAGGTAGGGAAGAGGGCTGGGGGGTTGGCAGCTGTTGATTGAAAGGCAGGGTGAGAGATTAAGAGACTCAATGAGTGAAAGAAACAATTATGTGGAGGAAACTGGTTCCCTTTGAAACAACAGTGCTGAAGTGGTAAGAATAAGAGAGACAGAACTGAAGAGGGAAGGGAGGGCAGGAGCTGGGAAATGACTGATGGTGTTGACTGAGGCATAGATAAAAGAGAGGCACAAATAGGGGATATGGAACAGTGTAAGAGGTAAAAATGCTTGTTTTTCTTTCAATGGGTGTCAAAATTCTGCTAGAGAAACAAGTTCACAGTGGTACATGTGAGAGATCTGAACAAAGAAAAAGGTGCAAGCTGTTCTCACCTTTTGTTGGAGAAATTCAAAGGGAATCATGTTTCACCAAATGAGTTTTTACTTTGAATTTTCTGTTTGATTTTTACTGTAGAAATGGTATCGGTTGGTATTCTATGGACCTAATACTTTATACTGTTCTGTTGCAGCCTTGATAATTGGTATTATAAAATTCATCATCTTGTTACATAATCTTCTCTTCTTGCTTCAACTATGTCTCTATGAGTGTTCGGGATGTCAACATCAAATGAACTTGTACTTATATGGCTCCATGCTTTTATTCATGTAGCATCCTTTTCTTGCTTTGTTCTACTACTTGAGTTCTTTGAGACTTAGGTTACACAACTGCAGAGCTATCTGAATGTTAACTAACTAAGGGTGGGGTGTCTGACATTAGATTATCTTGCTTGCATTTGGAAGTTTAAAGATTGGGGTTTTTTTTTTTTTTTGTATTGAAGCATGTTATGGAGTTCTAATTTTCTTTGTGGTTGTTATACAGATTGAAGTGAAGAAGTTTGGGATGCTGTCAAATTGGCAAAGGGAATTCACCATGGAAGACATATTGACTCAGTTGAGGAAAGAAATGGCAGCTCCTCACAACCGAAAGCTTGTTCAGCCACCAGAGGGTACCTTTTTCTAAGTTAAGCTTAAAAAGTCAATCAGAGATACTTGAAAAAGATGCAAATGTAAAACTATATATATTCACAGAAACAAAAAAAGAAAAGAAAAATGCTGCCCCCTTTACAGTAAATAGTTCTTTTTTTATGTGTTGCAGTGGATGTTTTCTTTAGATTATTGTGGATGTTGGTGATGCATCTTTTATTGGTCTCCTTTTGACTAAAATATATGTAAAAGATACTACAAATATTACCTTAATTTTGCTTTCCATGTTCAGCCTTTGCCATTTTTTTTTTTTTTTTTGGGTTTAAAACCGGGTTTCATTTCCATCAGGGAAAAAATTAAAAAAAAGGTTACAGCATAACCAACAAAACAGACTCTATACCCAAGCTAACAACAGTTCAATGACTTTGAGCAAACTACTCTTAGCAAGGGCATAAGGGTCCTCCAAAAAAATGGGGTGAGCTATGGTTTCTAGCATTAAAATTATACCATAACTCATGGATGAATTGCGTAAATACATAAGGCTACTAACTACCAAAAGAATTGAAATTTTTCCTACTATACAAGTTCAACCTAATCCAAACCCGAACCTCGGACGGTTCCTTGAAAATGATCCATTCCTCCTCGGACAAGATGATTGTTTGATTCTGTTGATTGCAGATGATGCGCCATACCGCTGCCGTTGACTTATAGTCTCTCAACACATGAAGGCTGGTTTGATTCCGTTGATTGCAGATTTGACAAATTGGAGAAGTGATAACCTTCCGTTTCCATAAAAAATTTGTAGTGGGTAGACCCTCTTGCAGAATAATCCACATAGTCATTGAAGCTCTAGACAGTCCCCGAAATCGCCATACGCGTTTCCAAGGAAAATCGCCTTTGCCATTGCAAGTCCCTCTTCTTTGCCTTTTTTTTTTTTTTTTTGTTAAACTATGTAATATTTGAAGTTATTCGGCCTGGGGTGTGCGGTCTAACTCTTACTCGAGGATGAGGGCCTGTCCCAAGCTTTTTTAATGTGGCGCTAACCACCTAGGGGGATTCGAACCCTCGACCATCCGCCATGAGGAGAAGCTTTAGGAGTTTGCTTACCAACTCTCCTAAGCTGCTGGGTTGTCCAAACTCCACTCTTATATGTTCGCAAACAAAACTCTCATTTATGCTCATTTTCAAGTCTATTCAAACAGTGTTTAAAAATTAAACAAGTTAAATTCAAACTTTCGATATTCGGTTTGACTCGACTCATTTAGACTTCTAATCTTAGTACGATATTACACCTACTAAACATCCTATACTGTTTTCCAATCCAATTTTGGTTGCCCCGCTTTGGAATAGAGAGTCAATTTCCCTCCTACTTTCCACACGTTTCCTGTTTGATGATTTCTCCAACAAAGAAAATTGTAATTATTCAACTCGGTAGCTTGGGCGAATTGATATGCGGACTCCTAATACTTCTTTCAGGGCGGATGGTCGAGGTTTTGAATCCCTAGAGTGGTTAACGTCATGTTAAAAAGCTCTGGGTCAAGCCCTCACCCTCGAGTAAGAGTTGAACTCTGAGAGCGCTCCGCAGGCCGAGTCCAGATTAGTCTCACCAAATAAGGTGGGAACACCAGACACCCCAAGTATGTATAAAAAAAAATTGTAATTTATTCCTAAAATCCTGTTCATTTTATTTATTATTATTCCTTAGATTTTTTTTAAAAAAAAAATTATTTTGAAGTTTTTTTTTTTTTGGTAAATATTATTTTGAAGTTTGTTATTATTATTATTATTATTATTATTATTATTATTATTACTTGTAAGACAATATATATTTTATAATTCTTCCAAAAGTTTCTTGAATTAATATTAATTCATTTTTATCTATTCTCATATCATATTGGGATTATAACATTTATTTATATTTTTCAATAAATATTTTACAACTAATATTTATTAATATTATTATTTTTTCAATCAAAAAATTCTCAAATTTAATAGTTTGTTTAAAATGTGTATTTTTCATTTAATGACTGAAAGTTTAAAAATGATAATAAAAAAATTATATATATTCATATTTATTAAAAAAAAAAAAAAAGTTGAAGGAAAGGCGAAGAAGAATATTACTTTTAAAAGTATGAGGAAGTGGGCTATTCATTCTAAATGATTGCACTATACACGCGCGCGTGCGTGACGGTGATCCACATTCAACAATATTTACACCTCTGTTTCACATTCATAGTTATTATAAAATTATCTTTTTCGCTTACAAAAAAAAAAAAAAAAAAGTTATTATAAAATTATATAAATATAACACAAACAAAAGTAAAAGATAAATAGACATAATATTATTATAATTTTTTTCAATGATTCTGGTGTGTAATTAGAAAGGGTGATAATCCCTTCATTCCCTTATTTAAAGGAGTAAAAGATGGAAAGAGATAAACATCAAGGGTGATACTTATTATCCCGAATTAAATATTTTGTATCATAGGTTATGTGTATCACCTCCATTCAATGAATATCCATAAATTCGATGAATCTACAAGATTTATAACACTTTATTCGATGAACATTTACAAATTCGATAAATTTATGGGATTGAAGTACATTTCTTTTTTGTTAAAATTTAAGTATATTATTCAAAATTTTTAATCTAACTTGCAAGTATAATATTTGAATCCTTGTTCAATTAATCAAATTGAAAATTTGAAATATCACTTTATTTTTCTTTCTTTAGAAGAAAAAGGAAAAACACTAAATAATGTACAAAATGCATACTTGTTTCTTTTCTTAATATGGAGTAAATTAAATACAAGAGATAACTCGTCTTACTACTTTTTTTTTTTTATATAAATTTGAAATTTATTAAGAGAAACTAAACTTATAATCATCAACACCATCATTTTTTATTATTTAAAATTTAAGTTGATTTAATCGCTCGATATTGGACCTAAGTTACATCTGCAGAGTTCAACTTTTACTCAAAAAAAACTTTATCATAGCTCTTACAGAATGCTCATAGCAAATATCAAACCATTTTCCCATTGTGCCAATGATGTTGCAAATCAGTTAAATGAGCTTAATACAAGATTAAAAAACTAAAATAAAACTAAAAGACGCTAAAATTTCAGAAATAAGATGAAGGAATGAAGAACACAACAAACCACACGAATCTTGTCGACAATGTTTCGGTTGAATGCCCCTTGAATTTGCAATGAAGTTCAAAACGGAGATCTTTCTCCGTTTGAACCCTCCGACGATCAAGTAAATGAAGGATTCAAAAATACCAAGAAGAAGAAGATCATAATCTTATTATATGATTCTTGAAGACAAAATAATGAGGTTGAATATAGAACCCTCGTTTTCATGCATAATTCTCCTTAAAATTTAATTTGTTGGAATGTAAAAAATGACTTCAGATCCCTTTAAATGATAAGTTTTTGTTCCTTTTACAGGTAGAATTACTTATCATTTAATGAGATTGTCATATGATTTTTACCACTTGTCATTTGATGAACATGCAAGCCTTTAATTCTTAATTATTTGATCTTATGTGGATCCCGTCATTAATTTCTATCTGTTGATGTAATAGTTTTCACTAAGCCTTGTTCATACTTCGTCAAGCGTCATGGTTCGCCGATGTGTCTTTTCACTTTACTCTCCAACTCCGCACTTTGCCATACTTTGCTATTTTTCATTTAGTGCTTTCTTCCAACATAATTATTATATTGTAATTTGATATTTATTTGTGTCACGTATCATTTTATACTTTCAGCCAAATTATGGGGTAACACTCATTAGTTCATAACTCAGAAACTTTTTAGCTTACAAAAAAAAAAAAAAAAAAAAAAAAAAACTAAGAAACTTTGAGTAAAGAATCAAATTCCTTTTGGCCAACGGGTTGGTGTTTGATGGGGTCTATTATTAGTTGAATGGAAAACATTGGGCGTCAGCCTAACAAACAAAAGCCGAAATTGAGGCAAAGCTGTGTATATTGCAAACATCTATTCAGTAATATAATATATAAAGAAGGTGGGGTCACCAATGAAACCAACTCCACTTGAACGTCAACTTGCACATACTTCGTTTCATCACTCCCAATTATTACGCCTCCCAATTTTATCTCCATCATTCCAGAACCAAGCCGTATCCATATATATATAATATATATATATATATATATATTTCCTTTATTTATACTTATACTTATACATATAACATTTTTTAATTTTTTTTTAATAAAATACTAAAATTTTTTTTTTTTTTAAACTTTTAAAGAATTCAAAATATCTTTCAATTTTATATGATTTTGGTAACAAAAAAAATTCAATGAATATTTTAATAAGATAATATTTTACCTTATTTTGTTATTTCTTAAATAAAAATTAAGGTTTGTTTCAATTATTATTTTTTTATTTATGACAGATAAAACTATATTTTTAAAAAAAAATATATAAAATAGATGTCTTTTAGTTAAATAGATTAACATATAAATATTTTTAATAAAAAATAATTACTAAATATGAGTGGTAAAATATTAATAAATG
The DNA here is from genome assembly GCA_025388415.1 of Cynanchum wilfordii. Classification (NCBI taxonomy): domain Eukaryota; kingdom Viridiplantae; phylum Streptophyta; class Magnoliopsida; order Gentianales; family Apocynaceae; genus Cynanchum; species Cynanchum wilfordii. The sequence continues at coordinate 255,524 of JAHSUH010003640.1, read as the reverse complement.
TACTTTAATTTTTTTAATATTTAATGTAACAAATAATAAAAACTTTTAATTTAATATGATATTGAAGATACAAACTGAGTTTGTTTAATATACAATTTTTATTTTTCATCCAAAAAATATATATAATTTTTATTTGTTATATACAAATTTTTCCAAAAAAAAAAAAAGGAAATTTATGTTGGGTTCACACTTTAAAATAAAATAATATATTAAATAGTTTTTTTTTTTTTGATAATAATCTAATATATTAAATAGTTAAGTGTAACAAAATTTATAATGGAAATGAGTGTGAAATAAACAGATCAAAAGCAGTTAGTCGGTTTCCCAAAGGATGTAATAGAAAAAAAAAAGGAATAATTAGAATTCATTCATTTGTCCGAATACAGTAGCGCACCTCACCCACATTTTACCAACTTGTACGGCTAATCAGTTCAAGTTCATCCATTTAACCAAATACAGAAGCGTAACCGTATTTTTACTCATTTGGTTTTCGATATATTTTTTTTTTTTTTTGAATAGGGGTTTTTTTTTTTTTTTTGGTTGACATTTTTAATTTCTTTATATTTTTTTAAAAAATTCATTCAAGTTTGCTGGGAAGCATCTCCTTATCATTCTTAGCATGTGTTATAAACATAACAAACTTTAAGTGTATATTATAACTTTAAAATTTTTTATTAAGTAAAAAATTTTAAATTCTGCTCAAAGATTTTTTAAGTGAGAAATATAAGTGAGAGGCAACAAAAGTCTCGAAAAGACTTGTCGTGGCATTAATATAGCCTTTAATCGAGCTTGGAAAGGTTTGATTAAAGGAATAAATAAGAAGAAAAAAAAAAGTTAACTATAAAAATGAAAAGATTATTTCAACATTCAATGAGGTCAAGGCAGTTAAATTCACTAAAACAAGAAAAATGTCTTTTATTAAAGATAATTATTACTTCTTTTGAGACAACTTTCCCTACCTTTTTAAAAAGCACTAAAGCATTTTTAGTTAATAAAAAAAAAAGATATTTGACTTTTTTTAAAAAAAAAATATATGAAATATAGAAATATAGAAAAAAAAAACACAATAAATACAATATTGTGTTTATTAGAGGAAATAAAATTACTTTAGTGACACATAAAAAAAAAAAAAAATTGAAGGAAACTTTAATTACGTACTTGTTTTTGTTACTTGTAACAATATGGAAATCGTGAGATGTATATATATATATTAATTTTTTTTTAACAAAATTAAAAGTCAGTATTTTCTTAAAATGATGTGAAAAAATATATATTTTTTCTTTTTACTTGCAGCTGGTACAATGAAATTTTAAAATATTTATTTAAATATATATATATTTAAAATTTATTTAGGTGGTTAATAAACATTCACCTCATTAGTTATTATCTTGACGAATCACATGCTCATTTTCTTTGTCACTTTCTTCATGATAAATGGAAGAGTAAGAGTGTTCAATCACACATAGAGACATAGACCACTTGAAGGAGTACGGAAACTCTGAAGTATTAGACTCTTCCTCTCCTCCTAAATTATAATTTGTCATGAGATTAAGCTTAAAGCCTTTGAGATCATATTCAAGTTGATATTGGTTTTGAGATTAAACATCAAAGGCCATCAGAATCATATTGATCCATTTTGAGATTAAGTAAAATTCTCAAAAAGGATCATATCCAATATATTTTTATTTGACCAATCAGAATTTAGTCCAAAAAGCGTGGAAAATAAAAATAAGACTGATTTTAAATTTTTTTTTTTTCAATACATATATTTTTCGTTACAATTGATTTCAATTTATTTGCTTTTATTTTAATTATTTTTAAAACACAAAATTTGTGATTAGAAACTCTTCAATGAATGACTTATGACTAATATTTGTTAACTATTCTTTATGCTATCCTTCTCATTAATTTTTTGTTTTTTTAATAAAAAAAAACTATATTTTCTGTTAAAAAATATAATTTTTTATGTTTAACAAATATAAAAATGAAATAAAAAATACTATAATTATATTAAATTTTATCCCGTATCAAAATAAAAGAATATTGAGTGTAACAATTTAATATAAGTGGTCAAGAGTCAATGAATATGCTCAGCGTGCAAGGTTGAATGACTAAGTCAAAGTCAATGATGATTAAGTGAAGTCATTAATTTAAGTTAAAAAGAACCAGAAACAGAAGAAACGGGGAAATATATATGAAACATGGCGGCCGGTGTCCCGAAATTCCAACGTTGTTTCCTTCATTAATTATCACGTTTTTATCATGCATATATATATATATATAAAAAAAGAGAAAGGATGCTTAGTTCTCTGTCCCTTTCATGGCGAAACTAGAGTCGTTGTAGACCATTATTCCATCCCTCATTATTATTGTTATTTTAAGTAATTTGTTCTTTAATTAATTTACTATAAGAATTATATATATATATATATATATATAATATATTGTATGTGTTTGATCGAACAGTTTATTGTTACAAGATGCTCTTTTTATGGGTGTGTCACTTTAGACAATCTCTTACAATGAAAGATACTAAAGCAAATCTTATAAAATATTCCTTTTGATTTTTTTTAAAAAAAAAAATTTCTTTACTTATCGAAGTAGAAAATTAAAATATATTTATTGATATTTACCATACTTATTAATTATTTTTATTAAAAAAAAAAGTTAAAAAAATTTTAATATTTTAAACAAATCGATCTTTGTATTTTTTTAAATTACGTGTTTTCTTCCTTTACAACTATGAAGAGATTGTGAAAAAGTGATAACCTAGTTGGTTTAGCTCCCTTACTTAAGTGTCTCTACTTGGTCTGTCAAGTGAGAGATATGAGTTTAACACATGTCAAGGATGACTTTATGCGCAATTTTAGTTATATGTGTTGCAATCTTGGTAGTCTCCTCCCACAAATTTCTCATAAATTAGTAGATAAGGATACCGGATCATCAAAAAGAAAAAGAGTGGCCCGCACACGAACTATTAAACTCATAATTTTGTGTAACATTCATAATTTGTTTTCTCATTGTCTCAAATCAAGTGTTTGGAGTGCCCCAATTTTTACAAATAAATAAACGATGCTATCTACACAAATGCTTCAAAAACTTATCATAAAGCGTGTATAGATCAATATAGGTGTTGTTATTGTTTTTGTGCTTGATTTTCCACTTCATTTTCTTTCAAGTATCAATTCATACTTTTCAATTGTTCCAACATTCAAAACTATAAAAATCTATAATGATGAAAGGAATGCACTTTTTTACTAAAAACTTGAAGCTAAGTGTAAAGACAATTTTTCAATCATCTCCAAATATATAATTGAAAAATAATAAAAAATAATGTAACAATATAATAATATATATCTCTTTTGATATATTTGATCTTGAGTTTCAATCCTTGTATATTTCCACTAATTCTTTTTATCATGAATTCAATGACCTCTTTGACTTGATCTCGATCCGTCAAATGATTTGATTTCTCTGAGGGTCATGAGCTTGATCTCGGAATGGATTTAGCTTCAATGGCATTTAGGCTTGATCTCGATCCGTCTATATTTGATTTGATTTCTCTAAAGGCCGTGGGCTTGATTTTGGATTGGATTTGACTTCGAGGGCCGAGTTAACTCGATCTCGATCTATTTGTATTTGATTTGATTCTCCGAGAATCTTTGAACTTGATCTCGGAATGGATTAGACTTCGAGGGCCTTGGGGCTTAATCTTGAAGGGAGGATGCATCATAGCTTCATTGCTTGCTTCGAAACTAAGACGACTCTCGAAGAGAATCGTCATAGTTTTTTTTATTCTCAATATCATTCACTTCTCTAAATACTCTTCTTAGTCTTTTATTTATAGATGGAGAGACAAAAAAAGAGTAAAATTGATTGGTCAAGAGCTTATTTGGTGATGATGTGAAAACATCTCATTAGTAGAAAAACATAATTTAATTAATTAAGTAATATTAAAAGTTATGAAATTTTGTTATCTACACTAATAACTCTGATATTGATCATATTGTTTCAAATGAAAGAACACAAACTTTATATAAGTCAAAAGTTTTATAGAAAAAAGTTAAATGGTTTTCTATTAACTTTTTTGTTTCATTTATGTTCTTAAAAAAATTTAAAAATATTCTTGAAATTAGTCAGGTGACGGACATGTTTGAATGAAAAATGTAATAGAATTTTTTGTTACAAGATTTGTACGATTTTAATTGTTAGAATGTAAAAGTTAAAAAGTAAAAAAGATTTAAAGTCTGAAAAAGTGGGAATGGGGACACAAATATCTTACCCATAATATTTTCCTTATTCTTTTCACCTTAATTTAGACATTAATTACCATAAATAAAGGAAAACTTTCTATTCAGACTAGCCTTCATATTTAATTTGAATGTCCATAACATCCCTTTACCAACAAAAACACACTTTCACTATTAAAAAAAAAATGTTTATCTTTAATTTTTTTTTCTTTCTTTTTACATAAAAATCTTATTAATAATTACCTGTCTTATATTATATAAACTTTTAAAAAAAAAAAAAAATTCAAACTACACATATATAACCCATAATTTTACATTAAATATAATTTATAAATATTTGATCAAACACAAAAATATAACCAGATATTAACAGTTGGTTAAAACTTCTAGAATTCAAGTAATAATGAATTAATGTGTTTAAGTATAAATTGGTTGAATTGCTTAATCTTATTCAAACTTATAAGGCAATAAAAGTTATATATATATATTTATTGCAAAAATATATTTTTGTCTTTAATACTTTATAATTAACATATTTATAAATAATTATTGTACTTATTAATTTTTAAATATTATCCATATTGATAAATTTAGATATTCTCTTTTATTAATTGAATATTTTTAATGCTATTATATAAATAAGATTTCTTTATTATACGATATTGATATAAATTATTTTAGCTTTTTTTTATTATTATTATAATCCTAAACAAATATTATACTTCGTGTCTATCACATAATGAAAAGGTAATTTATTTATTTTTTAAATAAATCATTATATATTAAAAAAAAAAAATTTGTCAAAAAAATTCCTTTTACGTCAAATATACATATAAATGCAATAAATTTTTGCAAAACGGATAAAAATCAATAGTCTCCACGAAACGTAGGATTTGTGCAAAACTACAATAGACCGACTCTTCCTTTTCTTTCTTAATTTCCACTAAAACATTAAAATATTAATATATTTTTTTTTTTAAAAAAAAAATCTAAATTTAAGTCAAGAATTTCTCTTACATTACGCGTTGACCAGTCAGGAAACACTGAACTTGCCTTTTATTAACATAAAATATATAAAATAAATAATAAAAAAAAAAACCCTACAGATTCATTTCCCCTTTCCTGGCAATATCTAAACCTCCGCAAATAAATACCCCCTGTCCGAATGCCTTCTATTTCCAGATCTCTCTCGACTTTCGACTTCCGACTTCCGACTTCCGACTTCTGACTCACAACTCAGTCCATTCAATTTTTTGAATTTCAATCAATTTCATATTCATTTCAAATTCAAATTTTAATTTTCTGTTTTGCGAACATGAAGTTGAAAGACAGAAATGAAGATTTAGACTCAGGGAAAAGGATTCAGGTACGAGAAGTATGGGCACATAACCTTGAGTCAGAATTTGAATTGATCCGTGATGTAATTGATGATTTTCCATATATCTCCATGGATACTGAGTTTCCCGGTGTAATTTTCAAGCCTGTGTCGGAGGATCAAGGCAAACCTTACCAGTGGAAGAAGCTTCAACCGTGTGAACATTATAAGGTTCTGAAAGCAAACGTTGACGTTTTGAATATTATTCAATTAGGTTTAACTCTGTCGGATTCTGACGGAAATCTTCCCGATCTCGGTACCGGTGATTGCGAATTCATCTGGCAGTTTAACTTTTCCGATTTCGATTTGGAGCGTGATCCTCACGCGCCGGACTCAATTGACCTCCTGATAAGGCACGGTATTGAATTTGAGAAGAACAAGGAATTTGGAATTGACTCGGCAGATTTCGCTCAGCTTGTGATGGGATCTGGACTCGTATGTAACGAGTCGGTGAGCTGGGTGACTTTTCACAGCGCGTATGATTTTGGATACCTTCTGAAGATCATCACGCGCCAGGAATTACCTGTGGATTTGGATGGATTTTTGGAATTGATGAAGGTGTTTTTCGGTAACAACGTTTATGATGTGAAACATTTGATGCGATATTGCCAGAGTTTGTATGGAGGGTTAGATCGTGTGGCTAGTACTCTAAAGGTGAACCGGGCGGTCGGGAAATGTCACCAAGCCGGTTCAGATAGCTTGTTGACGTGGCACGCGTTTAAGAGAATGAGGGATCTGTATTTTGTAAATAATGGGGGACCCGGAAAACATGCCGGAGTGTTGTATGGGTTAGAAGTGTTTTAGGGATAAAATTGTTTGTTCATTGGTTAATATAGCCATTCTTTGTTTGAATATATTCTTCTTACCTTCTAACTTTTTCTTAAATACATATATGAAAGAAAATTGGTGGTTTTAGTTCTTGAACTATGATTTTTTATTATTTTATCCAAATTTAGGGAAACTGACTAGAAAATTTTGGTAGAATTGGAAAGTTTTTTAGAATTTTGATTCAATTGCCTCCTATCCTCAATCATCCAAGGATATCTCAGAGTTGGGCTTTAGGCTAGAAGATAAGTAAGTTAGCAAGGGTTCACTACTAAATTGATTGTTCCTATGGAAACAACTCATTGAACAATTCTTTTAGCCTAGTAATTGGTGATTTGATTTTCGCTTACCTCTTTTTTGAATCTCTTTATCTTTTTTATACAATACCTTGCTATGGTCTTTGAGTCTTCATAGGCCTTTGAGGTCATTCCCTTAGGTAAAAGTATTATTCATATGTACCTTTGTCTCTATTAAGGTTGGGGGAATTAAATGCCTAGTCTTTGTAGAGTTTTAAATTAGTCAAGTGACATGTGAATAAGTTTTTACATAATTGAGTTGTTGCAAAGTAACAAACTTGAGTTTATTTCATTTTGCAAGGTGATTTCCGTGTGTCACGCTGACTAATCAAGGAGAGACTAGAGAAGTTGTGTTGGAAGGCCACTCGTACACATGCCATGCCACGTACACCATCTCCCTCTCATTATTTTTGGATAAAAACCATCATGTCTTATATATATTTGGTTTATGGACCATTAGTGCAAACTAATACTAATCTAATGTGATTAACTTGACTTCTTTTGATTTTGCAAGGCTCACGCTAACCAATCAAGGAGAGACTGGTGAAGTTGGCAAGTCACTTGCACACATGACATGCTATGTACACCATCCCCTCGTATTATCAAAAAAATCGTAATTTAATTTATTTTAGTTTGTGACCTCAAATTGCTATGTTTATTTAGAAAATAATAATAATAATAGTAATAATATACTGAGAGATATAAATCATGGTATGACCTGGAGGCGGTGAAATTCAAATAGATATATTTAACTTACTTACGTGACTTGTTGTGGTACTTCAATTGTCTAGTCATATTATCATCGGAATATGAGACTCGAAGATACTTTGGTATTTCGAGATATCTATCTTAGTATGATTTCCCAACATGCTTATATCCGGAATAAAGTCCTTCACACATTCAATGATCATGTACTATACTAGCAAATATTAATGTCGCCAATAAAGGTAAAGAGTCAAAGTACAATATAGGAGAGCATGTTTGTCAATGTACTCGAGTCAGAAACACTATAATACCCTTTCACTAGCCTCTCTAATACTCCTTCACCAGTCTAGTTATAACGACCAAACTAATATTCTATATATATAAGTAAAAAAATTTGTCCTAAACCAACAACAAAATGAAAGTCATTGCTCTCTTAGTGCACAAGTATATATATTTTTTTTCTGAATTCTCTTACTATCGTACTAGAAGCATTAGAATATTCACAAACGCAATAGAATATCTCTTAAATCTTATCCATATTCCTTGCTAATTTAAGTATCAAATAATCTAGATAGAGTAAATCTATCATCCAAGTATCCTTACCTAACTTGTCCATTCACAAAGATATTATTCATAGGATTCCTATCACTAACGTTTATTTTTTATTATATCATCTCTAAATCTAAACAACTAATAATGAAATCATTGTTTACACCCTATATTAAGTACTGTTTGCAAAATAAAAATAATTGACAAATTTTTTTTTTTTGTTTTTTTTTAAAGTCAAAAAATATTTTGAAGAAAAAAAAAGAGATTAATTTAGGATGGAGAGATTATATAAATCTACACCTAAATAAAGCGGAAGCTAATAGAAATTCTGAAACACGGACAAGGAAGGTTGGTCACACGGTATGACTTGCCTCATCCTGATTCCTTCAAAGCCGTACCCACAAGACACATGATTTCTGTATCATCAACACCGCAATCAAAGTTCCAAGTATCGCAATCAATCCAAGTAATTTCACCTCATTTTAAAATTGAAATGTTTTGAGAATAACTTTGTAAAATATTTTTAATTATGTATTATAGTCTTAATAATTTCAGATCAGGAGTTATTTTTTTATGTGTGTCGTATAAGTTGAGAAAGTTCCGCTTACTATTGTGTGTCCTGTAAAATAAGTCAAGTATCAATGGTGTGTTCTCAATGTTAACTTTTCAATAATTAAGCCGGTGACTAAATCTAAAAAATATTCTTAGGGAATCAAGAGAGGATGAATATACTCTTTTTTCTCTCAAGAAACATGGTAATAAGCAATATAGAACACTTAGAATAATTTTGAGATATCTAGCTTATTTTGTGTGTGATGTGTAAGTTACCGATTATATCCGGGGTCTTAGCTAGCGGAAGAATTACACTTGAAAAGAGTATGTTGCTCGATAGTCTAATTTGCTGGTTCCAATAAAGCCTGTCGATCAAATGCATTTAATCCTTCGTGCTGGGCATCTTCATATAAGAAGTCATACCATCTTTGTGATATTTATAACCGCCAATCGGGGTCGGATAGAATTTTGGGTGGGACCCGTCATCCGCCTGGTGACATCCACCTCCGCTTATTTGACACACATGACTTCTATTTGCACTTTATTGCCTTTCAATCTCTTTCAATAAATCTCTTACAAATTAGTGTATAAGAATACGAGTTACAAATAAATGAAAATCAATCCAATAAATACTGATTTTTTTTTTTATTTAGAATTAATTATATTGAATCTTTTATATAAATAAACTAAATTGGCATCTACTCTAAAGCTTTAAATTGATAGAGATAATAAAATTCATCCTCTTAATTCACCTTTTCAGGTGTATACGTTACTATATTAAATCGAAATAATTAAATTATCAATTGCTCTAAAACTTAAAAGTTGGAAAAAATGGTTAAATTTATCTAGGTAACTTGAGATAATTGTATAATTTTTTTTTCTTTCTTTTCGAAATTTATCCTTTATTTAATAAAAATATTTAAAATTAAAACCATTATTTTTAATAGTATTTTTAAACTCTAAAAACCAAAATTCTGATAATAAAGATTTTAATTATTTAAATCTTCACAAGCAATTAAAAAAAAAAATTATTTGCCTCGTATATTTATTTATACATATATGTATATATATATATTTTGGTAAGCATACATATATGTATATATATTTATATATATCAAGGATTATATCCATACAACATTAAGTTATTCTATTTTTATTTAAATAATTATGCTATCATTAATTTTTCTTTTATATATTCTTACATATTATAAAAAATAAAATAAAATAAAATTGATAGAATATGAATATTTAAATAATATTATAAGATTAAATATATATATATATATATATATATATATCTTATATATAATATTGCAACTTTTTTTTATGGCATATTTTGTAATTTTATATAATTTTTTAGATTTCATTTAAATTTTTTTCATATCTTTATCTTATTATATTTATTTAAAGGTTTTTTTTATAACATTAATTGTTATTTATGTTTCCCTCAAAAAAAAAAAATTGTATTTATCTTACTATTTTTTATTTTTTTCAATTCATTAAATTTTGATCTTATACTATTACTTTTTATGTAGTGTTATTATTCAAAGCAATAACACTATTTGAATAATTTTTCTTTTCATTTTCTTTTTTTTTTAAATTTTTATAATTGATAATTTTTCTTTTTCTGTTTTATTGTAATTGATATATAATTTTTTTTTAAAATTACATATTCAAAAGCATACTATCTATTAGATTTCATATATTTGCTCAATTTCTTTATATATAAAAAATTAGATAATTATGGAATAATAAAGTCTATAATTTTTAGTTTTTGATACCTTACAATTGTCCACTTTCGGACTAAACCCTTATAATTTTGTTTTTGAGCACCTTCTAAAATGCTTCATATTAGGTAAAATACTTATATTTTAGTCAACTCGTGCATCATCTTTAAACGTAGGACTTGAATTGATACCCAATAGATTGTCAACCTTAAATCTGACCAGAACATCTCCAATCTTACTTTATGGTCTTCCTGTTTCTCCTTTGTTTGTTGGAATCTCTGACTTTATAGGAATAAAAATATTTTTAGTCCTAATAGTTCTACTTCTTTTGAATTTAATCTCATCCCGCATAAAGCAATAGAATTCTCCCATCTCACTGATCCTCTTGATCCTAAGCCCTCTAGAACACCCCTGTTATCATTCATTAGAAACCCCCTAGTGCCCCCTTCTTCTGTCTTAATAAAGATGGTCCAGCTAATCCTAATGCGAGAATATACCATCTTGATCCTAAACCCTCTAGAACACCTATTATCGTTCATTGGAAACCTCCTAATGCCCTCTTCTTCTGTCTTAATAAGATGGTCCAGTTGATCGTAATCCGAGAATAGGGGGTATAGGAGGTGTCATTAGAGATCATGCAGACAATTGGGTTAAAGGTTTTATGCAAACAATTTTACATTGTACTAACCTGTTGACTGAAATTTTAGCAATCAGGCAAGGCCTAATCTTGGCGGTTCAGATGAGGCCGCACTTTCTAGAAGTTCAAGTTAATTCTGAATCTACTTTGTCCTTGATAAAAGAAAATACTAATGTTCACTATTCTTCTTGACGATGACTATAGATCTTTGATGAGCACCTTCTCTAGATGCCGGATTATTCACTGCTATAGGGAAGTAAATGGGATTGTTGATGCATTATCGAAGCAGGGAGCAATATCACAGATATCGAGGCCATGATAATGAAATTTTCTTGACTGAGTTATAAGTTTTGATACATACATAAGTTTGGATTCATAATATTGAAACCTCCATCAATTATAAGGTTATGTCCATTTACATACTTGGACTCATCTGAACCCAAAAAGAGTGCCGCATCCGCAACATCTTCCGGCTTAAGAATTGCACCACCAAGATGACTATAAACCTTCTTACTCAAACCTCCATAATTTCTGTCCACGAAATCAAATGCCAAAGGTGTGGCCACAAGATATGGGGAAACACAGTTGGCACGAATACCGTACCGTCCGAGATCTACAGCAGCGTTTCTCATAAGACCTAACACACCGTGCTTTGAACTCACGTATGCATGAGATGCAATGCCACCGGTAACCGAACAGACACTGGCATTAGTAATTATACTGCCGGAACGAGAAGGGATCATCACTCTGGCAGCGTGTTTAGTGCCCAAAAATGCTCCCACAAGGTTAATACTAATTACTCTTTCGAAATCTGATTTTTCATTCTCAATAATCGTAGACTTACCTGCATTGTTTTTGTAACATCCTTAGAAAAATTAAGAAGATATTCAAAGTACAAATATTTCAATTATATATAAAAAAAAAAAAAAAAGTAAAAAAAGGCTCGGTTTACCTGCTCCGGTTATGCCAGCGTTGTTGAGCATTATGTCTAACTTTCCATATTTCGAAACAGTGGTATCAACTGCATTTTCAACATCTTTTTCCTTGGTTACATCACAGTGGACGAATGAAACGTCTGAGGAGGATAATTGATTCAAATCTTGGCATAATTTTTGTCCCAATTCTTCATTAATGTCTGCAATGACCACCTTAGCACCATTTCTTGAAAATAGTCGTGCAGTGCATTCACCAAGTCCACTAGCTGCTCCAGTCATTAGTGCTACTTTCCCTTCCAACCTACACACCAAAACATTAATTAAAAATAAAAATAATAATTATTCAACCCCGAAACAACATCAAGAGATTTACCTTCTGATAGTTTTGGACACCTTCGGAAAGCTTGCCATTGATATCAAATAGTATGTATATGATGCTTCTATGAATGAATGACTTGTAGAGGAAATCTAATGCCCCCTATATATATATATTACACATAAATAATTGGATTCATAAAAAAAAAAAAAAACATAAATAATTGGAGAAAATATATACCCATAACATTGGTTCGTGCCCTCTCAAAAAAAAAAAAAAAAAAAACCATTGGTTCGTGCATTGGGTACACGTTTTGTATTTACCAGCCAGCTGTTTACCATCATATCAAGCTTTAGAGGCAGCCCGGGTCCAATTATATACGGTTCCAATTTCGTCCCTAAATGGGCTTAGTCAGCTTGGTTCGTGCATGGGGTACACGTTTTGTATTTACCAGCCAGCTGTTTACCATTTTATCAAGCTTTAGAGGCAGCCCGGGACCAATTATATACGGTTCCAATTTCGTCCCTAAATGGGCTTAGTCGGACCTAATTTGAATATGGGTCCCACATATTGTCTACTCACATAGTACTTTTGACCTAAGTTTTTTTTACGATCCCTCAAAATACAATTATTTTTGTCTTTTTTGATTTATTAAATTCAAAATTTAAAATTTACTAAGGTAGTCACTTTAGGAAATTCAAGTACGTTAGTAAGATAATTGAATTCATAATTTATCTACTTATAAGTAATCTTCAAACATAAGTCTACCCAATTGATTCAAGAGAACTTAATTTAGATTCTAAATTACTTTACCTAGTCATTTCAATTCCTAGATTATAGAAACCCCTCTTCCTAAACAAAACTTGTCATAATTGATAGATGCTAATAAATCGTCATCAACGTTCTTGGGGAAACAATAATTTTATAAATGTAAAATTGTTGGTACTACTATGTTACTATTTACATCGATAGTACTCTGCCTTAGGTTTTGGTTAATTAAATGACAACTTATTTGCTCTTATATGTTGCACTTAAAGTAATCTCAATCATAATTTATGCTAAAGATATAGTAACCAAAACATACATAAAATTTTTGGCGTTGTTGCAGGGGAACGCAAAATTCATAAAATTTTTAAATTTCCGATCAAAATTTTAGAAGCTTTATGATTTGATAATGGTAGTAACTATTCTTTATGACATAATTTTATTAGGAGAAGTAAACTCGATCCACCTAAGTATAGGGATATGTAAATTTTAGAAAATTCATTCTAAAATCATACTAGACATTATCTAGAGAGCTTTCTTAAAAATCCATAAAAATAATAAAAAAAAAATAAAAAATTCATAAAATCTAAAAACCTAAAAATCTTCATAAAAATCTAAATATTCTAAAAATTTATAAAAATCTAAAAATTAAAAAAATATCTGCCTTGGAATATTTATTACTAACTCATATTTCTTCACTTCAATAGGGAGATGACTCGAACTACTACAGGCATGTTAGGAGATATGTTTGATAACTCGGAACACCAATTCGTAAGGCTCGGGCAGAGACGAAACTAGAATTACCATATCCGGATGACAATCCATCAACGTCGGATCCCTCTCCACTCACTTAGTTTCTCTCTTCTCCTTTAGTTTCTTGGTTTTCTTTTGCTTAGTTAGTTAGTTGTATTGTTTCGGATTCTTTCTTTTTGCAAATAAACACATATGATGAATTATTCTTCTATAGAAGAATTTATTTGGTTTTGGAGCGTAATTTATGACTACACTGTTTTATTTAGAGACTGGATGTTCCAGTTTAGGGTTTTCATGTTATTATGAGTAGAATCTGCATGGAGGTTCCAAATAGGACTTATGTGCTATAAATCGTTTGAGTAGATATTGAATGTTCCAAATTAGGATTTGCATATTCTAGACAAGTATGAGATTTTCTATTGAATAGATATTAGAATGTTATGAGATCATTATGATTGAATGCGCACAATATAGTTTTATCTAAAAGATAATATCTATCATTTAAACATACTGTCATCATAGCTAGTCATCATGAATAAGAAGTTGCAATCTATGAATTGATTATACGGGTAACTTGAGTAGGACATTCTTTCATTATGAGAAACCTTATTGAGAAGATGATAATTCGATTTTATATCGTGTTTTTATACGTTATTTGTGTTCAATTCGAGTTAATTGAGATGTTAATTGGATGGAATTAGTTGGAAATACCATTTAATTACGTTATGTTGGTTTTAGGAAAGGTTCGGGGACTAAATTGTGAAAACGGAACAAATTTTGAGGCAAAATTGCAATTTCGGAGTAATGTGTGTCACACATGTGTCAGCACCGTGCCGCAAGAGGGTTGGGCTTGAACGACCGTCCAAGGCCCATTAGGGTTGCTGGACGGCCATGCACTTCTCTGAACGGCCGTCCACAAGTTCCAGGGCGCGATTCTCGAGATTTTTGCTCCAAAAATGTCCAAAACGCCCCCAAACTCACCCCTATAAATAGAGGCATCATTTGCAAGCTTTTGGCAGATCAAAATCACTCAGAACAGCGAGAACACAAGTTCTAACATAGATCCGAATAGAGTTCTCGTAGTTTTTCAGTTTTCATTTTTCTTTCTTCTTGAGTGTAGGGTTGAGCCTCAACCATAAGGGATACCCTATAGTTTAGTTGAGAGGGAGTGATCTCTAAAGAACTGTTGATCGAGATAAGGATCTGGAGTACAAGTCTCGGTGAGATCCGGAGAACTAAGTCAACTCGTGGAAGCAATGAGAGCAAAACGACAACTTTCTCTCTCCCTGTCTTTACATTCTTGAGTTACTTTTCCTTTATATGTTATGATTCTATCTCCTAAGATACTCTTATTTAGATTGATTAATTAATGATTTATACATTTCCTGAAAGGATACGTTTTAATATACATTGTGAATTGCTTATTGTTTTACGCTTTCGATTTGATTCTCATATTGAGTTTATGCTATGAAACCTAGGTTGATGCATAATACTACAATAAATAATTAAATTGACGGTTTTTTAAGGAGACCCAACCATATGAGATTTAACAAATTGCCCGATTAGGTCTAATAACTTGCGGCAACCATACTGAAGTTAGGCAGCCTAATAATCTCGAGTTAGCAATCAATGCAAATCTTAAGATTAACTTATTGAATTAACGACTTAATAATTAATCTACAAAGGTTTAGGATTACTTGCGACAACCATATTGAGGTAATCACATTAGATAACTCGGGTATGGTAGTAAGATAATTCGAATTCATAATTACCTTAGATCCGTTTGCAAACCGCACTTTCGAATACTGTTCACCTTAATTAAATCATATGTACTTAATTAGAGATCTTAGTTAATAACCTTTCCATTATTGTTTTAATTATTCTTTAAACAACCTACCCGGATTGAATGAACACGTAGGATTAATTCCCCGAACTTCAAATTTTATCATAATTCACTACGGGAGAACATTGTTTTCGAGACGAATCATTTGAGTCACTCATCATTTGTCTCCGAATAGAGACAAATAGGAGACATATTTGAGACACTTAAAAATTTATGAAATTTTGAGCAATATTAGAGTTTATTTAGAGTTGAAATACCTCGTCTCTAAATTATTTGTCTCGACAACATCTCTAGTTGAATACAAAATGGAGACAAATCCACTATTGTCTCAATTTCAACTCTATGTAGAGGCAACATAGCTATTAAAAAAAAATTGTCTCAAATAATCGTGACTAAATGGAGTCTAATAAAATTTGTCTTCTTTTATTTTTAATATTAGAGACATTATAGAGATAAACTATTTTTCGTCTCTATGATTAGAAAGATTTTAGAGACAAATGCGAGTCTAACGATATCGTCTCTATGCTAATTTGTCTCTACAACGTCTCTAGTTGAATACAAAATGGAGACAAATCCACTATTGTCTCAATCTCAACTCTATGTAGAGTCAACATAGCTATTAAAAAAAAATTGTCTCAAATAATTGTGACTAAATGGAGTCCAATAAAATTTGTCTTCTTTTACTTTTAATATTAGAGACGTTATAGAGACAAACTATTTTTCGTCTCTAAGATTGGAAAAATGTTAGAGACAAATGCGAGTCTAATGATATCGTCTCTATACTAATTTGTCTTTACAACGTCTCTAGTTGAATACAAAATGGAGACAAATCCATTGTTGTTTCGATCACAACTCTATATAAAGACAACCTAACTTTTAAAAAAACATTGTCTCAAATAATGGTTACTAAATGGAGTCTTATAAAATTTGTCTTCTTTTATTTTTAATATTTGAGACATGATAGAGACAAACTATTTTTTGTCTATATAGTTTGAAAATTTATAGAGACAAATGAAAGTTTAACGATTTCGTCTCTATGCTAATTTGTCTCTAGACGTCTCTAGTTGAATGCAAAATGGAGACAAATGCATTGGTGTCTCAATCACAACTCCTATATAAGTCAACCTAACTATTAAAAATATATTGTCTCAAATAATGGTGACTAAATGAAGTCTAACAAAATTTGTCTTTTTTTTTTTTAATATTAGAGATATGATAGAGACAAACTATTTTTCATATCTATGGTTGGAAAAATGTTAGTGAGAAATGAGAGTCTAACAATGTCGTATCTATGCTAATTTGTCTCTACTATTCAAGAATATGGATATATCATTGTAATTGGTTGGATTTATTTGACCTAAATTTTTTGAGACAAAAATACAAGTACTACCTAGTTGGAATAAGATTTACATATTATTCTATTTGATCTCAAAATTAGATTGACTAATGACGTCTCTATATTATCTTGATATAATTAAGCTATCTAAATTTTTAAAATTAATTTATTCTTATTTCTAGCTTTCCTAGTAACATAAAAGTATTAAAATTGAAAAATTTTACTAGAGTTTCAAAACTCTAAAATCGTTTATTAATAAAAAATTTATATATATTTTATATTTTATATTTTACATCCGAACTATATATTAGTTATTATTCTATAAATAGTTTCATTAGTTTAAATATATATATTTTTTTAATATTTGTTTTGCAATCTTTGTAAATAATAAGACAGTTTTTAAAAATAACGGACAAAATATATTTAGGATATAATAGATTTTAATCATATGTCATTAAATTTTTTATTCCTTTTTTTATAAAAAAAAATCTATTAATTATTCAATCTTAGTAACCTAGTTTGTATAAATATAGCTCTATAATTATAACTATATTAAAATAAAAAATTTAGAAAACAATTTTTAATTTATAATATATTTTCAATGTATTTATGAATTATATTTGTACTAAAGTTGCTATTAATATTGATTTAACAAATATAACTAATTTAATATAAAAGTTTTTAAAACCATAGAGTACATAATTTTTTTTTATTAATGTACAAGGTAATATAATAGAACATTATGTATCATATTTTTGTACACAAAAACACTACATTATTTTAATCTACAGCCAAACGCATCATAGAACTTGTACAAATTATATATTATTTTATATCAATTTTTTATTTTGTTTCCTCAAGCTTTATCCATACATTATTTTAATCTTTTTTTATTAAATATAATGACAGGAAAAAGAGTTAAAGAGGAAGCCAAATCGTGCTGAGGTCTACTTCAATGGAAAATACTCAAAGAAGCGGAAGAAATTCTCCGATAAAAAAGCTGAGAATACTTGGGTATAATTACATTTGATTTTAGTTATTTTTGGCTTGTGCAATTTCCTTTTAAGGTTTTTATTTTTCCTTTTGCGGGGTTTTGTATTTTGTTCTTTTAGTGATTGGTTATTTTTTGTGATTTAAAGGAGCTATTATTATTATTATTATGATTAATAAGGTTCTTATACATATGATCATGCCTATTTCATTCAAATGATTCTTAAATATATGCTTGATTGTGGAAAATGAATTATTAATTTCATCTACATTTTTTTTGTTCCATCTTGAGATGGTATTTTTATGTTCCTTAGTGAGAAAAATTAAAATGTGATGGGTACCTTATTTGATACTTGATCTTTAGATAAGTAAGATCATTTAAT
Source organism: Cynanchum wilfordii (assembly GCA_025388415.1). Taxonomy (NCBI): domain Eukaryota; kingdom Viridiplantae; phylum Streptophyta; class Magnoliopsida; order Gentianales; family Apocynaceae; genus Cynanchum; species Cynanchum wilfordii. The sequence goes on along the minus strand of JAHSUH010003640.1, from coordinate 237,287 downwards.
ATTAGCTTAGTTGGACGGCTTTGGATGGACAATTTGAGAATGTATTGAAACTTTTTATTTGTAGTGCTTTAGCTTGATGCTACTATGTATTTTAAGTTTTCTCTATTTGGATTATGTGTCGTGACTATTTAGCTAGGAGTTATTGTCGTTTAAATCAAGTTATTTAAAGGAGTTATTATGTTGGCCTTATTCTTTGTATTGTAAGTGCTATTATCGGTTGTTTCCTTTTGCATTTGCGGGATTTATTTGTTCGTAATGTACGTGATACTCAAAGTTCTCAAGAGGGAATAACAACAAATTTAACAGATGATTCTTTATCAACACTTGGAGAATATGATGATTTATGGATAAATGTGGTGGGAAATAATGAACAAGGTCGAGTTTATGGTTTTGGAAGTGGCGGTAGGAAACTTCTTGGATTGGATAGTTCAAGAATATCATCTTATGCACCACCATCTACGGTGGTTGATCCTACTTCAATTGTTCAATGTGATGCTTTTAAGAATGCTTTGAATGAACAAGTAGAAAAGTTAAAAGGTGAGCACTCTCAAGAAGTTAAGGAATTGTTAGAAGAAAATAACAAATTACGAAATGATCGGTCACATCTTCGTGATTTGTTCAATCAACAACAACAACGATTGGAGGAGCTTTATAGTATCCAACGACAGAGTATCGTGAATTTTGCACCAAGACACATAGTCATCCCGAGGGACTTGGTGGAGAAGAAACAAGTGACGAAGATGAAGAGTAAATACTTGAATACTTTTCAATATTGTCTTACCTTAGTTTTTTCCCGCTTTTTCTTGTTAATACTAGCTCTTATATCTTTATTAGACATTTGGATGCTTATTTGTTAAAGAAATATGTTCTTATATATTTATTTTGGAATATTATATTATTTAATAATTATATCATATAATTTATAATAGGTTTAATACAAAAATAACAATAGTAAAATAGCTATTAATTGGATACAAAATTTGTCTCCAAAACAAAATTATTATTATGGTCTCAAATTTGTCTCTAATGTATAGTCTCTAATTTGTCTCTATTATGGCTCTATATTTGCTAAAATAGAATCTTCAAAGAGACGAGATAAAAGTCTCTATATAGAAACCATAAATCTAGTCTCTAATTTATCTCTAACATATTGTCTCTAATTTGTCTCTATGTTGTCTCTATATTTGCTCAATATAGAAACCTCATAGAGATGGATCAAAGTCTCTATATAGAAACCATAAATCTAGTCTCTAATTTATCTCTAACATATAGTCTCTAACTTGTCTATTATGTCTCTATATTTGGTCAATATAGATTCTTCATAGAGACGGATGAAAGTCTCTATATAGAAACCGTAAATTTAGTCTCTAATTTATCTCTAACATATTGTCTCTAATTTGTGTCTCTAATGTTTCGACTCTAAATTGTCTCTATATTGTTACAAAATGGAGTCTACCCGGTGACAACAACTCATCTCTATAGTAGAGACAAAATTTCTTAAAAGATAATATTGAGTCAAGATAGAGATAAAACCGAGTCTCTAACATAGAGACAAAATTTCATATTTTTGTCTCTAAGTTAAGAAGGGAATGGAGACAAAATAAAATGACTCTATTTTATATTATATCATTAAAAATACTTAGAGACGAACTAAAAGAAAATGGAGACAAATTATATTCGTCTCTATTTGTTAGAGACAAATCAAAAGTTTGTCTCGCACTTAGAGACGCCATGTTTAGAGACGAATAGCATGTTAGTCTCCATTTTATCTCTAGTAATAATTTAGAGACAAAATATATTATATAGAGACAAATTTGTATCGTCTCTAAATTGATGTTCTCCCGTAGTGATTGGTAGAAACTAACCAGCCGTCACCAACGTTCCCGAGGATACGATATTTCTAAATATAAAATCGTTATGCTCTCGTGTTACTATCAACATGCGATAGGTACTCTGCCTTAGTTGTGTTTGATTTCGTGACACTATTCTGTGAGTTTATTTGCTTTATATGATACTATTTTCTACTCACTTCAAACGCACACCAGAAGACATGGTATGTTCTTTTATTTTTGAGCTTTCTAAGCTTTTTAGGGAATCAATGATTGAAAGAATTTTGAGTTACTCTACAGATTCCTTAATCTATAACTTCTCCAAAATATTTAGTGCTCAATCTGTCCTTTGATACTCTCTCTATTTAGTTTATTATCATTTGAAAAGGAGGGTACTAAATATTATCACAATTTTACCTATTTTATCTCAAGATTGTTTTTAGGTATCCTTGTGAAAGTAATTAATGACTTTGCTGGGAATGGATTTGCTTTACTATGAAGGCAATCAATGAACAAGAATCATCATCGATTCCTAGTTCTTTTTCTTTTTCTCTTTTCTTTTCTATATTGTTTTTCCGTTTGTTTCTGTTTCTTTGTTCTTCTGTTTTTATTTCTTGGGGATGTGTTGAGGATATGTTTATCATATGTTTGACATACAATTGAACTTATATGATATAGATACTTTTGATGCACCCTTTTCCCTTTTGTTTTCCCTGTTTTTCGTTTTTGTTTTTCCCTTATTTTCAAATAAGTGTGGGGTGTTTATGGAAATCTCTTATTTTTCAAACTCTTTTTGAAAAGTTTTTAAAAATATCTATCTTGAATAAATATTTTGTGTGGAAACTTGATTACTCAGCCTATGATATGTGCTAGTTGTTTAACCGCTTAAGTCTTTAGAGATGATTTGAATTCTTCATAGAAGTTTGATACAAGTCCTTTTATAGGAAATTCCTAAATAATTTAAGCACAACATTTTGTTTAATTGTTTGATTGATGTATTATCTTTGGACACTTGAGATCATAGTATGATATCTTTTGGAAACCATGATAGTTGTTATAGTTGCTTGAAGGAATTTGAAGAACTTGCCACTAGGTTTAGTTTATTTTCAGCAATAGGAATTTGTTTGTGTGTATCCTTTGCTACTTGAGTACCATTCCTAAAGGGAATTTAATGTCTGGTGCCCTAAGGTTTTTGAGGTATGGGAGCTAGCGGATTGGGACTTGTTACATGGGTAGTTAAAGTTGATATGGTTAAGAAACAATACTCTCTCTCTTTCAAAAAAAAAAAAAAAAATATATACAAGAAAAAGTAAAAAAAAAAAAAAAAAGAGGAATAAGTGGCATTTAACTTGAGTTCTTGAAGGTGATTGGAATTGGTTGTCGTAAACTCGGAAGGATTGATGTACTATTGTTTCTTCTTGTTTGGGGAGAAGTTTGTTGGTTGAATGATGAATTCAAAATCACACACACTACACCTCAAGGAAATTCTATGACTTGACATGTGTTGGATGAATATGAGTTTCATGTTGTTTCTATTTGATCTCTTCATAGAATGGTTTATGAGGCAATTTTGAGTATTTCATTCTTTTCGCATGGTTGAAAAATCTTGATAGAGGTTATTTACTAAGGAGTTAAGTTGGAACTCTTAATTCTTGTTGATTACATGCTACTTGCGCCTATAAGTTATTCTATATTTAGTAGTTTGTTTGTGGACAAGCACAAGACTAAGTGTGGGGTATTCTGATATGTCTAAATTATATTGTGTTTTACGTAGTGTTTTGTGCCTAATTTGGGAGTTATTTGATATTAATTGATCGAAAATTACTCAAATTTGCTTTTTTTTTTTTTTTTATTTTAGGAAGTTTAGGGACTAAAATTGAAAAAGGAACAAATTTCGAGGTAAAATTACAATTTCAGACTAACGCGTGCAGCACCGTGCCACACATGAACAACACCATGCCACACATGTGTCGTGCCGTACATACATAGCGTCGTGTCACAATGTGCAGCACTGTGCCGCAACATGTGCAGCTCCGTGCCATTACGAGCCTACTAGCTCCACTACGACCGTGTTGGGCCTCCAGAGTGTGCGAAATTGAGTTTTTGAAGCCCATCCAACTCTCTCATTCACTCCTATAAGTAGATGCATCCCCTCATTTGTTCAAGCACACCAAAATCACTCAAAACAGGAGCATTTCCGAGTTTCTAGCTCTTAGAAACTTCGCGATGAGCTCTAGTTTGATTCTCGGTTTAATATTTTCTCGAGTTTCGGCTTAGTGCTTGGGCCTCGACCATAAGTTCGAGCACTATAGTATTAGTTTGAGAGGTATGGCTGAAGATCTCTTTGATCGAGATAGGAATTCGGGAGACCGGAGTCTATCGGATCTGGAGGAACAAGTCTTTTCTGCTGGAGACATCACAACGAAAACGACAAACTTACTTTCTCATTTTCTTTTGATTTTTGTATTTCGTTTTCTTCATTAGTTATGATATCTGTGTCTTTAGAATCTTATTTTACTATTTTTCAAGAAAGTTGTTGATTGATTGGATATTCTTAATTTATGAAATCCCGAGAGGATATTGTTTATCATTTTTATTATGAGTTTATTTTCTCTTGTGGTTTCAATTAGTTTCCTATTCGATTTATGCCATGACATTTAGGTTTGCGTCTAGTTGAGCATATAATTGGAATAATTAATTAATTACCTGTTTGTTAATGAGTCCCGACCATAGGAGAATTGACAAATTGTCGGATTAGGAGAAATAACTTGTGGCGACCATACCGAGGTTAGACATTCTAATAATCTTGAGTTAGAATTTATTGTTGATCTTAGGGTTAGAATAATACTGAGTGATGACTTAATAACCAACCTAAAAGATTTAGGATTACTTGCAGCGACCATACCGAGGTAATCACTTTAGGTAATTCAGGTACGGTAGTAAGATAAATTGGATTCATAATTGCTTTATATCCACTTATAAGTAATCTTCGAACATAGGTCTACCCAATTGATTCAAGAGAACTTAATTCGGATTCTAAATAACCTTACTTAGTCATTTCAATTCCTAGATTATAGAAACCCCTCTTCCAATGAATTGAATTGAACCTTAGAGCTAATTCTTCCTGAACAAAACTTGTCTTAATTGATAGATGCTAATAAACCGTCATCAACGTTCTTGGAGAAAACGATAATTATAAATTAAAACATTGATACTATAATATTAAATTTGCATCGATAGGTACTCACCCTAAGTTTTGGTTAAATAAAGACAACCTATTTGCTCTTATATGTTGCACCTAAATTAATTTCAATCATAATCTACGCAAAAATATAAAACCAAAACATACATCAATGAAAATATAGACAAAACATACATCAATATCAATGACAATATTCGAAGGATGAAATGTAGAGAATTTTTTATATCATATTTTCTCTTGAGAATTTTAAAAGTAAGACAAATTTGAAAAGGAGAGCAACTTCAAGTGTATCCAATCATATCGTTTCTTAGGGAGAGCAACCATCTTTTAGTGGTTGAATATTTCTTTCAAAATTTTTTCTAAAACAACGAGATCTTTCATAGTAAAATATTTTTCTTTTAAATTCACATGAAGATGATGATGATTAGAGAAAATTATAGATTTAGCACAATCTTGTGTAGATGATTCGTTATTTTGTACGATGGTGTCTGCAAGAGCCATTGCAATTGGATATATGTCAACATCTAATATCCTTTTTTTTTTAAATCAAGAGTTCGAGTTTAGTGAGATTTGTTATATAATGCATATTTTTATTCTTAAAATAAATTTTAAAACACTTTACTTGATGGTGGAGAATCATGATTATAACATATTATGAAATTATACGAATATAACAAACAAAGGAAAAAAAAAAAACAACCAACAAGATGATAAAATAATAAAGAAAAATGCAGAAAGAAAAGAGAAAATTTTACTTAAAAATCTTCCCTCCATAGTTTGATGTCTCTTTATAAAATGTCCTAAAAACCTCTAAGATAAAAGAGAGAAAGAGATAAGCATCATAAGTAGCACGCACCATCCTAAAATAATAACATTGTTGATCTCAAGGTGGTTAAACTATATAATGACTATTCGATAAACAATCACTAAACTCGATAAATTTCGAGTTTGATGAATCTTCAAGACTCAGCACAAAAATATTTATATATAAATATATTTAGGAAACAAAATAATCTTGACAAGAAGTTTAAATGTTTAAAATTTTTAACTTTTACCATTCAAACATTATGAAATGACACCTCATTACTATTTTTTTAAAAAAAATTTAATTTTAAACTCAGAACAATATTTTAATTAGCAAAAAATACCCTGTATATGTTTTTGCCATTATACTATATATTTTCATTCTTTAAGTTTTACCCTTAGAAGGTCAACAAAATTCACCATTTTTTATAAGGTTTAATAATACATATAAACCAGCCAATAATCCCTTTTTCCTTTTTTTCTTTCCCCACTTTTCTCAAAGAGGTCAATTGTCAACTTTCAAGTTAATCAACAATAACAGTTAAAATATTATATTATACATCAAAGAAAATGAAAATAAATTAATTTATATTTTACAACTAAGAAATTCCTGAACAGTACTACTCCTGCAATTCTGTACAAATTGATTTTTTTTTTTTTTTTTTTTTTTTTGGCATTAACATACATATTATCTAGAAACACACATTTCTAACATACTATCTTAGTAAGGCCTCTTAAGAACAATACCCTGACTACTGAAATTACATTTCAGAAATAACACAACATGATTGAGGAAATATAGTAAGAGCAGGATCATTAGGAATACTAACATTACCCGGCGTTTAATTCTAGACGATAATCCAATCAATTTCTCAGATGTTTTCACCGAATCTTTGTCAGAAACAAGTTCTGCTGTTCTCGGATTATCATCCTTTTCCAGTTCAGGTTCAGGTTCAGGTTTAGGTTTTTGCTTCTTGAGCTTGAGTCGTCGATTTGCTTTGCCCTGGAAAGGAAGAGCAGGAGTGGCTTGTGTGTTAACTTGGCTGCTCGGTTCCTTAACATTAATCGTCAGGGGATTGGAATTGTTTGACACGAGTGATGACGTTTCATCGAGTTTGATGATATCATCTTTCATTATATCAGCAAAGCAATCCTCTTCATTTCTCTCATTCTCCTCCTGGATTAGATTTTCTTAATCTTAGATTCTTTAAGAAAGTAAATAAGATGATAAAAATGGTGAAACTCGAAAAAGGAAAAGAACCTGGATTCTCCAGTGGCTGGAAGAACCATGTGGAGAAATGTCATTGGTTGTTTTATCATCCCATTCGAATCCAGAATCATTCTGCTCAACTGAATGGGAATTGTAGCTGCTGCTACCTTCTTTCGACCAACACTCTGCTACCATTGTCCCTTCTCTAACTCCGCTGTGTTCCACTCCTGATGAAGCTGCACAGTAGTTGTTATCAGGAGCTGATGATTGTTTTTTCTCTTGTGATCGTCTTCGTGGATTGGAATCTAATCTGAATTCACTGTTCTTCCGAAGACGGCACACAACCATGAGATCCTACAAATTAACAGAATTGTTGATTCCTGTCTAGCATTCTAAACAGAATTGCTGAATAATGTAAAAATTACCTGCGATTTCCCATTCATACAATACTCGTGCATTATCCATTCAGTCCTCTGTCCTTTTGGTGCCCGGCCAGTGTGGAAAACCAAAGTTCTCTTTGTACCTATAACTTTTGTACCTGACTTCACATTACGTTCTCTTCCAGTGGCTTTCCAATAGCCACAAGTGGTTGCTCTTTTACTTTGGGAGCCATTCGGGTATTTCCTCCCCCGAGGTGAAAAAAAGAACCATTCATCATCTGATCGAATAATTGATTTTGCTGTTTTAAGATCAAGAAACAGGAAATAATTGAATTAAGTTACTACTTAATACATAACATGTTGGTTAGCTTCAATAAACCTTCTTCACCAAAAAAGACATAAGGGAAAGTTAAAGTTTTAGGTCATATTTCTTAGAATAACATGAAGATAAAGTTATAGAAAGTATTGTTTTCCTTCAAAAAGACAACATTTGCAGATATTTCTGCATTTATGAAGCAATGGCAAATTGTTAATCCCAGATGATAGTATTTGAAAGTAAAAAATGCTGGAAATGAAAAATGTCTTCAATGGGATTTGTTTGGTACAACAATAAATTAAAGTGATTGAAACTATTATAACTCATCTCAAATTTCTGATAACAGCCCCCACCATATGGCTACAGTATATACAGCATGATATGATGAAAATCTAGCAAGTTGGATTTCAATATGCAACAATATAGATTCATCAACTCACAAAAATTATGAACATAGTATATATATATATATATGTATGTATTGTTCTGTGTTTGTGAAGGACATTTAAATGTGAGTTTTAAATTGAAACACACCATCACCCAATATTAATTAGCATCAAGAAAATCCTATATTATTAACCATTTCCTCTCTTCCTTTAGTCTCTTTCATTTGAAACAATCAATTCTTTATATAATGATCCTTAATTTTCTATAGACAACCCTAAATTAACACTTAACAGATTTGCAACAAGTTTTTAGATAAATTAAGCACTTATATACATATATATATATTTTCATACACACTCAACATTTAATAAATTAAACTTTCATGGTTTAAAATATATCCCTTCAAGAAATTAAACTACAAATTTCGCTTTTCTTTTTCCTTCTATTTTTTTCCATTTACACATTTCTTGAAAAAGTTCATTCTTTTTCACCATTCACATATAAACTTTATTCTGTTAAAGAAAAAGGAAGAAGCAGAAGAAGAAGAAACCTGGTAGATCCCAAGGTTCGTCAGCGCAAATATCAACTTCAGGGATAACCTCAACACACTTGTCTGAACCTTCAAGTTTTTTCTGGAGGTAATGACAAATTAACTCCTCGTCAGTCGGTGAAAACCTAAACCCAGGAAACATCGAAGCTTCTGCTATTGAAATCTCCATATTCTTTCTTGACAGAGACAAAACATCCTTGTTGCTCTTCTCCTCTTCCTCCATATCACCAACTTACCAAAGAAAAAAAAAAAAAAAAACTTTCCTCACCAATTAATTAAACTATATATATATATATATATATATATATATATATGACACGAGAAGTAAGTACACAATATATACCACCTCAACTCTTGGAGAGAAAGTTGAGAATAAACTCTAGCTAGCTACGAGTACTGGAACAAGTTTTCCATGATTCTTATTTTTCTTTTTCTTGAACCCTTTCTTCTGTTTTTCTTTTTTTTCTTTTTTTAACTTTCGGTGGTTTATTTTACTTCGACAAATTAGAAATTTGAGGTTATTTTTTCCTTTTTTTTTTCAGATTTCTCAACGTGAAAAAGCTACGTGTCGTTGATTTATGGAGTTGTGCTTGCATGTCGAGGAGTTTGGACGTATAAAGTGTAACCAAGTGACTTCCCAGTTACAGTCACATTAGCTTTGTATTATTAATTTGTTGCTCTATTTTATTAACTTTTCTTTTTCTTTATCTTTTACTTTTTCTTCCTTTAACCATAAGTATCAAATAATTTTTTTTTTTTTTATTGGGTGAATATTATTATTTTTATCTAGGGTTATTTACCAATTGCAAAGTAGTCGATTATGTGATACGATTGTAAATTTTTTATGCTGTATCCAATCTAATTCTACAATAACTTTACTCAATACTCTATATTCATCTTGTATAAAAAAAAAAAAGTGAAACAACGGCCCATTTCTTTGATTATTATAAAATCAAACTATGGCCTAAAAAACCAATAACACGAAGTATGTGAGAAAGAATCCCATTCAGAATCAAAATAGGTCTTAATATCATACATATTAGAGTTGCAAATGAAAATTCCAGTAGTTTTGCTCCCCTTAATGTATCTCAAAATATGCAAAACAACCTTAATATTCCAAGTTGATTCCTTCAATATTATTTCTAGATATGATTATGTCATAAAAAAAATTAAGATTATGACAAGATCATGTAAATGTTGCACAAACAAGGAATAATCATTCTTAAAGGTAACAAATATGAGATTGAAATTAAAATAGGAATATAAAGGATATTTATCATACTCAAATCTGAAGCAAAAGTTATCGTGTCAATGGAATCAACCTTCATAGTATTACCATTAGGAAAAGTTACTTTGATAGGTTCTTTTAAAAAGTCAAGCTGCACAAAGAAAGATTGGTTGTGTGAATAATATAATTTGTGGCATTCCTGTTAAGAATCCAAGGCTCACTAATCACACGACAATTCAAACATTTGTAATTGCTAAAAGAATCACAAGAAGTCTTACTTTTCCTAGTTCTATCATACCTGCAAATGCACTAAGAGTGCTGCCTTCAATTTGTTCATCACTCTTCTACCTAACAATCTTGTTTTGTTTAAGAATACTCTATAGTTACTGAAATTGATCTTGAGTTCATCTAGTTGCCTTTAGTGCAAAATCATCAAATGTATGATTATGTATTTTTTATAATCTACTTTTTTTTTTATTTATTTTTTATTTTTATTTTATAGTGGGGTGTCCGGCCGGGTTGACCCAACTAATATTCTTCACTCGGATCTGGCAGCATTTTGCTGAATCCTGGTGTCGAACCCTCGTCACCCGACAAGAGGGGGTGCTTGGGAGGTACACTTGTATCAACTCAACTACAAACACTTAACTATAATCTACTTTAGTGTGCAAAAATCCTTTTGCATGTTCCAAAAGTAAAATTAGAAGGATATCCATTCAATTTATAGAATTTCTCAATACTATGCCCTTTCTTCTTGCAATACCTACATTCCAAGTTTCTAATGGTTTTTCTTGAGTCAATATTTTTTAGAAATCCAATCTCCCTTTTCTAACTAATGCATTGAAAGATATGGTATGAAGGGTTTTAATCATCAAAATGTTGCCTCTAACCGTCATATAATTCTCATTAAGCCCCATCAAGAACTGTATCAACTTTTGATCCTCCTAAAATTTTTCTATCTATCCACTACTACCACATGAACATGAAAGAATTGCACACAAACTCAAGAATTCATTCCAAATTTTCTTGATTCTAGTATAATAATATGTGATGCTATTTACACCTTAGGGAATTGATAGAAGTTGCTTCTGCAATTGAAAAGGTTTTCTACCACTGCTCTGCTCAAATCTATTTTCTAATTCTATCCATAACTCTCTTGCACTATTATAGTAAAACAAACTATCTTTTATATTTTCTCAACAGAGTTCAAGAGCCAAGGAAATTATCATGTTATTTGCACGTTCTCAACTTCTGTAAGTTTGTTCATGATGCTCAAGTTTGTCAATAGATCCATCAATTTGCCCCAATTTTTTTTTTTTTCTTGCAGGCAATCTATCTTTACGGACCTTTTCCACAATTGTAAGCCATTTCAATTTAAGATATTCTTCACCAAAACTTGACTTGGATTATCCAAGGTATGAAGATATATTGGATTAAAAATTTATGATGAACTTGAACTGCTCTTAATAAAAACGGTAGGAAGAAAAAAAAAAAAAAAATCTAATAAAAAGGTAATAGGATGAAGCTAACCAATGCTTTGATACATTATAAAAATTAATGTTATCTATGTGATCCACAAGAATTCTGGAAAGAATAAAGTATAGGAACACATTGTGTGTAAATTGCAAAGAAAATGTAAGAAAAATGAGAAAATGATGCTTATTATTAATATCAATAAAATCTATACAAATAGCCTTTATATAGAAAGGCAAAGACAATGAAAAAAAACTGATAATACACTCTAATATCCATATTACAATTCTAACTATGAAACTATACAAGATAACTAATTTAAAAATATTAGAAGATATTTTTTTAACCAATTCTTTTGAGGTATGCTTTGAGTTGTCTAACTGAAGTGAGGCTGATATTTTTTAAGCTAATGTGTGATGTTTATGACTTGAAATGGTGCTCATTTGATGCCAACTCTCCACATTATTGGTTGAAACTTTATGACTAACAATACCATATTCTTTAACAAATTGTCCCAATGATTGATTATTTTTGTATGATAGTGTCTATTACACCTATTGTGGCTAGATGAATCTTGGATCTAATGTCTATGCAAATAATTTTATCTAATAACTTCAAGAGTCACAAATTTAAACTTAATAATATTAAAGAAAAAGAAAGAAACGGGGGGAACATTGAGCGGTTTGAAAAAGATAAAAAAAGGGCTTGAAGATTGACAGGATACTTCAGGCGTTAATCGAGGACTGGTTGCTTCGAAGCAAAGAAACATAAAGAATCGACGGAAAGATTGAGGGGATTGAGAAAGAGAAAGAAACAGTTTGAAGATTGAAGGATACTTCATGCGTTAATGGAGAACTAATTGCTTTAGAAGCAGATAAATAAACAACTTAAAGATTGAAAGATATTTTATGTACTAAATAAAATTGCAATAATACTCAAAAGTGTTTCATGTGGCATCAAACTTTTGTAATCTTATATATATAAGTAAGATATAAATAACTTTCTAATATTTTTCATGAATAGTCATTAAAAATTACATCATTATATGAGATTTTAGAAGCTTAAAAGACATGAAAATTGAAAGAAGTCCAATGAATACACAAAAAATATGAGATTTTTGAAAAATATTTATTTATTAATTTGTAATTTTTTATGCATTCTTTTTATCACTTGAACAATATATGAAAATTTATCTTTTAGAGTTAACACTACTGAATATTTCATTTCTGTTATACTTTGGTTATCAAACTATCATTCACAGGCAATTTCTCTTTGGCCAAAAACAGGAAGAAACGAAAAAGATATATATATGAGACTGATAACACGATCCATTCAGAACCAGTTCATAATTAACCTGATAATAAACCGGGAAGAGAGAATTGTACACAAATTCGAATAACAAACTCTACAACCGGGACTGAACTTAGTTTCTGCTGATATATTAAAAGAACAAAAAGGAAATTCTTTAAAAACAAGACCTATTGATGATCACTATCAGTTCTAAGCCCCTATGGATAGAAGATAAGACAAAGATGTATACCCTTTTACCGTTGCTAGAAACATAAAAGAGAAATCTATGTTCTTTTGCTGCATCTATACAACTCAAGAGGTACCGTTGCTCCTATCTAGCTGTGACACACGTAAAAATACAGCATCCCAGTTAGCTCTCTGAGATTCTGGAACAACTTCATTTTCAACTGATGCAGTCCAATTCCCTTCGTCTGTAAAGGCATAGTCAACAACCTGTGGTGGATTCTTGAAGTCATAGCTTAAGCTACGAAAGTCCCTAATGCTTACTTTTGCTTTCTTCTGCTTTTGACCAGAAGGGGTACTGGAAGCCTACCAAAAAGGATAAAAAAAAAATATTGCATGTTAAAACTGGAAGATACTTGACTGCCAAAATAATTTCAAAATTTTATCAAATAGACTTCATGACACATCATTTGTTAACTTACAGGTGCTCCGTCATCAGATTTCAACTTCTTCTTCGGCTTGCTTCCTGTTTCCAAGTAGTGGATAACTTCTTTCCTTGACCGAAGTTTATTCCCCGATGGGGAAATGTAGTACTGTGCAAACCAACCACAAAGTTGCATAGATGACCCATTAGATAGAATCAACTTATTACTTAAAGGAATTACCATAGACCCAGAAGAACTTAATAGCAGTAATGACGCATGAAAATAATGTATTAATGGGTCAAGTTTCATTTTCCCTCCAACCCTTTATCTTCATGACATCCCAAGCAAATACTATAAAAAAGCAGGAGGCCACCTAAGTTGCCAATTACGAAAGCAGTGGAACCTTATTAGTAGATATCCTAACACTAACAAACCTAAAGGAACATGCAAACCAGCAGAAATGGTCCAGCATTTCTCCCACCACACTGATATACACAAAGAATCATGTTTCACTTTTTGGTACTATACTTGCTATAATCAACCAAATTCGAAATTGAAGGTTAAGTGAACACATAACAAATGAAGCCAAATCGCTGAAAGATCAGCAACAGAGTTGAGGTATGTAAAATCAAACCACAGAGCAACAAACTCTTATATCTTCAAAAAAAAATCTGAAGTCATTAGTCCATAGAGATCAAATAAAATGCTAAAGCTAACCATGAGTTTGTAAATTATGGATGTTTAAATGCAGAACCAAACTACCCCCAGCCACCAAAAAGAGAGAGAGTGATGAAAAATGCCCTATTATACAAATTGACCTAAATCCTTCCTTCCATTTCTCACTACAAATTGGATGTCTGTGCATTTTTATCACCATCAATGACTCAACAAGGGAAAAGATGACCCAAGTGGTTGCATGAAACCAATACATTTAGGAGGAGAGTGATAAAACACTGACAATGAAAACTACGAAACAAGTGAAAATTTGAGAAGCCAAAAAAAGAGAGACAGATAGACAGGCAGGCAGGCAGACTGAGAGTGAGAGAAATGAACCTTCAATTAAGAAAATGGCAAACCTATTCAGAAAACTTCTAAGATATTTCACTAATGAAAGCCCTTTGCACACAACCCACCTCAAATTTTCAACTGGAAAAATGAGACATATGAAACAATAAAATACTAACACTGATCCTCTATAGTCCCAGTTTTCATTAGCATTAAACATTGAATTTTCAGAACAGAAAAGGATCACAGGGACAGAAGAGAAGATAAATGTGCCATGTACAGAATATTCATAGAAGCAATAGGAAGGAGGAAGATAATGAAAGAGGCTTACCAAACTAAAAAGCAATTTCTGAAATAAACTAGGACTGAACAGACAATTTGTACTAACTAATTAAATGTAGGATCATGCAAGAGAACAACTAAATGAACTACACTAATGTCTTCATAACAATCAATAATGATTCATTGTATAGTAACTAAGGGTAATTTCATGGCACCAATTGCTATAATCAGCAAAAGTATCTCAAGTAGGAGGACACAAAAAGGACAATTGACCTTGCACCAGTTGAAATCAATAATAGAATAGTTGGAGAAAACAAGAATTGGAATAGAAAAAAATGCTCTCTCTATGCCTTCAAGATGTGCAGAATATGGTAATGGGACATAATTCAGGAGCAAACAAGTAAAAAATAAGAAGACGAATAGACAAATAAATAACTCAATTACAATTTCAACCTCCCATAATCGCCAAGTATCAACAAGTTAAATATTAGATAGCTTTGATCCACTTAGTCTGAGTGAGTCTTGCTATAAACTACGAAGGACAAGGGCAAAAAAGTGGAATATTTTGAATTTCTAAGGACTCAAAATCCCCCTCATAATATATATATATTTTTTAATATTAGTAATGGTATTCTTCTTACACTGATTACATCGTGAAATCCAATTTTTCATCCAAAACAATCAAACAATAGCATTATACATCCTCTACAGATAATTAATGTCCTGAAAGCTATGTAAAATTAGAACACAGCAATTCCTTGTACTAGAAATTCTTTCTACACATGTACCCTATAAGAATCATTTAGTACTAAATATTGTCCATCTTGTCTGGCAAGATATAATCTGTCTCTCATATCAAAGAGCAGACACAAGAAAATGTAACATGGTTGGCCCATGATGATTTTTCAGCCAAAAAGTAAGAGAAATAATATTCACAAATTGAAACAAGGCGAGAGGTAATTGTAAAAAGAGAAAAGAGCGTATAGGCTTGACCTATCTTCTGCTCCTTATAACTTTTAGAATTTTCAGATGCTTACCATATCTCTAGCTATATCTTCAGTATCAGTAGAGCTATCCACTATGATATTAAGGTAGTTAACAACTTTAAAGGTTAATATTCAAAAACCATTTTGAAATATGCAATTTGACTTGTTTGATCAGATTTTTTTTTCTTTTTTTCCTTTTCCCCTTTAAAAAAGAATGCAAATATCCTCAGAAGAAAAAATTCCATATGCTAATAGTACCACAATTGGCAAGACACCACTTGAATACTGACAACCATGAAGAGGAATGACATAAATGAATCAACTATTTGCTAATGGTCAAAATGCTTCCAGAAAGGGAGAAAACATGAAACCTTTCATCAATTCAAAACTAACCTAAAATAAAAAGATCAACAAACTCCATGGCGAGTATCATTTCTATAGTTTATCTTCAAGAGTGAAGAGAAATGTTCCATATTACCTTAAATGCGATAAATTCAATTTATATAGGGAGGGAAAAAAATTATTATAAAACAGAATAAAAACTGAGAGTAAATTCAGATATTTTAGCAACACATACCAACCGAACCATTTTAACTACTGCCTAAAAATGATATCCGATTTAATGAAAAGGAGGGAAAGAGAAATTACTCTATCAGTCGTTCCAGCAGTGGCACCAGAAGTGCGGACTCTCACTTCCATTTTCCACTCATCGGGAAGCCAGTTAGGCCTCTCCACCAACTCTTCCGGAAGTTTTTTCAACTGCCGCTGTGAAATTGGAGTAGCATCTGCCACAACGGGATCCTCAGCGGAAGTGGCCGTGCTGGTTCCTGCAAATTCTTGTTCGGGCCGTAGCCTCGTCGCCTTCATTTTTTCTCCGCCTCCGTTTTGACCAACGTCGATAAACGTACCGGATTCTAGCAAAGGATCCGCCGGTAATCGGCCATCGTCGAAATTAGGATCCGCTTCGAACAGGTTGGTGTTTTGAAGCGGGACCTGAGATAGAGGGGTCGGGCTTGAGAATACGGGTTCGGTCATCGGATATGGCTCTCTTCACGGTGAAACTTGAAAGGACAGAGAATTTGAAAAAATTCAAACGACCAACAGCGACACGCCAAAAATGATTACTTACTTTTTAAATTTCTATTCAAGTCCTTAAATTAAGTACTAATTTCATATATCTCCCAAAAGTCTTATTAAAAACCAGTTGTATTTCCAATTTAGCCCTCAAAATTTTGGTCAAATTTCAGTTTAACCCTTACGCTTTTGGAGTGACCAAAACTTGTCAAATTATAAGTCAATTCTAGAAAATTCCGTCCCCTTAGTTCATTTTTTTTTTAAATTTAATTTCAATTTTAAAAAAAAAATTATATTTATTTATCATAAAAATTAAAATTAAATAAAATATAAATTTATGTAAAAACAAAATTTAGGATCAATTGAATAACTAACAATTGTTAAAGAATTAAACTAAATAATTATCTTAAACAAAAAATTAATTTTATCTTCAATTTTAAAAAACAATTTAAACTATCAAATAACGCATTAAAAAATTACAAACTGAGAATAAAATAAACATTAAACAAGGGACTTAACTATGATCTAAGTAACAAAAAATTCCATAAAAAAAAAAAAGAAAAGAAAAATAAATTGGACTTAATCTTAAAATAAATAAATTGTTCAAATATAAAATTGTGGCAAAAATAAAATTAAAAAAGAAAAAAGAGAAAAAAAAAGAAAAGAGATTAATAAATTAAAAAAATTATGTCCTTCGAGAACATCCGATAAAATTGGAACAGAGAAGATTAGCATGGCCCGATGACACGTAGAAATCGACAAATTGTCCAATTTTTTTCCTTTTGAGCAAAAAAAAGAAAAAATGTTATAAAAGAAAATACGAAGGGGAAGAAGCAGAATAGGAAAGGGTCTTGGAATAATTGAGAAATCAAGTCTAAGTTATTAATAAGTAATTAATATTAAATATAAATATTTTTTTATTAATAATATTAAATATAAATATTAATTTAAGAGTATTGTAAAACATTAATTTATTATTAATATAAGAAAAAAAAATAGAATTTTAAATTTTTTTATTATGATTAATAGAAAAATAATAATAATAGACAGTTTTTTATTTATTTTTTTTTTTTTTTTTTTTTGAAAAGTATTTATTAATATTCTAATAATAAATATTCTTCTTCTTGTTTAAAAAAGAAAATATAAAAAAAAAAAAAAAAAAAAGTAATAAGCCTCTCTTTCCGCAATCAAGATTCTCTTCTCTGCTCAGCCAGCCAGCCCTCGTAGAGTTTACATTCTTGCCAAATTCATCAGGTAAACTCAATAAACCCTTCTTGTGTAGGTCATCAATAAATTCACAACCTTGTGTACAATCTCGAGTCATTTGGTACGAGAAGGTCGAAATCTGAACTGGGATTTGCTTATTTTTATTGAGGACTGTGCTTGAAATAAGGTTTTTTGTTTTTTTTTCAAATGTGGTGATTTTGCAAGAGAAACTCTTTACTGTTAAGATGGCTATGGTGGTGTTAAATTATGTAAAAAATCTATGGCCTCTATCTATATTTAAGAATAATGATCTAAGGGCTTCAAATTCGTTAGTGAAGAAATTGGAATTACCTGAAAGTACAAAAAGATTTGTTTATGCTGTTGAAGAACCAGAATCGAAAGCTGTAATATATGTGCTCTGTGTTCAGAATTTATCAGAAAGGTCTGCTTTGGATGCTGAACGCCTTATTAGGGAGATTAAACCTGATGCTGTCCTGGTCCAAGTAGGGCCAATGGCAATGGAGGATGGGTCTGGCGTAGATGAGATTGTAACGAAAGATAGTGGAAATAAGAGTATTTTTAGTTGGATCGGACATGGTAATAATAGAGGGAAAGAGACTGATGAATGCATGGTTCCAACCTCATCTTTGGAGGTATTGAGGAGCTGTTTTCTCCACAAGACAAATAAGGAGAAGTACGAAAATGCAGCTGGGAATGTTGTCCTGAAGGAGATTTTTGGTGTTGGTTTTAATGGTCATTTAAAAGCAGCTAAGAAGGCCGCAGAAGAAGTTGGCTCATCCTTTTTGTTGCTTGAATCACCTTTTGTCAAATTTGCTGGTGTTGATGAATCTTCGGCTACTGAGGAGGAAATAGGAAACAAACTACATACTTTAGGTTTTCAGCCTAGCAGTTTGGCTCCAAATAGAGCTGTGTCTCTTGGTTCAGGGAGACCAAATGTTTTCCATGCCATGAGTGGTCTTCAATCACAGATGGTAAAGTCAATGTCCTCGTACTTGATTGATGCAGGTTCTGTCATGGGTGTGGGCTCTGAAGTGGTTCAGCCTAGGGAAGACTATGAAGCACCCCAATTTGCTCAATCTGTATATCCCTTACTTGCAGATTTACATGGTACATTTGTTGACTTTCCTTCAATAAGTGGTGGTTTAGCTCACGCACAAAAGATGCTTTCCGATATTAATAAGGGAGAAATTGTAGATAGCCAACTCCTTTCAGAAGTTTATGTATTTCGGATTGCAGTTGAGGCCCTGAGAATTGCATTAAACGATGCAGGACGAGTTCCACTTAACAAATTGGGTAACTCTGTTCAATCGGAAAGTGCATTTTCTGAGCTTCCTATTCATGACAAGTCACACGCACTTCTTGCTGAAGCACTACGAAGCCAAACTCAAGAATTTAAATCAATTGTAGCAATAGTTGACAGTAGTTGCTTAGGGGGCTTGAGGAGACACTGGAATACTCCTATTCCATTGGAGATTAAGAACTTGGTTAAAGAGCTGATCACTGTTTGTAAAGGTGATAAGGAAAATGGTAGTGATAGAAAGCGGTTACTAGCAGATAAACCTGTGGTAGCTGTTGGCGCTGGCGCAACTGCAGTTTTAGGAGCTTCTTCCCTATCCAAAGTTGTTCCAGCATCAACTTTTGCAAAAATGTTCACTTTTAAAGTTCCTGCTTCTTACAAGCTTATAATGACTCAAACTCAGAACATTATTACTGCTTTTGCGAAGACATTTGGCCCATCCAAAGTGGTGGCCCCGGGAATGGCAAGTGGTGCAAAAACATCTAGTTTCAAGGTGGTGGCTTCTGCTGAGAGAACGCGGGCTGTTGTACATAGCAGTATAGCATTTATGGAGAAAACTAGCCTTTCGGCAATGAGAACAACATTTTATGAAATTATGAGAAAACGTCATGTTAAGCCAGTTGGCTTTCTACCATGGGCTACCTTTGGATGCAGCATTGCTACTTGTGCTAGCTTACTTGCTTATGGTGATGGAATTGAATGTGCTGCTGAATCCCTTCCTGCAGCTCCTTCAATCGCCAGTTTAGGCCGTGGTATCCAAAATCTACATCAGGCATCTCAAGCAATTGGGAGAGATGAATATTCCAGAATTCAAAAGTCCATTGAGACTCTACTCAACAGGTTTTGGAAGTCAAATGTTCAACAGTAACAATGTGATAAGGATCCTAACCTGGTAATCAGGTGACTGTGTCTTACTTAATTGATCTTAGGATCCTGAAAGTGGGGTTCAGACTTCAGATAAATAATTTTTCTGTGAATAGAATACTAGAATGAGGAGATTAGTATCTCAAAATTTTGAAACTTTCTTGTAAATGCACTTCACCTAAGCTGATTCTAAACAGCTGATATGTTTATTACTCACTATCAACAAAGTATTCTCATTTCTAAACTTAGATAATGTTCTTGAGTTATTAGTCATTCGACCATTGTTGACTATTATACACAGAATTACTGATTGTAAATAGAGTTTGGATAGGAGTTTCATTTGTAATGAATTTTGGCCTTTCTCCATTCTTCAATACATGCTCTTATTGGTAGTGTTATTAACTTAGTGTAAGGAATACATTCTTTTGAAGGATGTTTTTAGTCTTTGGAACTTTAGATTAAACTTTTGAGTGGCAAAAGATTGAATGTGTACAGGGTTATATTATATGCAGAGCTCTGTCAGATGTCTATAATAATTACTACTGGCACTGGCTTGTGGCCTCATATTTTGCAAATTAGCTGGCTACCTTTTCATTTCTCATTTTGTCAATAGTATGTTTGAAATATTCTGGTCTTAGTAAAAATATTTCTGTGGGGTGTCCTCTGTCATTTAATTGAATGTTTCCGATGCTTCATTAACATCCATGTGCTTTTAAGTTTACATCTGGATTAAGGTACCTCTTAGAAACACCTTTAGTTGGTGGAGTTTTCTGCTGGTTATTTTTCTTTAGTTTATGATGTTGATAATTAAGAGATCACTGGGGCAACTGAAAAGTTAAAGAAAATGGCTTTAGTAACATAACAACTACCCAAGTAAATGAAGGTCTCTTATCTGCTGAAGTTGACATGGGTGAGTGCTGACTCTAGGGCACTTACTGTTAGAGCCACCACCATGGCTAAAGTTTTTACCATCTTCTATGATACTCCTGCTACTTCGGGTCAGTTCTTGTTTCTCCTGCTTTTTGATTGAAGCCTTTCTTAATTATCCTTGTTTCCTTGATTTCTTGCTTTTTCCAGTTTAGCCAATATTGACAATATTTATTTGGTGGAAGCCAACATTTGGCTTCTGAAAGTTTCTTTCTTTTTTTTTTTTTTTTTTTTTGGGGGGTTTGGGGGTGTCGGGAAGGAGGAAGAGTCCTATTGATTTTATTCTCATTTCCTGAAATGCTCTTGATATTGTCAATTGGAGATTATATTAAATTGTGTTACTTTTTAGTTCCATTTATAATTTATCTGCAGATAGGTTGTCACTAAGCAGATCTCAAGGGCATGTTTAGAATAAATCATTGTTTCTTTAACTTTCTTATGTTTGTTGCTTCCCTTATTTTTTAAAGAGAACTGACATGGTTGGTGTGGATTGAGGTATTATTTGGGGTTTAAATAGAAGAAAAGGCACATTAAAAAGAGCAACTTGAAATACTAACTGTAATGCATAAGGGCTAGGCATGGTCATCATCATTAAGTCACGAGATTATTATTTTTTTTATTTTTTTAAAATTTAAGGTATTTTTATCTTTATTATAACTCGAATTCATAATTTTTAGAAATTATAATTAAAATTGCTACTAACTCAATTATGCCAAATAAAAAAAAAAAAAAAAAAAAGAAAAGGAATCAGTTTTTCAACTAGGCTATTTTCAAGAAAAAAGAGGCGTTGAGCTGTAATCTCTCACTCCAATTTTATTTTTTTTTTCTTACCTTTTATAATATTAGATTATCATTTTTTTTTTCTTTTCTCAAAAAAAAAAAAAAAAGATTATCATTTTTTAAAAAAATTTAAATCCGTAGAAATATAAAAAAAAATAAAAAAATATTTTAATTTTTTAATATAACAAATAGAAAAAATCATTTTCTTTAAGTTAAAAAACAAAAAGGAAAAACCTAGAGAGTAAACAAAACATTTTAAGAAAAAAAAGAAAGGAAAAAACAAGTGTTCCTCAGGATTCTCATGGCACATGGCTGACATCGTTTCTCTTATCCAATCACCTATTGCCAAAATAATAAAAAAAAAAAATAAATCTAATTACACAATTTTCAAATATTCTAGAGAAATCTCTGCCCCATAAATCATACTACCTGAAAGAAATTGTAATTCTTATTTTCGATTCCAAAAAGACAATTCTTTTTTTTTTTTCTTGTATGCTAAAAACAGTTCTTGGATCATCCTCACCATTTTTTGATTAAGCTAAGGAAAATGGCTTTAGTAACAACTCCACAGGTGAACGAAGGTCCTTTGATTGCAGAAGTTGACATGGGTGCTGACTCTAGTGCACTCACTATCAGAGCCACCGTTGTTCAGGCTTCTACCATCTTCTATGATACTCCTGCCACTCTGGGTCAGTTCTTATTTCTCTTCCTTTTTCATTGACCCCTTTCTTAATTATGCTTGATTGATTCTTTGTTTTCTTACTGTTTGTTTCCAGTTTAGCCAATTTTGAGAATATTTTATTTGGTGGAAACTGGCATTTGGTTTCTGAAAGTTTCTTTTTTTCTAAGAGGTTTTCTCTATCTTAATTTAGAGAAATTGCGGTTTTCTTATTGCTAATTGCATAAAGTGACATTATTCATTGAGTGTCCATGACTAAGCTTATTCATTTCAATGATTCTTTGTTCTCATTTTGAAATGTAATTGATAATGTCAAAGTCAGTTTTCAATTGGAAATTGATTAAGTTCAGAGCAATATAAAATGGATGTTGAATTCAGGGGGGTCCTTTGCTTGGTGCAATTTTCTACTGTTCCGGACTTTTAGAAAAGTTTCTTGCCTATAGACTTTCAGCTATAAGTAGTTCTAAAAGGGAGCTGTAAGGCTGTGACAAACACATAATGAAAATGCTAGAGAACTGCCTTCAGAAAAATGGAAGAAATATTGTGAGTTGTCACTGATTGTGTGTGTTTGCTTTGAATGCCATAATGCTTGGTTAAATCTCCTGGAACTGATACTAACTGGATTTTCAGCTGATATTATTCTGAACATGTAAATGCTGCATAATTTCTAAATTGATTGTCATTCTTCATCACTGTGATCCTGCTGTGGTTAAAAACTAGGTATAAATTGGATTCAGCATCCTAGTTTCTGACATGTTCAATTTTCAGTTTTGTCCTTGGAGGACTTTCGGACCACAGGTGTTGGGGGCACTGAATGGTCATTAAATGATTAATTATTATTATCGACATTATGCCAAAATAATACAGGCGTTTATCAATAATGTCTTGAAACAGTATTCCTACTTAAGTTACTGACATCATATCTCTAAGATTATGATGTTAATTACCAAAATCAATATAGTTTTTCAGATGATTTATCATGTGTGCTTGATTTCTGGAGTGTAGAGTAAAGCTCAGAAGTAAAGAATCTATTAAAAATTAATATATGTCAAGATTTTGAGTCTGAACCTAGGTTTATGATGCAAATATATGAATTGGCCATAGCTTCTTTGTCGTTGTCTACCGAGTGGGAGAATTTAGAGATATTGTCAGATGTTAATCCCAAAAGACCCCAAAAGGTTTGCACGGATTAAAATTGGTCAAGATGACATTTACAGTGAGGCATGTGTCTTGTATGCTTGGTTGTTCAGTTGTCTAGGAAATCCAATTATTTTTTGGCTTGTGAACATTTGTTCATTTTTGGAGTTGACTAACAGATACTTTAGACTTTGACATCCTAAACAAAGTTATTTAGAGTAACACTTTTTTAGATAAGGTGGGATTGACTGAAATGTGAATGATTTGTAATTCATTCTATAGGGGAATTGGGATATTTTATAAGCCTTATTGGCCACCTTTTGAGCATTCAATAAAGTGAGAAGGAGAGTGAGCCACATCACCAATTGGTGTGGTGAGCATGGACGGAACATGTGATCAGTTTGTTACCAAAGGATTCCTTGGGCTCCAATAGCATTTTGTTATAACCCAGGATCATATATAGAATTTGTTGCAAAAATAGTACTAAAATAATGAAATGAAAAAATAAATAACAAGGCAGGTGGAAATAAACACATTATACAACTTTTTTAAATACACACTCCTTGAATAGCCTTGTGTGGTCATGAATGAATAAAATTGCTTGTATTTGGGAGACTACTTTAAGTCATAAAGAAATTTTTTCAACAAAAGAGGCTATCTTCCTTATCTATAATAATAATGCCCTCATGTTGATATAAATATGCTCTTGCAAATCACAATGCATGAAAGCAGTTTTGCAAATCACATGGTTACCAAAATAAGCAAAACTCGAATGGAACCGTCTTTTGTAGCATGTGAGCAAATATCAATAAAATCCACCTTTGGTTCTTGATTGTATCCCTTAGCAACTAGGCGATACTTGTTCTTAACTTCTTCTCGTGGAGGGGACTCTTCACTTTGAAGACCCATTTGAAACCAACTTTTCCCCTTGTGGTAGTTTAACCAATTTCCTCTTGCATTGTCATTATCCATTTTTCTTCATGAGTACTAGGCATTTGAATATGTGGATGATGGTACAATACCTATATCATTTGTTGAAAGAAGTATGTTTGAAGTCTCACTTGAATGAAAAATATGAGATGAATGATTTAGGAGCAACATAGAAAATTCTCGGCATGGAGATTCAAAGAGACAAGAAAGTTTGATAATTATTTCTTAATCAGAAAAATTATGTTGAAATTTTTTTTTCTGGGATGAAAAAGCCTACACCTGTCAGTGCTCCATTGGTTGCTCCATTTCAAGCTATTAAAATACATTTCTCCTAAAACTGACTAGGAGATTGAAGAAATATTGAATCCTCCTTATATAAGTGCTCTTAACAGTATGATATATGCCATGGTGTGTACCATTCAGATATTTCACATACTGTCAATGGTGTAGGCTGATACATGGCTAACCTAAGTAAAGTACATTAGCAAGTTGTGAAATGGATTCTTAGATATTTGCAGGATACAATTGATAATGGCTTGATAGTTGGAAGAAGCAATGATAGCTTTGGTTGATTATTTTGACGTAGCCTATGCTATTGACCTTAACAAAAGGAGATCAAATATTTATTATGTGTGTACTTTGGGAAGTTGTTTTGTTAGTTGTAATTCAAAGTTTCCAACCACAGTTGTTTTGTCCATTACAAAGGCCAAGTATATGGCAATGACAGAGGAAATTAAGGAAGTCATTTGTTTATGAGGGTTTTATGGTGAGCTCAGCTAAGATTCAGAAACTAAAGTTCTCTTTTGCACTAATCAAGGTGTTATGCATTTGTCTAAAGATGAAATATTGGCATCTAGTACCACTGTGTTAGAGATATAATTTCTCAAAGGCAATATAAAAAATTTGGAAGCGAATCAATCTAGCTAACATATTGACAAAACCCATACATGGAGCCAAGTTCAAGCATGGGTTGAACTTAATTTCTGTTCACAACTTTCAGACCTTATCGAACTACTGGGAGAAGGTGGAGCAAAGTCACTATTTGTGACGGTTTGAGCCAAGGTGGAGATTTTTAACGTGACTCTCTCCTGTTCAATTTTTGGCATGCACTAGAAATTACCAACAAGGCTTACGAGCCTCCCAATTCTCCTATAACTCAAGGTCTCCGTTACCTCTAATCTTGCATCAATGAGAAGAAGCAAGTGCTTCCTTTCTCTCTTCTTCTCATTCTTTCTTGTTTTGAAGGATTTTTAAAATCTGCAAGTAATACACTCAAAATTGAGTATATTTTTTTAGCCACATTATGTGGGTGATTGGGAATAGTAAGATTGATGTCATTGGTGTTCTGAGTTGTTGTGGTTTCTCTCCTTGTAATTTGGCCTTTTCTATTGTAAAATTTTGCTCCTCTTTGGCCATGGATGTTGTTTTGAACCACCTAAATTCTGTGAACTTTCCACTTGTTATTTATTTTTTAATCTTATTACTTTGCCTCTATTTTTACTGAAAATTATCTTTATTATTCTGGGGTATAACATATGGTTTATTTGGTCATAATAGCTGGCCAAATGAACCCTGGAATTTTGCTGATCAATAAATGATCCGTCAAATTTCTTAAGGAATTTGGTGAGTAAGAGTGGGTATGTCCTCACTGTATTTTAGAACTCGTGCAAATAAACTTTTTAGTTTCAGAAAGTGTAAGGAAGGCAGGTTTTTGTGGCCTTTTGTTTGATTTACTATTTTGGGGACTTGGAGTACAAAGGAATATTAAACTTTTAAAATCAGAATATGCCTATTGAAATATTATAAGACTGTTATTTTTTCTATCATCTCTTTGGTGGACTGCAATGTTAGATTTACTCAAAAACTGGGGGCTGCATTCTCCTAATTATTATTTAGAATTTTCTTTCTTGAGAATGCTTCATCCTCTCCATAACCTTCTTTTCTTTGATTACAGAAAAGAGAATTCTTCCTATACATCTGGAGGTGATTCCAGTTCTAAAGAAATGGGAATAATACTTGATCAGTGTCATTGAGCAAGATAAATAATTTTGTACTGCATTGTACTCACACTTAATGGAAATTCTCTATTTTTCTCTGGAAATGTTTTTGTTTATATTGCATTGAACGTAGGTTTGGAGCAGCTATAAATAACAACACTTTCCTTCTTGTATCCCAAGTTTTTTTTTTTTTCTTTTGCATTTCTCGAGTTATTCTAACTTGTAACTTGAACAAAAGATAGTGTTATTCTGTATATCTATTTGTTTGGAAGGAGTAATTTTGGGATTTTTCATTCTTCAATTATCATTAAAATAGCCAATCAGCAGAAGGATATTCACCAGAATTAACTAATTACGAGAGTTGTGAGCTTCCCATGAAACCACTTGCATCTAGGAAAAGCAAAATCTGTTTTGATTGGACTATTTCATGCCAAGTATATATTGCATATGAAACTGGTTTGCTCAGGTTTCATTTATCTTGTCTAGAAGCTGATGATAGAATTATTAACTAAAATAGTCATCTTGAAGTACTGGATGAATTTTTTCTAAAATAATCATGAGCTATAAACTGCTATCTAGTTTAATTGTTTTATTAAGTTGAAGAATTTGCCACATGCATCAAGTTCACTTTCTTTTCAAGTATTATTACTACAGTAGATGAGTTTCATAAGCATTAAACCTATTATGAATATTTGTTTAAGCTTTTGGAGATTTATTGAGAGTGAGATGATTACACACGGTTCAATGTTCTTTCAGATAAAGCTGAAAGGCTGCTGGC
Source organism: Cynanchum wilfordii (assembly GCA_025388415.1). Lineage (NCBI taxonomy): Eukaryota > Viridiplantae > Streptophyta > Magnoliopsida > Gentianales > Apocynaceae > Cynanchum > Cynanchum wilfordii. Next base: position 210,047 of record JAHSUH010003640.1, on the reverse strand, counting down.
TGAAGCAGCCTCATATGGTTCTCAGTTGGTTGTATTTCCTGAAGCTTTTATTGGTGGTTATCCACGTGGGTCAAATTTTGGTGTTACGATTGGTAATCGTACACCCAAGGGCAAGGAAGATTTCAGAAAGTATCATGCTGCAGCCATTGATGTGCCAGGTTAGATCCTCAATTTAACCATACACCCAAATGTATTTTTTTAACCTACAAAACAAATGGAGGAGCTGAAGAAAGCTCTTTTTTACCTCTTGACATGGAAGTTGTATGGTTAGTTTTTAAATTTTTGTGCAAAAAGAATTTAAAAGATCACGTGCATTCTCTCAGTCATGAAGATGACTGTGTGTGGAAGGAGGGTAGTATGTATATGAATAAATGCACTAACCACATCCTCTTTGCACTCTAGAAAAAGACATCATTTTTTTCATGTTTGTATTTTTTTGTTGTTTAGAACATCCATGGGAAAGAAAGGGGAGAAATTATCATATTTTTGTTTTATAATCTTAATTCTTTCTTGTACTTGTGGGATTGACAACAATTGATATTCCTACTAACTTGTCTGTTTTGCTATGTTTCTCTCATGAACTAAAATTCAGGTCCTGAGGTTGATCGTTTGGCAGCCATGGCCGGAAAATACAAAGTTTATTTAGTAATGGGTGTCATTGAGAGAGATGGATATACACTTTATTGTACAGTACTGTTTTTTGACTCTCAAGGTCATTATCTTGGAAAGCATCGAAAGATAATGCCAACAGCATTGGAGCGTGTTATTTGGGGATTTGGAGATGGTTCTACAATTCCAGTTTTTGAGACACCAATTGGAAAAATAGGTGCAGCTATCTGTTGGGAGAACAGAATGCCACTTTTAAGAACAGCAATGTATGCTAAAGGTAGTTCTGGAATTTATGTATTCCTTTCATTTGAGTCATATGCTTAAGATTCAAATTGCAAGTTGTAATCTGTGTTCTCTGGGATATGTGTTCTATTTTTGTTGTGGACTAAGACTTATGCTTACTTAGGAAATCTTACTAAAAATCACTGATTGTAGGTCAATAGACGTCCTGTTCTTTGTGCAATCTCATCAGCTGTATGACAACTTCTCTGAGTCCATCTGAGCTAATATTTCCATAGAAAAGACGATTCCTTATAGTGTCTGAATTATGAAGTAGATTGAATGAGAGCCAGAGCTAATTATACTCAATTGAATGATGAATGATTATCTGAGATGGAAGCATGGATGGTTTTTGCCAATTTCAGGGGGGCATATTTTTGGCATTAGATTACTTTCTTCATGAACTTCATGCATCTTCTTTCTCCATTTTCATTGAGAAGTTTACGGTCCTCTCTCAAGCATAAATTCTGTTTTATTAAGATTCTTGTTGTCTCTCAATTGCTTTAATGCAAATTATTCTAATTAACTGAAGGAATAGCAATTCTGAAGTTTTTACTTGTGATGGATATGGTTCGTTATTGATCCATCTATTTTGTTACTTATGTTGAGTAATGACCTTATCTTCGGATGATCATTTGAGATTCACGCCAAAACTTGGTGAGTGATGCTTTAATTGTCCTTTAACTGTTCTGAATTCTTCCTCTTGCTTATAGGCATTGAAATATACTGTGCGCCAACCGCTGATTCTAGGGATATCTGGCAAGCATCAATGACCCACATAGCTCTGGAGGGTGGGTGTTTTGTTTTATCTGCCAATCAGTTCTGCAGAAGGAAAGATTACCCACCACCACCTGAATATATCTTCTCTGGGACAGAAGAAGATCTCTCACCTGATTCTGTTGTTTGTGCTGGTGGAAGTGTAATCATTTCACCATCTGGGGCTGTGCTGGCTGGACCAAATTATGAAGGGGAGGCTCTTATCTCTGCGGATCTAGGTTTGTACCATCTATTAAATTGCTAAAGCATTAACATGTTTCTTTTATCTTAAAAACCTGTTGATTTCTCCTCCAACCCTTAATGTTCATCACTTCCAGTGTGTATTGTTTAAACTCTTTAAATCGAGAATTACAAGGTGCAGCCCTCTTGGCTAGACAAATCATCTGAACAAGAACAATAATCATTAGGGGGTTGCATCCACTAATCATCAGAATTATGACTTGTAGCCACTAATAAAGGGCTTCGGATAATTCTTGTCGAATCTCTTACTGTCCATGTCAATCACTTAACCTTTTCTGCTTGACTGCAAGTCCTCAAAGAAATGGTGTTCCTTTTATTCTTATCTTTTAAAATTTTATTCCTAAATCCGAATCATTTAAGGAATGTTATCTGACATTTTTATATGGTTGTGATTCACAGATCTTGGAGAAATTGCAAGAGCAAAGTTTGATTTTGATGTAGTTGGACATTATGCAAGGCCTGATGTGCTTAGTCTTGTTGTTAGAGACAATCCATCTGTACCAGCAACTTTTACTTCAGCATCTGACAAAACAGAAAGAGTTCAGAAGTAGAGATACTTGAAGACCATTTCGGCCCCTCTAGGTTGGTGGCAACATCATTAATCATCTCAAACCATTCCTGGTACATAAATCTATCAACATCCCTTGTCCTAACTCAGTCAACTAGTTCTATCTATCTATCATCTATCTATCTATCTATCTGTCAAATTAAAGAACACCAATAAAATTAATTCTCATTAACAAGATTTTCTTTGTGATGTGGAAATTCAATGCAATCTCAGAGCTACAATGACTTTTGTATTGTAAATTTGGTATAAAATGGTTTTGCATTGAATTCCATCTCAAGATCTTTTCAGCATCTCAAATTCTGCTGGAGATTTTATATAAAGATAATTTGCATTAGTTGTCAGAGCTCAAATAATTTGCCCTTATGGTTTTTGTGTGTGGTACTGCAAGGTAACCCACCATATATCACATTCATAACCGTGTTTCTCAAGTTGATGCCACTTTTTTACTCAAGAAAAGTACAGGAAAATTTCTGCACTAGTTTGTGTCCAGCCATACATACTGTGATGGGATGCTTCTCCCTTTGTGTAAAAATTCTTTACTGCTCTTGATCTGCATTTGTGGGTACTTTTTTTTTTTTTATATGGAACATGTGTTATGATTGGGGGTTGGAGATGTTACAAAGGTCTAACTTGATATAGTCTCTTGTTGAACAAGACATAGTTGAGCTGGTAAGGGGTGGTTCTCTTGGCTTAAGAGGTTGTGGATTTGAACTTATACTTATGTATGCAATTGTCTAAAATTTTGAGTTAAAGCTTAGTTTATCTCTTATCAAGAGATATAATCAACTTGAATGAGAATTAGTTTGAATGAATGAATAGTTTAAAGATGTCACCCACAATTGGGATCTATCCAGACATTTCATGCTATGTAAAAAAAAAAAATGTTGTCTTGTTCTGCTAATTATATGATATTGTAACTTGTCTACAGGTTAAGATAAGTTTTTACTTGAGGGGCGAAAAAAGAAGGGAAAAATGGGTGGGTAGGGGTGCTTTTACCTATAAGAGCAATAAACTTTTGGGTAATAGTAATATTTTGTTTATGAAACAGAGGTCTTGGGCATCAGTCCCTAGCTCACAATGGGTACTTGTGTACCATTGAAAGAAGAAAAAAAATGAAAAAAGCAGGAAAAGTTTTGAATAAGACAAACATGGGAAACAAATAAAGTCTATAAGTGTACTTAGATTGATGTATAAATGTGTAGATATATATATATTATATATATATTCCAAACAAATATCACTCTCCTTATCAATAAAAGTATCCAATTTTTATATGTACAAATTTGGAGTTATCATAAAAAATGATGAGAACCACATACTTATTATCAGAAATGCCAATAGTTGTTGTTTTTTGTATATCTAGTTGGCTCTTCAAAAGTCTATCACAACTCACAAACCCCAATTCACAACTGTAGCTCCCAATGATCCTTGTTCATGTGGCCACACTTAGTTTTTGGACATTTATATATATATATATATATATATAATTGCAAGGGGTATTATTGGAACATGATCCCTACCACTTTTTTTTTTTTTTTTTTTCCCTAGTGTTTTACATGTTTCTTATGTAATTCTTAGTGGATAGCACTAAGACTAGATTACAGTGCAAACCCAGCATTCTCCTTCCCCCACACACATTATGTGAGATTATGAAAGGATTTTGGGATTGTTGAATATGAAAATGGAGATTAGGAGGAAAATTTACGTTATGTATGTTTTGGTTGGAAAGATTAAAATAGAATAAATAATAATTATAGTTGTAAAACATTAATGTAGAGAGTGTTATCTTATAACAAAATAATAATGTTTTAGAATAATACTTTTTTAACATAAGATTCGGTATAAGTGAGTTAGTAAGAGATTCTTTTGACTTAAAATAAAGTTGCAAGTTTGATCATATATTTGTGTATGAAATTTATTTTTCATAAAAGATATACTCAATTAATGTACTTAATAACACTGTCTACAATTAAAACTCATGTGGGATATCTCGTGTCATAATCAAAAGGGGAATATTTTCTAATAAAAACAAAAAAGTTAATACCATGAATGACATAAGAACTATTGATGAAGTTAGGGATAAGATTTTATTTTTTGGGGGGTTTAGTGATTATGGTAGTAATAATAAAGTAGGGGGATGCACATGTGTGGAGCATACATAATTTTCAAAGATGGGTTTTTTCAAAGGTATGATTGAGTTCTATCATTTTAAAATACATGGTTGGTAGCAAGACTCCATCTGCCATGGACATGTAAACCATTATTGTTATTATTATTATTATTATTATTACTATCATCAATTCCTAGAACAACCTATACTATTCCAAGATGACAATGTAATAGTTGGGGAAATCAGAAACATGCACTTGGAAGAATTTGGAGTTTTAACATTTGGGATAGTTCTGAATTGTCAACATTATAATATAGTGTTGTAATACTTTTTAAAAAATTATTAAGTGTCAATTTATGATAAAATTAATCAAAAGAGATGTAGCTTAGTAGTTATACACTATATATATATATTATTTTAATTATGAGGTTAGAAATTTAACTTTTACTTATAGAAATGACTATAACCCGGTAATTTGGGAGAGTTAGTAAGCGGACTCCTAATACTTCCTCCAGGGCGGATGATCGAGGGTTCGAATCTCTGGGGTGGTTAGCGTCATGTTAAAAGCTCTAGGCCAGACCCTAACCCTAACCATAAGGGGGTTAGCGTCATGTTAAAAGTTCTAGGTCGGACCCTAACCCTAACCATGGGGTGGTTAGCGCCATGTTGAACTCTGCGAGCGGTCCGCAGACCGAGTCTAGATTAGTCTCACCGAAAAGATGGGGACATCGGACTTATTCATTTCAATAAAAATATAGATCCAGTACTACAAAAACATATACAAACTGTTGCATTATTTTAACTTTTAATTCTAATCATTAATTTGACACTCAAGTTAAATTTCTAATTTGAACAACTTTTGATCTATGTTTTTGAGTTATTCAAGAGTATTCATTGTCAATAGTAGTGACTAATCTCTTTTGTTATAGATGCTCTTCCATTAAAGAGAAATAACTACGAATATGTTTCATTTTTATACACAGTGATTAAATTTCTAATCTTATAATTAAGGAACGATAAGAACAATCACTACACCACATCTCTGGTTTGAACTGCCTCTAATCCTTTTATTTTATATATTTTTTTTTTTTTTAAGCATTGGGTATTCAAACCCACACGGGCCGACTAATCCGAATTCGACATAAGATGCGCTCGCAGAATCCAACTCTTACTGAGGGTGAGAGCCTTTAATCCTTTAATCTATTACACAAAGATGAGAGATGTAGTAGTGTGATCAGAACAACTGTTTGGAGTTTCACACTTAGGATGGTTGACGCGAACAGAAAATATTGATAAAATAAGCTGTTCAGTCTTAGAATGCCCTAAGACTATGTTTAGTCTAAAAATCCAAAAGATAAATTTTATTAAAATCAATAATCCATCTATCTGTATGAATCCTATGGCATACAAAAATAAAATAAGGAAAAATATATATAGAATTTTGTCAAAAATGATTTTTTTTTTCAACAAAACATATAGAAATAAAATATATTGAAAAGATATTGCTAATGATGTATATTGTTATTTTCTTTTTTTTCTTTTTTTTAATGAAATTAGACTCACCAAAACTATCACATTAATATATGCTGATATCAAATTTCATGTAATATTTTGTATAATATTTCTGAAAATTTTTTTGTCAAGAATATGTAATATATATATATATATATATATTGAAGTGTTATAAGGCAATGAAATGCACCCAAGTAGCAGAGGATTTTAGAAACATCAATATCAGCAGCTTTATTGCCAATATAAATAGCAGATTTTTGTTTTTTCCTTCTTTTGTACAACTTATATCTTACAGAACAAAATCACATTCTTTTTTCAACATTCAAGTTTTCCAAGAATTCAAAACAATTTCTTCAGACAAATGCAGCCATTCATTTGGAAGATCTGTCACCTATTACGTGTAAATATATATATATATATGTAAAACATAATATAAAAAAATAAGTAAAAGAAAACTCTTCTTGTTTCCCTCTTTTCCTGCAAAATGGAGCAATGTAGAAGAAAATCCCTGGATTTGCCATTAAACAGCTTCCTGCAACACAGTGAATCCTTCACATCCCATCATCATTCTATTTGGATTTTGGTTCCAATTCTCATTATCATCATCTGCTTCTTCTTGTGAAGTTGCCATCTGCATTCTTGAACCAGAAACTATTATATGATCTCTAAGATCTTTAATCATATTATACCTTTCAATTTCATCTTCACATTCTTTTCTTCCCCAACTTTGTGTAGAAAACTCAAACACTTTTTTTCTCCCCACCCCACCATCAAGAATGTCTGAATTTCCTCGTCGTATCGGAGAGAATTCCCACTCTATTATGCCATCTGATATTTGTCTTTCCATGTCAATGGAAATGCTGTTGTTGTTGTTGTTCTGTCTTTGTCTTTTATCAGATGATGTTGATTTCCTTCCTCGAGTTTTTTTCTTCTTTGACACTTCTTGATGAACATCATTACTCCATTTATAACTCTTACTGTTCTCATCCATGTTTAGTTCAATTGAATGCAGATCATCGTCGTCATCATCTTCTTCTTCATCATCTTCTTTTTCTTGATTATCTTTATATTCAAAAGGGATTGGCAGAGTTTCTCTTAAATATTGCTCTAATTCTTTAATTCTTGCATAATTTGGAGATCCTGATCCATCAACCTGTTGTTGCTGTTTTTCTTCTTCGCCTACTTTGTTTTTCAAGAAAGATTCAAGCTCTGTTCTTAGCTTCTCAACAACAGCATTTTTCTCTTCGAATTGATACTTAGCTTCTGAAAGCTTCATTTGAACTCTTTCTTCTCTCAAAACATCAGCTAATTGAAGCATTTCCCTTTCTTTCTCCATTTCTTCACGAACTTTATCAGATTCCCTTTTGAGTTCTTCAACTTTTGCTCTGTCTTCTCCAATTCCAGTAGCTAATTCATCACAAACTTGTTCAAGAATCTCTCTTGCCCGCTTCTCGCATTCTAGTTCTTTTAATGTACTCATTAGTTTCGCCTTTGTATCAGCCAATTCCACCCCGAGTTTCTTGTTAAGTCTCTCTGTTTGTCTCTTCATTTTCTTCTCAATCTCGAGGTCCCCTGCTACTGATGCAATGGCGGAACGTACACGCTCTTTCTCCTTGATTTTCCAAGCTGTTTTTTCTTCCTCGAAATGATGTAAAAGGAGATCCAATTCTCTTTGGTTCAGTTTTTGGTCGTGTATCAGTTTATTGACATGGATGCATGCTCTGTCGAGCTCAGCTTTCATGGCTGAAAACAGAGATAAACTGGTAGGGGGTTGTTGCTGCTGATGATCCTCAGTACGCCATACGTGGGTTAAAACTTTTAGCAGTTCTTTAGAAGTTGTGAGTGCACATAGTAAGTCTTTCAAACGGTTCTTTGCTCTTGACCCAAAAGGGGTTCGCATTCGGCCGTGGTTGCGCATTTGGTTAGGATCAATCTGCAAAAAGAAATACCCAAAAGAATTTGAAGATGAAAATCAAGAAATTGGAATGGTGAAAAAATTAATGTTTCACAGTTAAATGTAGGGGGAAGGAAGGAAGGAAAAGAAACAACAATGAGACATGTCCGTTTGAAGTGGACCCAGAAAAAGAACCAAATCATGTTCTATGCCTCCTTTGATTTACGAACAAAATTTTGTCCATTTCCTAAAATACATATTTGAAGCCATGAATGCAATTTTTTTTTTTTTAAAAAAAAAGCTAAATAATTATAGAAAGCATATTATTAGTAGTAGTAGTGATGGCACACAGGTTTTTGGGGAGTCTGGTTATCAGCCAGCCATATGACATGCTCCAAAACACATCACAATCAATAAATTGATAGACCAATTTGGTCTCTTCTTCGAACTTTTTACCCATAAGATCCCTCTTTCACTAAACATTTTCTCAGTAAGTTTGTAACGTTAAACGAATCTTATTGACAAATGTTCAGTAAGATCTTTCTTTCACTGAATATTTTCTCAATAAGTTTGTAACGTTAAGCGAATCTTATTGACAAATGTTTAGTGAAAAAAGAACTTTGTGGGCAAATCTATTGTTGAAAAAGATTGAATTGAAAGAAAATGTATGTATGTTTGGATGTTTATTGCATATGAGGGAACATCTATCTGTACTTTAATTAGTTCATTAAAAACATCACTATCTTAAAGTCTACTTACTACCTCCATTAAGCTGATGGTATTGTGTAAAGAATTGTAGGCTCCTCCTCCTCCTCCTATATTGAACTCAGAAGAAGGAAGAATTTTTTGAGAATTGATCGAAGATCTTCTCCGGTGATGATAAGTAGGACAATCCGGCCGATCCACCATTCTTCCCTGCAAATAAAAAATCTCACATGAGAAAAAAATATGAAAAATTTTGAATTTAAAGCAAAAGAAACCAATCAATCAATGGATTCTGCATAATCCCAGAATTTATATATATATATATATATATATGACAGAGAGATGAGAGGAAGAAGATTTGTTTTATGAGATGGAAATAATAATAATAATAATAATTCCAATCACACCTCAGGAGGAGGAGTAGAAGATGGATCAGACCAACACAATAATGCCAAGGCTTCCAAATTAGATGATGAATAGTAATTCTTCAAAATGCTATCTTTTTTCAGACCACAATACTCTGTTTCATCACTCTTTCTTCTTTCTTCCAAATTTCCTCCTCCATTAATTTCCCACAGAGTAGCACCAAGTTTCCTAGCTGAAACCGAGGTTTCTTTTCCTCTGCTATCACCACCGCCGCCACCGGCAGCTTTTGCTGAACTCATCTTCCACGTTGGCACCGGAGTACTTGACCCTCCTCCTCCTCCTCTTCCTCTTTTTCCGACCAAAATTGCACGTTTTAACCGGTAATTGCGAACCAAAGAAGACGATGACGAAGAAGAACTTCCTCTTTTCCTCACCTTATTGCACTTTATTCCTCCTCCTCCTCCTCCAATCCCTCCATCCACATTCAAATTTTTCCTTGGCATTTTCCAATTGGTGTATGCACTATTTTATATAAGTAAATCAGACAGTAACGAGAATCACAAGAATACAAAAAATAAAAATCCCACTTTGCCAAGAATTCAAAGGGTGTCTAGCTATAGTATCTTCCAACGTAGTACAGATCTAAAGCAATAAAATTTGTCACAAGAATCATCAACTTTTGGACACTTTATTTATTTTATTTTTTTCAAACGAACGGTTTCTAATTGAATATTAATTGTCAAGGATACATACATATATGTATATGTATGGTTCAAAATGCTTTCTTTTTATCAGTCAAAAAAGAAACCAAGAACAAGAAAAAAATCATCAAAGGAAACGAAAGAAAAAAATAAGCAAAGTCTCTAGAAATGAATGGTACGTACCCTTATTTTTGCACTTTGCAAGTTGTTGGGAATGATGATGTTTTATGTTTTTTATGTATCCAAATTAGTGCCTAAAGTTTGAGGCTTTGTTTCAAACTTCCGTAGAGGGAAAAGAGAAACATGAGAAAAGAAGATATTGAAAGAGATAGAGATACAGATAGAGATAGAGAGAGAGAGTCTTGCTGATGAAGAAGAAGTTTATAGGTGAAAAAAAAAAAAAAGTAATGCAAAGTTAGGAGGAGAGAATTAAAGAAGGGCCGGGGGTGAATCTGATCTCTCTTTTCGTAGAAAAGGAAAAGGTTTTGAGAGGGATAGTCATGGAGAGAACGAGGAAGAGAGAGAAAATTAGATAGATAGAGAGAGAAAGTGAGCATAGGAATGGGAGGAGGGTAGTTGTGTCCTTGTGACAAAAAGACGAGAAGGGGACGTGGCTTACACGTGAGCTCAGCAAGGAGGAGGAGGAGGAGGAGGAGGAAGGGTGGCTATGTGAATTGAAGGATCATAATATTGACTAGGTTCCATGCATTTATTCTTCCACAACACCATAATATATATATATATATATATTTGTTTGTAGATTTGGAGAAAGAGGCAGTGATTACCATGCTTTGCTTTGTGAACAAGATAACTTTGTTTTAAAATACTCGATCTAGGTCTATTTTTATTTGTTATGGCATTGATTGTATATTTATTATATTATGGAAAAAAATTAAAAATGATAATATTTCAGTTCATGTCTAATATTTTTAAATAATGATGCGAGGAGTTAAGAATATTAGAGATAATCTAAAATGGATCGTTGACATACTTAAGTTAGAGTTTATAACTTGAGTTATAAGTTATTTATAATCCTTTATACATATGTATTTATAAATTTCATAGTTATGTACATATGAATAACAATTATTTCTAATAAAATGAGAGATTATATATATATATATATATATATATAAAATTATAATTTTATAAATTGAAAATTAATCTTATTTATTATAAGTTCAAATAATTATTTACGTGTATATATATATATATATATGTAAAACGTTTTTTTTTTTTAGGGATTACATACATATTAATGAATCAAAAATTTTACTACATTTATATTTTAATTAAGTTGGAAGATTTGATTCTATTTATACTCAAAATTATAATGGCTAACATTTCATGCTAATATAAGGCTAAATAGGACAAATGTATAAATAAATCTAATAACCTTATCACCTTTTACCTTAAACTTTTTGATAAAATAAAAATCTAATCATGATTTGTAATCTCAAGGGATTTTATAATCCCTAATTAGGGAATTAATTTCCACCTCATCATATGATATTATTTCTTGTAATTGAATATTTTAATATATTTTAAAATTATGTTTATTTTCTCAAAAATGTTATTAATTAAACACGTTTCTTTAAAATCCATTAGATTTATTTATCACAAAATGTGCGCCTTTTGATGCCAAATAATAATTATTATTATTATTTTTTTTTTGTAAATGTAATAAATTGTTGTATGATTAATAAAACCTACCTTTATTAGTGAAAAAAAAAATGAAAAAAATAAAAATAATTTTGTAACCTTTTATACAAATTACGTGATTATTATTAATTGAGTTATATCTTTTTGTTTGAATAAATTTTTTTGAGATTAATATATATATTGTTATAAAACTAATAATAATAAGGAGAAAATAGAACAGTTTAAAACAGAAAGAATATAGAGTAATTTTATTGATATATTTTCTTATACAAGATTTCTATAACACTACTATGAAAACCCTCTATTTGTAGGATACAACCCTAGAGAGATTAGAAAATTATAGAATAAAAGAAGTATAGAGGGTATAAGATTGCTCAATAGATATTCACATAATAAATAGATTTATAATATATATATAAATATGTATATATATATATATAAATATGTATATATATATATATATAAAGTATATATATAAAAATATGTATATATATATATATATATTGTTATTAAAAACTCAATAATATATTCCGTTTTGACACACTTCATATGCACTTTCATTTTAAAATATGTTATATATATTATTAAAAACCTAATAATTTGTCTGTTCTAACACACTTCAAATGTACTTCACGATTTTAAAACACGTTAGTGAGTAAAAAGCTTTCAAGTCCCTATTTAATAATTACTCAGTAATCTTTTAGACGAACAATATAAGACACTTTGTTTATAATATATATATATATAAGGAAAATTGTTTAAAGCTCTTTTTAATCAATTTCTTATAACTCAAATTTTTGAGCTTTTACACATCACCCTTTTTTTTTTTACTCCCTTTTCTTTTGTTTTCTTTCATAAATGAAGCAAAGCAATTTGGATTCAAATTATGTCTTTTTCCACTTTTCAACTTCACCAATTTCCAATATGTGAATTTATTTTCCATCTTCCCCTTAAGTGTTAATGTCTTGTTTTCACATGTTATGTACATAGAGATAGCTATACAAGTCTTCCCTTATTTTTTTTATCTTGTAAAACTATGTCTTGCTATATTTGGAAATAGAGCTTTCTTGATCTTGATGTCCACTTTACTACTTTAATAAGTTGTTTGAATTTCTATCCTTTTCATGTAAATTTTCAATAAGTGTTTCAATTATGTTTAACAAAACTTAGGTTTTATCCATTAAAAAAACACTTATTACTCCTATCTTATGGCATAAAATATTGCTAAAACAAGAAAAGTGATTTAAATTTTAATTTGACTTATGATTACTTAATTGCACAAATTATACTCATAATACAGTCAAAAATAATTTATACTTATGGAATATAACATATCACATGACAAGTAAGTAATTTTATTTGACATAACATCCCATGCAATTTTTTTCATGAGGTACTATCATCATATATAATGGTCTACGTGTTGTCATATCATGGGTTATAAATAAGTGTAATTGTCATCAATTTTAATTTTTTTAAAATATTTATAGGTGTAATTTGTATAATAAAATTTTTTTTTTTGGTTAGACCATTTGCTATTCGAAGTTATCACGATTTTGATTAATCTAGATTTGGCTTGAGTTGCGCCCGTAAACTCTTACTCGGGGAAATGCCTCACCTTTACTCTTACAAGGCGTCCACAATGAGTGTTGAACTATCGACCTTGTGTAGCATTCTGTAAAAAAAAATTTAATGCATATTATTTACAAAAACATCAAAGTTTAAAGGTCAAATTGAGATTTAAGTTGAAAAAAAATGTTATGTTTTGAAAGGATTGTTCACCAAAATTAATGTTAATCCTATTTCATAGTTGAGATAGTACCATGGGAAAATTAAAAAATTTAGTCCCAAAAGTTTCTTATTTTTTTATTTATTTTTTAACAAAAAAAAATTCTAAATCAAGGTTTATTTAGTTATAAATTACTAATTTTGGATTAAGAATAAATAACTAGTACCTAATCTTTAAAAATTTCTATAATTTTATTCTTATAAATAGAAAGTTATATATATAAAAAAATTATTTGCACATCATATACAGCAATAATGTAATTAATACGAGTTATTTTACTTTTGTTATTATTATATATACGACAAATTATGATAGGTTGGAAGCAGAGTGACCATGAATTTTATAAATTAGAAATGATTATTTTTTTTTTCTTTTTTTTTTTTTTAAAAAAAAAAGTTGTAATAAATTATTGTATATATATATATTTATTTTTTTGCTGCAAAAAGTATATGTGTACAGAATCAGTTAAATACAGATTCATTCAGTCAATAGGCAACCAGAATAAGAAGACTCTTCCAAAACAGAATAAACTTGCCGCCACGAATATGGCCTACGTCCCCACTAACGCCTATAAATTATTTCTTTAATAAAAATTCAGTATTTTAATATAATATATATATATATATATACATTTATTTATTTGAGAATTTCTCTGCTGTATTTAGGAATCAGACTGAGAAATTTCCATTTGCAATTTTTCCAAAAAGCACACAGATCCTGAAAAAATGTGCGGGACCCACCATATGCAAATCCCACATGATCATTATCATCATCACTTGATCATTTCAGGAATTTCCTTTAATTTTTTTCTTCTTATATATATATATATATATATATATATATATATGTATATATATATATATTGTATTTATTAACATGGGATATAATTTTTATTATTTTCTTACAGAATCTCTTGACTTACGGTTGAGAAATTATGCTCACAACTTGTAATTGAATATTTCTTGGTAATGTTTTTTTTTTTTATAAAAAAAAAATTTATTTTAATTGAATGACCAAAATGTGTGGATTAATATATATATATATATATATATATATATAAAGATTTTATTTTTATTAAACACCAATCAATAATTGGATTATCATGCACGATCCAGAAATACTCATTTTTTTTATTGTATGTTAGGATTAATTTTCACCAAATCCCCTTTAGCTTCTCCTTAAAAGCACATTCACCCCCTAATCTTTTTTTTTTTTAATTTTTTTAATCAGATAAATAATATATATTATATTATATTTTGCGGTACTTTTCTTAAACCCTACTTAAATCCATAAATTTACATTTATAGATGATGTTATTACTAATTAAGTTGTATTTACTTATCATTCCTCCACTAATCAATCTCTTTGAATTATGTATATCTCTTAATTTCTTATATTATAAAATTAAATTTGTGTCTTTTCATCAATTTTTTCTTTGTCAAACTAACTCATGTGATATGTTTGAAGGAAGTTTTGGTTTTCTCACCATAGGTGATTAATCCAAATTTGGTCCGAGGTTGTGACCGCAGACTCCAAGTCTTACTCGAGGAAAGCCTCATTATAACTCTTATATGATACTCGATCTCATGTAATATTCACAATATATTTTTTTTTATTGTGTCAAACGAAGACAAAACCAATTTCTTTAATTCTTACTCCTTTATTTTTTTTTTTTTAAAGAAAAAAAAAAAGTTTATGAGAAAATCCCCCATTATGATTATCTTTATCTTCTCTACATTAGGCAAGAATAAGGGACAACAATAAAACTCCATTCAAAATTCCATCTCTATGCAAGAACAAGGGCTAACTTTCAAGAAAAATATATATTAGTAAATATAGATTGTGTTTTTCAATTAATTATACCAAGGAATACTAAAGATTTTTTACTATCCAAATGTTTCTAGAAAATTCTGGTGATTGAAAACATAAATATCAATCAACAATAATCTTGTAAAAAATATTAGCAAATTAATCATGTCCTTAATAAGGTAAAATGTGATCTTTTACAATCTCTCTACATATTATCTTAATGTTCTTTTTTTTTTTTTTTTTAAAAAAAAAAATAAAATAAAATCTTACTTCTATTGCATCTCCATCTTAATAAGGTTATAATTTAAACTTACTTGCCAATGAAAATCTTTGGAATATTTTAACTTGAAATTATTGCCGTGATTTTTCTTTTTAATTTTTTAATGTGTGATTTTTATCTTGTGGTTATAAAAGGAAATATTTATCAACATAATTAATGAGTATATACACCATAATGTCTTTTAAAAACTTTCTAAAAATAAAAGAGTACCTTAATCACATAGGATATAATTTTTGAGTATATAAATAATTAATTATTTTATCAAATAAATATTATTTGTTTTTAATCTCATGGTATGCTTGTCATTGTTTTCTAATTATTATTTATTTTTAAAGTGTAACTCAAAAAAATCACATCCAACTTTCAAAACAAAAGGAATATCTAATTTTGTTTTGTGACCCGAATATCCTCATTGACTTCGGGGGGAATCCATGAGAGGAGACTCCTAAAATTACAACATTTAGCTGAAATTGCGACCTAAAGCGGTCTCTAGCATGTGCAGACTCAAGTCTTTCACTTGGCAAATCAAGTGAGTCATCTAAATAAGGAAAGACAAATCAACTAAACTATCACATTTTTATAATACTATCCAAATTCAACTCTTAAATTTTTGTATAATTTCACAATGTGAAAAGTACTCATAAATTTCAATCCATATATACATACATGTGTATATTGGAAAGTTTGTAGGCCATTAAATTCTTTACATTTTTTTTTCATTCAAATTCACTTTGAGCTAAATTGAAACTCAATTAATAGTCATTTCACTTATAATTTTAAAAAGCACGAGTTTCAATCATAATAGAAAAAAAAAAACCCTAAATTTTTTAAAAGAAAAAGTCAATCAATAAATTTTATAATAGTGGATCAAATGATATCTTTCATCAAAAAACAATTAATATTTAATCTATACATGTATATAAAGAAATTAAAAGAACAAACAATAATTTCCTATCCTATATACACAAAATCGATTTCAATCTTTAAATTCTAATCAGAATCAATCAATATATAAATAAGAGAAATTGAGTTGAAATCTGTTAAATGAAGAAATAACTGACGAAGGGAGTATATATATACATTTATATGTATATGAATTTATGTCTTCCCTTAAATCAGAGCTACTTCTGATTGGACAACTGTGATGGGACTAGCATTGTTTATTGTGATCTTCTCCTTCTCCAACTATTTTGTTTTTTTTTTTTAAATTTTTTTTTTTATTATTAACAATTTTCCTTAGAAAAAAAAAAAAAAGAATAGGAAAATTTTATACTATTAGAGAATAGGATCTAACCCTTAATTTCCCCCCTTTTTAAATTGTATGAAGATTTTTATATTCTAATATTTTTCATGTTCCACAATTTTTGTTTGTTCTTTTTTCTTTATAATTATTATTATTATAATATTGACGATAAATGTTGGACTCGAAATCTCATAAAATATTCATAAATCACTTATTATTTGTGTCAAATTAAGAATATTGCACTCTTTTTTTTTCTAAAAACTATTTTAAATGAGAGAAAAAAAAATACTAACATGAAACATATAAAAAACAAATTAAAAAAAAATTAGATATTAAAACATTTGGAGAAAAATTGTGAAAATGAAAAATCAATTTTCGTTGTTTCCTTATTTTTCCTCAACACTTTTTATAATTTTTTAATTATAAAATTATTTAAATTCGAGACAAGATAAAAATAAAAATACCTTAAATTTAAATTTTTATATATATATATAATCAAATCATTATTATCTCATTTTAGGAGGCTAGTTTTCCGACCCCATAATATTTTTCCTGTTTTCATAATTCGATCCCCACTAAAATCGAATGATCCTGGGATTTTTCCATCCCTAAATTCATGTTAACCATAATATACCTGACAAAAAACATATGCTAAGAAGTGACATTTCTAATTCTCATCCCTAATAATTGGTCTATTGGTTAGGAAATTAGCATTTCATGACCTGCCATTAGGTTCAATATATATATGTATAAATATTCCTCTTAAATTCTCTTTTCGATTAAACAATTTTAATTTTAATAGTCAACCAATACATATAGGAGCGCATATATATAATCTTTATCTCGATGTTTATGATCTTTAGAGATTAAATTTGATTGTAAACGTAATTTACTAACATACTAAGAATTTGATATACTTCCATATTCTTTCAAAAATACAAATTCAGCTAGTAAATTTTAAAATTAGGGGCATCATGTATTGGTCTTGTAACGCTGACAAAGTAGAACATATTTATAACTAAGCTTTTCAATCCACATAGTCAAAATAGGTGAATCGACAATGTACCCTCAAAGGTGATACATTTTGTTCAAATTGATATGCATACGTAATACATCTTTTGAGACGAAACTCATAATCTCACATCGAAAACTTTAACTATCTTTCTAAATATATGTCCACAATCACGATAAATTAACTAATTCCCTAGCTTTTGAAATCTTGCCAATCTTGAACCATTCCACTACATCATATTACTGTTATTAATTATTATTATTTTGTTTTAAAGAAAAAAGAAGTTATTTATTCACCATGAATGACAATTATATATTGGTTTTCCATAGGGCTATTCAATTGAAGCCATGCATGGACCACATTGATCAACAAT
Organism: Cynanchum wilfordii; assembly: GCA_025388415.1. Lineage (NCBI taxonomy): Eukaryota > Viridiplantae > Streptophyta > Magnoliopsida > Gentianales > Apocynaceae > Cynanchum > Cynanchum wilfordii. Next base: position 192,118 of record JAHSUH010003640.1, on the reverse strand, counting down.
GAGGCTGTAAACCTTATAAAATGCTACAACTAACTAACATTGCTACAAATATATATATATATATATATATATATATATGATATTACAAAATCCCAGGGACCATCCTATTCTGATTCCTCCCCACCAGAGTATAAGGATAATTATGATTGGGTGGTTGTCAATCATAATATATATAAAGTTTCTCATTGAAAATTATTCTAGAGAATAAATTTAATCTTCTCTCTATTAATTTAAATTTTTAGAGTATATAACAATTTTACTCGATTTAATATGATATCAAATGAAAAATTTGTGATTAATTGGCCCACACATGAGGGAGTGTGTTAAGAAGGATAAATTTAGCCTCTCTTTATTAGTTAGTTTATATTTTTAAAATATCCGACAACTTAAATCGATTTAATACGTTAAATTAAATTTTTTTTTTTGCTATTAATATAAGCTTTTTGAACAAGTAATTTAACATGAAATATCTTGAATTCTACTCATATATTTATTCTCTTTGTTGATTGTCGTTCATTTCTTATGGTAGAGGTTTTTTATTGGGTGAGTTAAAAAGAAAAGAAGGATTTTTTGTTTACATGAATTTTCCCTTTTTTACCTATATCATATCAATAACTGAATCAAAATGCAATTATCTCCAAGAACAAAATGTGTGTCATGCTTAAAATCTTTAGATTGATATATGTATTTCCCTTAATTCTACCTTTTATTCCAGCAGTTTTTTCTTTGGAAAATTGCTGGAGGACTACGCTGTTTTGAACCCAATCGTAGATGTTATGCTCAGTCATACCGTGATTATTTAGATTATTTAAATTGAAAATTTATTATAAATTTCCTAAATTTCTTAGAGTTCGTAAGTTTTGTCTAGAAAGATTCTTAGTTTGAAATCTTCAAATAGGATATTTGTGAAAATGAATCTATTCTTATTTTCTTTAATTATCTTGGAGATTGTGTAATGCTTACTCTCAAACTCTGTGGTTAAATAGTGGTGATATTTTTCGTTTCTCTTATCTTGGAGATTCATCTAATGATACTCCCAAACCCTTAGTTTAGGAAGAATAAGGGTTTTTTCCTTTCTATTTTCTTCAAATTTTTTGTTTAGATAAAATTAAAGGATATTTCAAATTTGAAAAAAAAAAATGATGAGATAATTTGACAAATGGTTTTTAATTTCTTGAGGAAGAGATTGAGAAGAAAAGAGAGAAATATATAGAGGCCAGAAACTTTGATTGAAGGTAATAATAATATTTATACACATAATGCATGAAGCCTAGAAACAATGATCTTAGAAGTAGTCCTCAGTCCTGCCCTTGAACCCAATTTGACCAAAAGTAAGGCAGAGGAACAAACCAAGATGCCAAGTTACCAGCCACAACCTGTTCATCATAATACACAAAAATGTTTCCAATTCAGAAATCTAAAATTACTTTGAATAAAAGAAAAATTCAAAAAATATATATATATATATTTTCGATACGTTTCTAATAGAAGTAAGTTAGTCTTTGCGTGAATGTTACAAGAAGTTCTTGACTTGATTCTCGTTATAAGCATCAAGTAAAAGTCACAATAAGACATTCCTTTGAGCAAACTCTACATGGCTCAATTTGTATTAAATTTAGATTAGTCAAAGTAATGACTCCGATTACTGAATGATGCAACAAAACAATCAATGTTTACCTTATAAAATCTTCTAAACCGAAATTAACCCTATATATAAATACTCACCAGAACTGGGAAGTGATGGCAGGAGGAGTAGGGAAATGAGCAAGTTCAGCTCCTATGCTCTCAAAAAATAGCCCCGTCAAGCTGTTTCCATTTATGGCTGGAACGCTCGATGGTGCAAGCCATCCGATCAACCCGAAACCTATCACGTTCAAGTCTGTCCGAAGCCAGTCTCTCTCAAAGCTTCACTCATTCAATAACAAGAATCGTTTGGAAAAAAGGAAAAAAAAAAAATCAGAACATTTATTTTATTCATAATTGATGAATTTATATATTTATCTTCCATTTTTGTAGAGAAAATTGTTGTGTTATTATTACCATGTGTACTTTCCTCCAGAAGCTTTTGTTAGCTTTAGAGGGTTTCTTGCAGTTACTGGAGCTTTTAAGAATCCTGAGGAAAAAAAAAAAAAAAAAAAAAAAAAAAAAACATAACATTTTTGGTTGAATTACTTAACCATATTCTGATCAATTAATATACATTATTTGTGAATTTTAATTTCTTTTTGTTTTCACGACAAAACATTTTGTGATTATCGTGTATATTAAATACAATGCTATAGAAACAAAAACACAATAATATTATACTATTTATCAATCTTTAATATATGTTTATGAGAATATAAAGAACGAATGAAGAATGAAGAAGGAAGAACATTCTAGAACATTCCATTGATGAAAAAAATACATACCTGAGGTGAGGGATACTTTCTTTGTTGAAAGAGAGGAAGATCCCAAACCTACAACAGCAGAAGCATTGGCAATTGAAGCAGCCATTTTTTTCTCAGTTTGGGGAGTTCGAATTGGGAACAAAAGTTTATTATTGTATTACAAAAAAAAATATTGGCAATTATTTGGCAAAGGATATTTGGCACAATATGTGGTGATCAGGAACACAGAATTGAGTCATAGATTGCATTGGATGGGTTTTTGGTCAATGAAATTTTGCCATGTGGATGTGTTTGGATAGAATTATATATCCCAACCTTAAAATTGATTGTGGATTGATTACTGACCAATAGAATTTGCCACGTTGGACTTTCTGGCACAGACATTTTGTGGATTGCAGATGGATATATATATATATATATATATATATATATATATATATATTTTTTTTTTTAATATGGATATTGGGCTATATGTAGTTAAAATTGGGCTCTTCACCTTCGGTCCAATTTTGTTTTATTTCGTTCAAATGTTTATATATATATATTTTGCTTATTTTTCCTTTGCTTAGAGCACGAAGTGTCCTAAATGAGTCTTACCAATTATTATTATTATTATTTCTTTGAGCATCCAATATATGATATTGAAGTTACTATTTTGACTAAATTTAAATTTAATTTTGTTGCACCCATAAAATCTAAAGGAAATTTAGATTTTAAAGAAAAATCTCGACTTGACTTTTACATGTCATTATAACTATTATCGAATTTATTAATTTTTTATAACATTTATAATCCTAATTTTGTCAAATGCTTGTCAGCTATGGCCCAAATGGGAACCCAGGCCTGTTTCTATTGTAAATTTTGTTACACACCTGTATGGCTAAGGCAATGTATTCAAGTCTATATACAAATTAATACTTCCTCCACTCAAGGTGTTTTTTTTTTTTTTTTTTCTTCCTCTCAATTCTACACCAAAAATCAAAGTGATTTTGTTACTTGAACCAAGTTGGTGATTTATTTTTTTGTTTAAGAAAAAAAAAATGAAGAAAGAAATAATGGATTGAAAGTAGATAGTATTGGATGGTTTTTACCTTGTGGATATGTGACACTTTTTAATCTACATCTAATGTCCGTTCAAGTTGAATTGATCCGTTGAAAGAAAAAAAAAATTCTTACTATCTCACTTATACCTTAGCGTTCGTAAAATCTTGTTTAAGTCAAAGAATTTATTACTAATTAACGTACGCTCTTAAGTTGTAGTCCAACACTTTATATGAACGCACTGGTCAGAAGGACCAGTTTGATCTTTGGCCAAGATGTTCCAAAAATAATAATAATAAATGATTTTTTAATTTTTTTTTTTCTGAAAGAATGAAAACAATACATAAATTTTCTAATTTATATGATGCAAAAATAATATTCACTTCCTAATCAATATGCTTTCCTTTCAAAATTATCTACCTATTTCTCATCTAGATTTTGTCCTAATTTAATTGTTTTATTACAAAATCAAGAAGAAATTAAATGATGACGTCTTGTATTAAAAAGTCTTAAATATAAAAAATATATATATGAATTGTTAGATTATCCGATAATTAAAGTTAGTGAAATCTAATTTTAATTTGAAAGATGTTGGGATTTAACTCAGATCCATTTTCTTTTGATTAGACTTAATAAGATTTGAAACAACAAGAAAATAAAGAACACAACGATTTATCATGGTTCCCAGATTACACTAAAATACAGTGTAATCGTGGTACATCCACGTTGAGCCTCAACAAGAGAGCTCATTGCACTAATATGAACAAGTGTTACAAAATACAGATCCGAGAAATAAATCTCACCTCAGAAAAATACAAGAAAACTACCGTCTAAACAAGAATCTTAGCACAAGATTCAACAATACCACGCAGGGCATAAATCCGACCAGAGCAAACAATTCTATACAACAACAATAAACAGAAGAAAGAAACTAGACTCTCTACTGAATATTACATAATAGAAAAATAGGGACAAACCCTAATTTCTGGACGAGAACCCTAAGTCGGACACAGGCGACAAAGAGAAAGCAGACGGCATAGGAGAATAAGTTTTACATCTTTTATAATTTCCGGAGAAAAGATGTATATATAACTAGGGTAAAATTAGGGGTTTCAAGTGAGCCATTGGATTAATCATCAATGAACGACACAGATTGCTTCCGGTAAGAATCGGAACGACACCGTTTTGCTTAATGACGAGTTGCACTGAAGTGCCTTCCTTCTGCCGTTTAAAGCTTTATGTTGTCATTTTGATTCAATTCCAACAAAAGAAGACCACACTTTGTCTCTTACACGATATTTATAATCGGTATCAAACTCTTTACCCACAAATAAGATTTACAAACAGCTTAACCTACTTATAAATCAAAATTTAAAATAATTTTTTTTTAAAAAAAAATTTGATTTCAATTCTTTAAAACCTCTCATTCTTACGTAACCAATTTGATTGATACCATCATAATGAAAGGTGAGGTCTTTGATATATATATATATATATATATATATATAATATATATATATATATATATAATATTCCTTTAAAGCCTTGATTGCCTATTTAGAGAAGAAAACTTTGATTTCAAAAGCTTTGATCATCAACTCTTTATATTAAAGACTTAAAGAGTACTTAATTTGATTTTGAGTTTTCCCCAAAACATTAGAACATAAGGAATTTAAAACTTTTGGATTTTAGTTTTTCTTTCTTTTTTGTGGAAATTTGCAACAACAAAAGGGCTTTGACTTTGAACAATTGAAACAAACAGTGTTTCACTTAATTTTGAATCATTTGTAAAGGAATTCATTAATTTGAAGTCAATAACTTTGAAATTATGGAGGAATTCAGCTTTGATCATTTGAGGTGTGAACTTTGAATTTAAACTCGTGGAACAATGAAGAGGTGTCGATTGTCCAACTCAAATTGTCAAATGTTTGAATACACGATAACTTGCACCATCACCATTAATTATATTCCATCATTTTGAAAATAGTTAGTGAAATAGTAAGAAGTTCTCGTAACTTAAGTGAGGTTGAGTGTTTGAACCTCGACTCATGTACGTAACTATTTAAACTTTGCTCCTCCTATAAGGGACCGACTTGATTCAAACAAGGATTAGTTTGAATATTGATTGACTTAAAAGATGTACTCTCATCTATCTAAAATACCTTGTACTCTTTAGAAAAAAAAAAAAGTTTGAATTTCTTCTTTTAATTATTATATTAAAAAATTAATATATATTTATTAACTTTTTTTTATAATAATCTTATAATTAATTATTTATAACACATGTTTATTAATTATTCTTATTAAAAAAAATAAAGTTAAAGGAATATTTTGAAATTTTTTAATCCAAAAATACATAATTTTTTATTTTTTAAAAGAGTGTATTTTTTTTATTGGTGACAAGTAAAAATTAAGAGATGAAATTTACTATATTATTAAGATAATGATGAAATAAGAAGTAATCATATAGTATTACCATTTTATATAATAAGTTTAAACTAGGTAGGAAGAATGAAAGAATAACGAAATAGTATAGGTTAGATTAGTAATTTTTAGGTTAGACCTAATAAATTTATTATTCTTTTCTTGAATAATTTAACTTAAATTTTAGAGATTATATATATATATATATATTATATATATATATATTAAGAAAAATAAGTTAAAATATAATTAATTAAGTTACAAATGTATGGAATTGTTAATTAAAGAATCATTTTAGAAAATAAAAAATTATTTTAAAATTTAAAGACACCAATCATAAAGATTACGCCATCCGCACTCACGTATTAAAATTCCTTAAAAAATTAGTTTTTACCTTCCAATTAAAAAATGTACAAATATTAGCCTTATTGAGTATTTTACAAAAGGAATATATATATATATATATATATATTCAGCAATTTTCCTAAAATTTCTTTTGCCAAAAGTTGGATATAAATATTTTAATGTTTGATAAGTTTAGTCCCTAAATTATTTACATTTAGTAAATTTAGTCTTTTATTTTATTTTATTTTTTTGCATGTTTAGTTATTTTTACTTAAAATAGCTAAAAATATATATATAAAGAAGTAAATCGAATTTTATTATTTTAAGTTTAAAAAAAAATGCAACAAATAAAAATATAAAAATTATAAAAAATTGTAAAAAAATAAAAATCAAACTTATCAAATGTAATAGTTTATGGACTAAGTACGCAGATCAAACTAATGTTTTACTAAAAAATAAAAATCAGTATATTTCCCTATCCCTCTTATTTTGAATAAAAAAAAAAGAGTAATTAGAATTTTAGAAAAATTTTGAAATATGATGCGAAATGCCCTAGGACCTTTTTTTTTTTTTTCTAAGACCCTTTAAGACATTATTTTAAAAATATATGTGAACAAGAATATTCTTTATTTCTTGTAAAAATTAAAATTACAAGTAAACGAGAATTATGTGTAAACAAAGTATATTTATAAGAATTTAATTTACAATAGGTACTATCTCTATAGATTTGTGACTTTCGAGGGTTGTTGGCTTCATCTCGATCTGTTGCACAATTTGATTTATTCCGAGGGCTTTGGACTTTATCTTGGAATGGAGGTTCGATATTGTAATACCCCTAATTTATTTTAAGGGGCTTTGTGTGATATTTATAGAGTTTGAGGACTAAGTATTAATTATTTAATAGTTAGTAAAAAAACGAAAGAGGCGTATTTATAAGTATTTGTGTGTCAAGTTAACGTAGGGTTCATTTCATTTCCAGAGAGCCGTTAGAGAGGAGAGGAATTAGGGAATTCTGAGATATTCAAAATTTAGTGGAAAATGTAAGAAATTTTATAGCGTATATTATTATTATGATGATAGGATAAGGTTATAGTTACTAATTCAATGAAATGAATTGTTGGTAGAGTTTGAGGAGACAAAAAAATTAGAAGCAGAGTATTTGAGCTAAGTTTTTAGTTTACGCAATCAAGGTAGGTGGAACTATCATTTTCTTTTAATTATCGTAATTGAAATTTTCAAGCATGATTGAATGATTTACAATATTGAAATAGTGAATGAGAATGATTGTTATCTAATTGATTTAAATGTTTTAAGATATTTATTGTTAAATTGAAAGTTTTCATAAACGTGATATATATTTTTTTAATCTATTTATTAGGAATCTGTATGACTATTAATTTTTTATTATTAGAAAAATTAGGATTTTAAATTGATTTATTAAGTTTTCTGTTCATATACTGATCTTTATTTATTTATATATATATTTGTATTCATATATATCTTAAATAAAAGACAAGATTTAGTGATTTGATATATTTTTAAATGTACCATCTCTATTTTTTTTTTAAAAAAAAAAAGAATGAAACGTGTAGATATATATATAGTTATATATATTTTTTAATATAATTTTATTATTAATAAAAGATAAAGTTTTAAAAGAGATTTTTTTTTAAAAAAAAAAATATGTATGGTAAAGAAAATAACTTTTTTTAAATGGGTAGAAAAACTAAAATATAGAAATTTTATCTTTTTATTTAAATTTATATAAATGATTTTAAATGCTATGTAAATAATTTTTATATTATTTTAAGTAAGCTATTTTATTTTAAAAGTATTGTGTATTACTTTAGAATATTTAATTATTGTTATATTTTTATTTATAGACATTATTTTTTAAATTTGTATTTTAAATTATTTGAAGTCCAAAATTTTAAAAGATATTATATTTTTGAATTATTTTCATAATCTTAAGATAGTGGTGTAAAATCGTGTTATTACAAAGTATTGAAAATATTTTATTTTGAATTATGATATAATCACTAAATTAAATAGTAAAGTTTTATTTGTTTATTATCTAGTAAATAATGATTTTTATAATTTTGATACGTTATTTGGGGATATATATATATATTAATATTTTATATAATTTTATTATTAATAAAAGATAAAGTTTCAACATAAAAAAGAATTTTTTTTTAATAGAAAAAATGTATGGTAAAAAAAAATAAACTTTTTTTAAATGGGTAGAAAAATTTAAAATATAGAAATTTTATCTTTTTATTTAAATTTATATAAATGATTTTAAATGTTATGTCAAATAATAGTTATATATTATTTTTAAGTAAGCTATTTTTTATTATTAAAAGTATTGCGTATTACTATTCAATATATTTAATTATTGTTATATTTTTATTTATAGACGTTCATTTTTTAAATTTGTATTTTTAAATTATTTGAAAAGTCCAATATTTTAAAAGATATTATATTTTTGAATTATTTTTCATAATCTTAAGATAGTGGGTGTAATAATCTGTGTTATTACAAAGTACATTGAAAATATTTTATTTCTGAATTATGATATATGATCAGTAAATTAAATATAAGGTTTTATTTGTTTTATTATCTAGTAAATAATGATTTTTATACTTTCATGTATATTTGGGGATAACTTGATGAATTAACAATGAGAGTAAGACGTTCCACCATAAATAAAATGTTTCTATTGGCATGGACAAAAAGCCACCCAAATGAAAATTGAATGGCCCTCTCCTAACGGGTACAAAGTTAGGAATTGAATTCAGTTAATGACCCAAACACAAACTATCCCCCAATAGTCAAAGAAAAGTGAAGAAGGAATTGAATGATTTATTGTATTATTATTATTATCACTATTATTATTATTACAAATAATAAATTCCTATTGTATAGAAAACTTACAATTAGTGATTATGTATTTGTTACTTAAAAATTAAAATTTTTTAGACACAATTTTATGGGATTTGTTAGAGTTTAATGTAAGAGGCTTGACATTCTTTGGGAAAACCTAGGGAATGTTGTCGTGTTGCCTCCCTGAAAAAGGGTCGTGATAGTTATTCTTCAAATATATCTCAACTTTTGCATGTATTTTTCTTGAATGAATTTGCACTCTATTTATATGTAAAAAAAAAAAAAAAAAAAGAGATGAATGTTCCAAAATCTTAATATATATTTGAAATATGATAAACTATCCCGGTGACATTACCCTTTAGATACCAAACTTCAAGTTTACACCAATGGCAGCGCAATGACGGCTGTAAGGCAACCGACTCTATGTCGTGGTCGTAGTCCTTGTGAAATGCATAATACTTCGAATGGTCTCTGAAATCCTTCGTCTTAGGATTCATGGGATAGGGATTCCTCAATTCATGTTGCTCCTTCATGATGGAAATAAGTTCCGCTCAAGAAACATTCAGCGGGGTGAAGACCTCCTCCTTTAATGATATGTATCACTTTTAAGCTTCTATCTTCCATGTTTATAATGATATGTTTGTAAATGTTTTTATTTTAGAATTATTTATCAATATATCTTTAATATTATTTTTTTTTTACAAATTAAAATATTTTCATATTTAACTTATAATCTTTCATAATTTATTTTTCTTATAGTTTTTTATTTTTTTTTAACTTTTTGGTTTTTGACTAATTTTTATTGTAATTATTTATTTATTTTTTGTATTTTTAACAAACTGAAAACTTAAAATTTTTATTTCTACTATTAGTAATTTTTATATTTTAAATAAAATTTATGTTAGAGAGATTTTAAAATATATAAACTATTTTTTTCTTTAATTTATATTAATAATTTTTTTTGTTATACTAAACAAAATTTTAATTTTAAAAAGTAAAAAAAAAAATCTATAATATTTTTTTATTTTATAAATTTTTAAAAACACTGTCAAATAATATTAATAAACTTATAATTATGAATACTACATAATTTTTTTTAAAAAAATTATAATAAAAAACCTTAAAACTATATTTTGTAAGAAAAAGATTAATTATACTTCAAAATAAATATGATAAAAAAAATTTAAAAATTATAATAAAATTAAAAATTTTAAAATAAAGAATGTCCTCTTAATTTAAAATTATATTAAAAAATTATGTTACTAAATTAGATATAATAATAATATTTATGTAGATATTTAAATTATTTTTAAATTCATATATTTATTTATCAAATGTAAGATCAATAAAAAAAAAAGAGATAAAAAATAAAAATAAACATGATGATAATTAATTTTATACTAATAACAAATAATATTTCTGAACTTTATCTTTATTTAACCTTTCAACTTACTTAATTTTATATATTATTATTATTATTTTATTATTTTGTCAATTATAATGTTTGAATAATTACCTATTTTAGAGTATTTTAAAAGTACTAAAATAGTGTAAAATGGTGTAGAAATTAGTAAGGAATAATAAAAGGCTGTACATCAAAGTAAAATAATATAAAAATATATAGACAATTATAAGTTGTTATATAATTAAATCTTAATCGATCAAATTGATCTTAGTTATAGAAGAGGTAGAAGATTATAAGTAGTTAATAGTTATTTGTATAATAAAGACTTAATAGTTATTTGTATCTAATTTAAAAATATGAACCAAATTACAAAATAACAAAATAAATAAAATAAAACAATTATGCTATAAGAAAGATATTTAAAAATAGCAAATAACTTAACAAAATAAATCGCTTCGTAATATTCTTGGAAAGATATTTCCATCAATTAAAAGAAATTAATGACCAAATCAATTATACAGCAAAGGTACGATGGAGCAAAGGTACGATGGAGTACAGAATTACTAGTGTATATATATATATATTTAAAATGAATAAAATTAAATATATTTTCTTATATTTTTATTTTTATCTAAAATATTATAAGACAAAAATGTATATTAGTTAATATTTTTAAAAAAACAAAAAAAAAAATATTGATTTAATAATAGATAATGTTTTAAGAAATTTTATGATAGATTTATTCAATTTTTTAAGTAATATCTTAAAGAGAAATCATCTATTTGTGCCAATTATCTATTTTATTTTTATTTTAACTTTTCCACACATTAAAAATTACAAAAATTCTTTTCCTACCATAAATGTTTGACTTTTCATAGTTTAAATTTAAAAAGTGATAACATAAATTCCAAGATCCATTACTTTCTTATTGGCCAAAAAATCTCTTACCAATAATGAATTATATAAAATTGAACAACAAAAAAAAAATAAAAGTTTTCAACAAGAATTGAATGGCTTGGTTGAATAAGAATAAATAAAATTCCATATATTGTTTTCTTTCTCAAAAGAAATAAAAATTAATAATCTCATAATTGAACTTATATTTAGCAAATGTAATCTATTTTTTCAAATTTTCTCTCATTTTCAAGAACATTTCATGCATATTCTTGGCTTCTCCTTTTCGTCTAATTACTCTTTTACCCTCCATTGCATCCTTCAAAATTCCCAAACTCTCCTCCCCATTTAAAACTCTTCCATCCACGTCCTCCCACTGCATGCTTACGTCCTTCACGTACAAGTTTCCTCCTAATTCATCCTTACCGCAAATCATATCCACCGCGCAATACACGAACTCTTTTCCGGCTCCAGCTCCGGTAACAGCTATAACCGATCCGAAACGAACCTCAACTACGTCATCATCATCACCCCCGCCCGTTTCCGATTGACGGCAGCGGCGAATAACTTCCACCGGTGTCAAGCTCGACAAATTAACTGCCCGTAGTTTCGGAATGTTCATTACAACCCAGCTCAATCTAACGTTCTCTTCCACCTTCGTCGTGCACACCACGTCATCAAATTCCACCGGGATCGGAAAATTCCCATTTCTTTTCGGACATACAATTCTTAAAGGATTTTTCATGTACCCATCAACATCATCTGATAAAGGCTTTGTAATTTCCAAATTCGAGTAAATTACTTCATCCCCATAGTAAACATCCACCATAGATATAATTTTTTTGGGAAATTTTATAACAGTTTGACTTTTGTTGAGCTTCCATAAGGTGGGATAAGAATCTAAGAAGAATGATCGGTGACTGAAAGTAAGCGGTGAGAATAGTAGATTAATAGCTGTTGTTTTCGGCCAGTAAGAATCGCAAATATTTTTCCATAGACTTTCTTCCAAACAAATCCTACGTAATTCTGACGAAACGCAGCTGGCGGATAAAAGAGTTGGGCCGTCGAGTTTGTTCACAATGTGTTCTCTGATGATGTGTGGATGAAGATATCGATCTCCGCCGTCGGAGGATGAAGAAGAAGAATTCATGGCTGTAATTTTCCGTATCCAGAATTACTTAAAAAGCATTCACGATTATATAAAGAGAAAACAGTTATATATAAGATTAGAAGAGTTCTTTTTTTTATGGGACTTTTATTTTATTTTATGATATTAATATTTTCAGTTTTAATTAATTTTTAACTTTTTGTGTATAGATGGTTTATTTCTATAATTTTTAAAATTTTATCTTTTAATGAAAAAATTATTTTGAATTTTAATTTATTTTTTATTCTTTTAGGCTTTATTAATTTCACTTAAATTTAAACTTATTTTTTTGTTTTTCTTTTTAATATTATTTATTTAAAATTTTTTAAAAAGGATTTTTGAAGAAAGTTATAAAATTATTTGAATTAATTTTTATATTATAATTAATTATAAAATATATTTTTATTTTATTTTATTATTTTTGAGTAGGTTCAATGATTACTGGTAATGATCTTAATTCTTTGCTTTTCCAATTTTTTTTTTTTCAATTTTTATGTAGATTTATATAAAATTTTTAAATTTCATATACCTATTAAATATGGTAAGATTTAATAATTTTATAATATTAATTTTAATAGTGAGTACAAATATATATTATATATGCATCAATATAATTTGAATTATTAATATATATATATATATATATATATATATATATAAAATAATGATTATTGTATACGTAGACAATAGTAAAATTATAACAAAGTAAGTAGAAAAATGAAAGTTTAATAATAAAATTTTTATATTCTCTATTTTAAAATAAAATATTATATATTTTTAACTTAAGTGCACCACTAGTATATATATATATGTAAGAACATTCAACATATTTATGATATATATATTTATTAAAGTTTATTTTATTTTTTATAAATTATGGTAAATTTAATCTTTTTCTTTATCCTAATATTTATATATATTTAATTAATTTACAGCATTATTTTTTATAAATAATTAAGACATGTTGCATTAAAACTCTTAAATTTTATACAAATACAATATCCCTTTTTTTGAAAAAAAATTACATTGTATAACAAATATATGCATTGTTTCAAAAAAAAAAAAAAAAAATATATGCATATAATGAATGAATATATTTTATATATATTAAGTATATATAATGTATATCTTATATCTTATATATATAAGATTATATTTTCTAGTTCATCAAAAAAAAATATATATATTTTCTCATGTCATATTTTTAATTATTTTATTTTTCTAATTACAAATTTGTAATTTTTACAATTTTTTATGTCATATCTTATTATTAATATTTTGTGATTTTGTTGATTCATATTTTCTTCTTCATCCAATAATTTTAATATACTTTTTCATATTTCTGATGACATTACTTTTTAAAAAATATTTTATAATTTTGTCTCTTCATATTTTACATTTTACGATTCATCCAATAAATAATATATTTTGAATTTGAATATAGTATATTTATCAACCTATTTTAATCTTACCTTTTAGCTCTCCATTTATAAAATATTCAAACTTTTCATTTTCTATTTTTTTTAGGAATTAAAATTTTTTTTCTATTTTAATATATTTTCTATTTTCTATTTTCTATTTTCTATTTTCTATTTTCTATTTTTTTCTATTTTCTTGTCAATTTGTTTTCCTATTGTCAACTCATCTTTACATTTTTTTTCATATGTAGTGAATTCTAAGAGAAATTTAGATTTTTCTATCTAATTTAAATTAAGTTATTTTATTTATTTATTTAGTTTTATTTTTGAAATTTTTAATTTTTTATTGCTTGTATTTTATTTTTTAATCATGATTTTGATTTTCCTATAAAAATTTAAATAATCATTTATTTTTTACCAAATTTTATTCACAAATAATAATTTAGAGTGAAGTTATAATATACAAAAATTTATTTTAAATAAATATTTTTATGCATGTAAATCCTTAAATTTATTTTTCTCCAATCTATACTTATTAAATATGTTTATATATATATATATATATATATATATATATATATATATATATATATATATTATTAATAATATATATTTTTAAAATATAACAATATTTGCATAATTTTTTTAAAAAAAATTTATGTTCATTATAAATAAAAATAAAAATAAAAATTTATAATATATACAAAAAAAGTTGTAAACTAAATATATTAAAATTCTATATTTTGTAATTTACTGAATAAAATTTTGATACTAGATATTTGAATTAAGTATTCTTTTTATTAGTTCTAAATGTTTATTTTTATTAAAAATAAATTTTTTAAAAACCAATATATATATATATTAATAAATTCGACTTTTTTATCAAATTAATCAAATAGTATACCCTCATAGCATGGAGTAATATATATTTATTTTTACATGATTACTAAACGCATTGTCTTCGTTATTAATGCAACTTCCTAAATACACATTTTATCTTTTACAATTTTAATAAATTTTTAAAATATTATAAAAATCAAAACTTTTACCATTTAGAATTTTACCCTTGGAGGTACTAATTCTATCCTTAAATATCAATTTTACCTATTATTTTTTTTTAATTAACATTTTATATAATCAATTTTTTAAAAAAATATATAAAATAAATTCAAATAAAAACAAAATTTTGATAAATTTTATAATGTTGGGGCCATTTATCAATGAGCTCAATTTCTATATTCTTTTAACAATTTTTCTTTTCGATTAAAAAGAAAGAAAAAAAAGATAAATTTATCACGTTATTCTTCAATTCCTCTAAACATTGATACCTACAATAAACAAAAATAATTTAATAACAATGAATATATATAATATTTGAAAAAACAAGCTCAAAGGAATATAAATAAAACTAAACAAATTTAAGAAGTAAAAAATTTAAAATATAAATTAATATGAGTTTTTAAATATAATATATAATAAGTCATTGACTTATAAAATGAGAAAGTGCATTATAAATATTACACAAGATCAAGAATTCGAAATGATGAACTATAGAAGATCTCAATAGTTTACAAATCAAAACCCAACAATACCCACAAATCAAGAGTTTACATAACAAGTTCCAACTAGCCTAGTTTATGGAAATTTAGCTCATAATTCCAGATTCAAAATCCAACAAAACAGATTCCATAATCATTCTATAAAATTCAGCCGAATAAAATAAATGATTACAGAGATGTCAACGAGAAAATAACAAGCATTCAAACTAATTTCTTAAATTGAAAGCTTTGAAATCTCCCCTTTGTTGAACTTGAGAATGTCTTCTCTTCGTTCTTCTCTCGATGCTTTCGTAATGTCGTCGTTCAGATATGACCGAATCACAGAATGTCTTATGTAATTCTCTCTCAACTTTTTCGTTGTTTTTTGTGTGTATTCACTCCTGCCGAACTCAATAATTTACAGAATATCTCCTATATCAATTCCTCTGTTTTCTCAAATGCCGACGTCCTCCAAATTCAGAAAAATCTTCACTCTTTATCACTGAAGCTCACATCTTACTAACTCCGGAAAAGTAGCCCTCACTTCCTGAATTTTCTCCACTTTTTTCTTTAATTTCCGTTAATTAGGAATTGAATAATTCAATTCCTCCTTCAATTCTCATTTTGTCAGACCATCTCCTCTTGACTTTTTCTCCCTTTAGTTGCATCCATTAGTTGGGCTTCTTTTCTTCTCTTTTTATCTCCTTCAATTTCTTTAGCCCATTTGATTTGCTTGGTCTTGCAATTTATGATGCCCAACAACTTTGACTTCAACTTAAGTCCCTCAATTTTTGTTTCATCTTCAATTCAGCCTTGATTTCACCTATTTTCCTTAAATTTTTGTTTTTCCCTAAATAAGACAATCACACAACAATCAATAGAAATAGACACAAAATTACTGAAAATAAAAGTAAAATCACTCATTCTTAAATCCAATCAAGCTTAAGAAATAATAATAATTCTACAAAAAGTAGAGTTATCAACCCCAAACTTAATACATTACTCGTCCCGAGTGATGTCTCAAAGCAATCAACGAAAGGCAAAAGACACAACACCAACTAAACAAAACGAGGACAGTTTACTAGACACACAAAAACGGTACGGAATCATCTTATCATAGTGAAGTAAAAATAGGGGTCATGCTCTCAAATCAATAAATCATGAATAATCACTTTAAACATGTTCACGAACCAATTTCCTTAAGTATTAAGAAGCTAGCAAAACATAGTTTCGAATGCTACTCAAGTGTGTGTGTGAATAGTCCTTTCCTTTCAACTCCTTACTCTAGATAAAATCAAAAAGCATTCATAAGATTCAATTTGTGTTCCCATAAGTTGAATTGATAACCCCTCTCCACTAATGTAGTTAGCTTAGCAATTTAGATCAAAAGGTCTTCAATTTGGTTGTAATGTAGGCTAGGGTAAAGGTTTGAAAAATATGGATATAAGTAGGCTAGAACCTTCACCAAGTTTGTCTTGGACCTCTCACGCACAAAGTTTTCTTTCTCTTTCGAGCATAGAGCTCTCAACATTCACCCAATAACTATCACATGCCCACTATACTTTGACTACCATATATGCTCAATTATTCTCAATACTCAATGTAAAACAACTTATTCATGCATAAGAAACACTTTTTTTTTAAAATTTATTGAGGATATATAAATACAGTTTTTTTTCCTCTTCTTTTGACCATCCTCATTTTTTTTTTTTTTTTTTTGAATGAAGACTAAATCAAATAACATATTGAACTAGTGTTGAGCAAATAGTAATTTTGATATTTTTTACATATTTTGAAGATGTAGTCCTAAGACAATATTTTAAGAGAAAAAAAAGAAAAATTAAAATTAAAAAAAAAAAAAACGATATTATGTTTTGTAAATTATGTGTTTTATTGTATACTATTTGTCACGCCCCAAATCCCAGCCTAATTTTAAAATTAGAAAATTCCAAATCTAAAGACATAACACGACTACATCCTCAAAGTTATTACCCAAAGAATGCAAAGCCTCAAAACAATATCAATAAAATACATCAAAAAATCCTAAATAGAAATACTTAAATTCCAAAATTTCAGAAGTATAAAACAAATACATAATTCCCAAAAATAATATCTTACAAACATTACTAATCCGACTATGACAAATCAAATCCAATATCCAAAACTCATAACTCCAACCCACCAACTAGAAAAATCCAAAAGTACAAGATAAATCTCATGAGTCTATCAAAACCTACAAACACAATTAAACACATATGGTATGAGCTTATAAAGCCCAGTAAGCATTCGACCCTCTTCAGAAAAACATTTTGGACATTTAAGATCATATTCAAAATTATAACATTATCAAAAAAAACTTTCAAAATAGAATAGAAAGGGATAAGAATCCCAAATCATATTACTTATTCTTTTTTCAATGGGCTCAAGCACCCAATCTTTTTATAAGAATCGAAAATCAAAAAAACTATAATCTTTTTATCAAAATCGAAAATCACAAAAAATAATTTTATCAAAATCAACAAAAAACCTATATCTTTTTATCAAAATCGAAAATCAGAAAAACTATATTTTTTATCAAAATTGAAAATAAGAAAACTTTATTTTTTTATCGGCAAATTGGCCAATTTCATCCCTAACTTATAAAATTTTTGCGATTTCATCACTTTTCAAAAATTTTGGATAATTTCATCTTTTATCTTTATAATTTTAGCTAATTTCATCTTTGTTAATTTTATCAATGGTAACGATTATATTTAATAAAAATAATTTTCTCAGTCAAATTGTCAATTCACTTAAAAAATCAAAATTTCCCCAATTCGATTCATCCACCATCTTCAACAACCTCTAGAACCACTACCACCGCCACCGCCACCGCCGCAAAACTTTCACTACGCCTTTGCAAAAACACACTCACTCACACACACAGATTGAGCGGAACTTGCGGGTAGTTTCTTGAATTTCTGATCATTTTCTGCAGGGGGTGTGTTTGGGGTTTGGGGGTTGGGGGAACAAGAATTGCGTTTTTTTTTTTTTGGTTCTTGAATTGTTGGGTTTTGACTGGGGGGAAGAAAAGTCATACCGAAGTCTTGTTTTTCCGGTTATCGGAGAAAAAAGTTTTGATTTTGACAAACGGAAAAAAAGGAAGAAGAAAAATCTTTACTTCTTGACATAGAAGGAAGGAAGGAAGGGTGGAAAGGCTTTTTTTTTTTCTCTTCTTGTTTAATTTTAGAAAAATGAGTTGTCCAAACGTCAAATGGTAGTAATCTTGTTTGTTTTGTAGACTGCTTTGTTTTCTATTTTATAAGAGGAAAGAAAAATTGGACAATCCCGTTAATTTCTCTCATCCTCTCTCCCTTTATCTCAAATTTTTTTCTCTCTCTATTTTCTCTGTTTTACCTCTGTTTTCTTTTCTTCTGAGCTTTCACCATTTTTCTTTTTTATCTCAGGATCGGGAAGAGAGAGTGGAAATAGAGAAAAATATCTTGATTCTCTCTCTCTCTTTTTTCCCTTTAATCTTCTCTCTGAGTGTTTGCTTGTTTGTTTCTCCATTTCAAGAATCATGATTTTGGGCAAGGGTTCAACAAAAATTTATTTAAGTGAATTGACATCAGAGGCGACATCCCAATTCCTGAAAATTTTGGTTTTTTTTAGCGAATTGACATTTTTACCTTTGAGAAAATTTTTTTTATTAAATATAATCATTGACTAATCGTTGACCAATGACAAAATTAACATAAGGATAAAATTAGTCAAAATTATAAAGATAAGGATAAAATTATCTAAAATTTTTGAAAAAGAATGAAATCGCAAAAATTTTATAATTTAGGGATGAAATTGACCAATTTACCTTTTTTTATCAAAATTGAAAACTATAAAACTTTATCTTTTTTATAAAAATCGAAAATCAGAAAATTTTATCTTTAACATAATCTTTTTCAAAAAACATGAAAACGAAAATAGTTGAAAAAGTCAAATCATTGAAATTATCAAAATTCACAAACTTTGTAATTCAAATCGCGAAATCGATTCTTTATCTAAAATTATTCAAGGCTTAATAAATCTAATTGTAAACTTAATTACGTCTTAAACTTACATATCATTCTAAATCAAAGAATTAAATATACTATGTGCTCCGATAATTTAGACACATTTTACTTTAAAAAAAAAAAGTTGGTACTCATGTATCTTTCAATTAAATTAATCCCACTTTTAATCATTAAAATCCAAGAAAAAATTAATAACAATAGGTTTTATTTATTTAAAAATATAATATAATATTTTAAAAAATATTTTTTATTTTAAAAAATTCTAACTTATATCATATCTCAAACTCATGACCTCTCATGTCATAAGTAAAAATATTACCAATTGAACTACTCTCATTGCTCAATGCCTTCTTGACAATATTTTAAAAAATATGTTCAATTAAAATGATTATTATTCATGATTAAAAAATTATAAATTTCATAAGTAGGATGGATTGCAAATCTAACTAACAGATACTAAAACGCTGTCTCCACTAAAATAGGTTTAATAATAAATACTCTATCAATTACAATTAAACCTCTCATATAAAATTTTTATTAAGTCAATTATTAAACAAAAAATAAAATTACATATATTTTCGTATCTCTTTTTTTTTTTTTTTTATAAAAAAAAAGAATAATCTCATTAATATATATATATTTTTATGTATCCCTACATAAAATAGACATCCAAAATGCCACGAATAGAGTAACTCCAGTTACTATACACATCAAATCCAACTGCCTTTCCCAATTTTGTCTCTTTTCTCTCCAAATAAATCTCATTTTCGAGAACATTTCATCCATATTTTTCTGTTCTTCAATTTCTCTATTTACTCTTTTACCCTCCATTGCACTATGCAAAATTCCCAAACACTCCTTCCCATTAAATACTCTTCCTTCTATGTCCTCCACTTGCATACTTATCTCCCTTACATTCAAATTTCCTCCTTCTTTCCCTCCGCACGTGACGTCCACTCCACACCTCACGAACCCTCCTGAAATTCCGGAACCTGCTCCGGCAGCTATAATAGTTGCAAAACGTGCCTGTATTTCTCCCGTTATCCATTGTCGGCGAACTTTCACCGGCGCCAGACTCGACACGTTAACCGCCCGTTTTTTAATCGGGTCTATTATTATCCAGCTCAGTCTCATGTTTTCTTCCACTTTCGCCATGCACGCGTCGTCGTCGCCGTCGCCGTCGAATTTCTCCGGTGTCGGAACTATCTCCTTTCTATCTAGAAGGTCAATTCTGAGAGGAAACTGCTCGAACCAATCCGTTGTCGTTTCTGTAACAACTACTTTTGAATATATTAACTCATCTCCGTAGTGAACATCGACGGCTGATATGAGTTCAGTAGTTTGCTGTACGGTCTCCTTTTGTTGATGAAGAAGGAGGGACTTCGACTTAATTAACCGGTTGCCGAGCACCTTTGTCTGTTTTTTGTGGTGGAGGTTTCGTACGGTCGGATAAGAATCAGAAAAGAATGACCGGTGACCGGAAGTAAAGGAGGAGATCACTTTTTCGATTCGTGGATCCGATGTTGTTGATGGCCAATTAGATTCGCAAATATTTTTCCAGAGATTTTCTTCCGAACAAATCCTTTGTAACTCTGAGGAAGCGCAGCTTGTGGAAACAAGAGTTGCGCCGTCGAGTTTTGTCAGAATATGTTGTCGGATGATGTCCGGATGGACGGTGGTGATCGACGTGTCACCTTGTCGGTTCATGGGTGGGTTTAATTTTTCCGGTAAAGAGCTGTGAAGAATATGAATGAATGAATTGATTAGAAATGGATTTCTTGATGGAAGTGATCGGATGAAGAGAAAAATGGTGTCCGAAGAAAGGGGTTTTTATGGAGATTCCTTGAAAGAAGAGAAACAAATCAACACGGTTTTTATTTAACCTTTTCAATTTTCAATGGGATTATTATTATCTTTTATATATATAAAATATTTAATATAAATTTTCTAGTGGGCATGATTGAAAGAGACATGTCGACAATAATAATATTATTATTATTTCATAGATGAAGAAGCTTCTTATTTTGACACTAGGAATTAATTATTAATTATTAATTATTAATTATTAACAGCAAATATGACGTGTATATATATATATATATATATTCACCAAAAAAAGAAAGTATATATATATATATATGGAGAGAGAGAGAAAACAATGGATTGAGACAACTTTGAGGGGAAAAAGAAAAAAAAAACAAAGAAGAAGCAAAAAAAAAAGAAAAAAAAAATGGAAAGAAAGAAAATGTAAATAATGGATCAAAAATAAAATATTGATGTGACATTTCACTAAGCTATTAGAAAAAATATACATATATATATATATATATAGTTGTTATAGAAAAATTGAATAGGTAGTAATGATTTTGATAGAATAGTATTTATATCTAATTAAAGTTTTTATTTAAATGTTATGCTAATATTATTAAGGAAGACATAACATAATTTGTTTAATGAAAGTGTTTTTAATATAAGTATAAGTTTATATATATGTATATTTATACACACAAAAAAAAATATTATTGAATAGATATTTTTAATTTAATTTCTAATTTTTATTATCTAAATTAGTACTAATTTTATTTTAAAAATTAATGTTTATCTAATTTTAATTATGTAACTTGATTCTTTTAATTTTAATAATGAAACTATATATTGAAATGTTTGGCAACTCTCACTTTCCCTTTAGTATTTTCTTTTCTTTTTTTAAAAAAAAAAATTATTCAATTAATTTCTTAATAATCTTTAATCATTAAAGTTGGTCAGTTTTTCTTTCTCTCTTTTTTTTTTTTTTTCCTTTTAAAAAAAATCAATTGATCTTTTATTTAATTTTAAATGTTTAATTTGATTCTTCCGATAAATAGTTAATAAATCTTGATCAAAATTTTTGCATTTGTTGATTATATGATCCGCAACCAGCAACAAGCAACAAGCGCTAAAATAGTCAAATGGGTTGTGGGCGAAGCCGGGCTCCCCCCCCCCCCCCCGGGGGGGTGGCCCCCCCCGCCCATAATGTTGGCGGATCCGGTTTAAAAAAAAACACTAAAATAACTATTTTATTTCAATTTTATCAAGTTTTTAAATTATTCAATCTTAAGAAGCATCACTTCATATAACAAATTTTTAAAATTTTATGAAGAAATTGGAGAATTGGTCAAAATTAACTAATCGAAATCAATTAATAAGAAATAAAAAAAAAAGGAGGGATTTTTAGATTGAGAAATTGTAAAAACAATAAACTAATTAGAAAAAGACAAATATCGAAGTTAGAATTTCAGTCTAGTGTAATGATTCAATTCACTTGTTCCTTAATTGAATACTAAATGGATCCCTAATTAGCATTCATATCACCTACTAACAATTAGCTATAATTCGATTAAAGAATAATAGGATATCATAGACAATAACTCAATTAATCATCAAAGTTTAATCTAAGATATGTGGAGGCAATTCGTCAATTAATAAAATTATCTAAAATTAAATCATCACAAATAATAAAATCTCAACTCAATCTAATCAACAATCATCAAAAGAATTAAGTAAAAACTTCATCAACATTTAGTCAATGTTGATCTAAACATTGAATTGGAATTGAAGCTTAAGTGGTCATCGCCTCCTCTATCTCTTTTTCTCTAAATCTTGAAACTTGCTTAGAATGAATTATGAATGTCAGTTGGCCTATTTCTTCCTTTTATTAACCTTGTTTTCTTCACCATTATGATTATGTATGTCTTGAAAATTACAAGCTTAATTAATTGAGGTAAGATTTCAATAAATTGAACTTGAAAAATAGGGGTAATTACGAGTCCATTAGCTTAATAATATCATAAATCTAAAATTATTATAATAATCAAAATAATAAATAAAAATCCAACAATAATAAAAATGGATGCAATAAATACTAAGTATAAGGATTAAAAGTATTTAAATTCGTTAACAATTTATAGATTCTTACTAAATATAGATTCTTTAACAATAAATCTTATGCTTCTTTTCAAAGTTAATGTGCATGATAGGCATAAAATTTTTGACTAAAATTAGTTAATTATTGGAAAGAAAAATATAAGTAATAAAAATTTGATGATTAAAAAAAAAAATTATGATCAATTTAGATAATAAAAAACTTTAAAAAGACTAAACTAGACAATTATTATTATTTTAATTAGATAAACTTGATTTTTATTTATTTTCATTCTTAACCCTAAAATATTTCAATTAAAAAAATAATTTGGATTCATAACAATGACATTTCATGTTGATAAGTTATTTGTCAATTCAATTTGCAATTACAAAAAGTAGAGTTAATTACTTATAGCGTAGCAAAATAAAACTCTTCCTTCCCTTGCCAATTATTGGAAGAAGTCAATTAAAATAAAATTATTAACCACAAAATATACAATAAGCTCACTAAAATAAAAAATAATAAGATTAAGCTATAAAAAAAAAAAATATTAGCAACAAAAAATGGAAGAAGCCAATAAATATTTTTGTAAGTAAGTGAAGGAATAGTTATATCAATATTATTTTTAGTAAAAGTACCTAATTTCTTTGTAAAAAAAAAAAAAAAAAAAAAAAAAAAAAAGGTAGGTAAGTACGTGTCCATTATATTACCACTATTTTTAAGATTATTTTTGACACAATATAGGTGTCGTGTACATGTCGTCCTTTTTAAGGATATTTTTTGACTCAATACTGAACAAATTTCCAAAGACAAATAAACAAATAGAAAAAAAAAAAAAACTTAAAACTAGATTAAAAATACTTTTTTTTAAAAAAAAATTAATTCTACAAAAAGATATAAAATTTAAATGTGACAAATTTAAAATAAGAAGGTTGGTGAATTTAGCTCTCAATTAATTATTATTATTATTATTTAAAATCTTCAATCAATTTTTCCCCTTAAAATTTTAGTTTATTTTTTTTTTTTTATGTTAAGTAAAGAAGGATGTAATAAGTAAAAAATATAAAGGTGAAGGACTAACAATTTAAAATATATGATTTAAAGCCAAAATTTTTAAAATTTTTTAAAAAAAAAAAAGACTAAGCAAACCATTCTTTCATTAAAATATGTTTTCAAAATTTTAGGGTCTATTTGAATATGTATTATTATTTTTTCTATTAATGTTATATTAAAATATTCATGATAAATTAAAATAGTCATTTTTCTAAAAAAAAAAATTGAAAAATTGAAAAAAAATAAAATTAACCATTGAATATTAAAATATATATTTTAATACTTTCAAAGGCATTTTAATGAACTTAAAATCTTCTCATATTCAATATATATTTTAATACTTTTAAGGCATTTTAAGGAACTTAAAATCTTCTAAATGATAAGGAAAACTCTTTCAATTGATTTAATGATTTTTTTTTTTAGATGGGGGGGTGTGGAACCCCCGAAGGGGGGGGGGGGGTGTGTGGGCTCGTGTCCACACACAACCTCCGACTAAAGCATTCTTGTTAAAAATATATAATTTGTAACTTACAAATATAAAAAAAAAAAAAATAAATTAAAAAGCCTATAAAAAAATGGATGGAAATATGAGATGAAAGAGTAATTGAATTTGTATTGATGTATTTTCTTTTGGAATTACTCAATAATTGAACTTCGTTTTCTTTTCGTTTTCCACATATAAGTTGGACTTAGCGATAAATAATTATCGCCACTCATTTCCTAGCCAACAGGGTAGAAAATTGTCGGCAATTCCTGAAAACAATTTCCTGTCAATTTTTAAAAAGGACAGTTAATCATAATCACTAAATTGAAGAATCAAATATAGAAATAACAATAACAATAAAATAATAAAAAAATTCTGTACGTTAATTTATAGATTTTTTTTTTTTAAAATTTTTAAAATTTATTAGTAAAAGTCTTAAACATTAATTTGGTAATTAATAATAATAATAATAATAATAATAATAATATTAGTTTTGGATTAACGTATTAAAAAGATTATAAAATAAAAAAAATTTATAGTAAAAAAAAGATTATAAAAGATTATAAAAAACTTATAGTAAAAGATTATAAAAGATTTTCATTTAAAAACTTATAGTAAAAGTGAACTAATTTGTTAGAACAATAAATTTTATTAATTTTACACAATTTAAAGAACAAATATGATTGATAATACAACTATGATTAATTATAAAGAATAAGTTATAAATAAAAGATCAAATAAACACCAGTAGTGATAAAAATTTACTGTTATTAAATATTTATTGAAATTTTTTCAGTATAGTCTATTAACTATTTATCTTTTTTTTTTAAGTTAGTTTTAAAATTTTAATTTCACATATATATACTTTTACACAATTTAATTATTTTTGTTAAAATTGATTAATATTTAATGTTTTTTGGTATATTTTGATATGTTGATTAAATTTAATTTAAGGGTTTAACTCAAGTTTTACCTATTTTATTCGTGGAACTACAACTTTGGCCCATAGTTCAAAACTATTGTACAAATTGGTTTCATTGTAGTTGATGGTTGTGTCTTCACCTTGAAGTCGCATGTCGAAAACGCAACTTAGTATAAATAGAAGTCGCATCTCCAAGATGCAACTTTACCTTTCCATTAATGGAAAGTTGCGTCCTGAAGATGCAAATTTTGTATGAACTTCACAATAAATGAAACGACGTTGTTTTATGTAAATGAAATGGTGTCGTTTAGATTCATTTAATAGATGTCGCTTCAATATTAGTTTGAAAGACGTCATTTTGAGAAGTTGCATTCACAAAATGCAACTTTCTATTTATAGAAAGTCGGGCATTTCTATTAATGTAAAAGTTGCATTTCACAAAAGCTACTTTAAATAAAAAATATTTTTGCACTCAATATCACCTTTTCCGCACACTTGATTTCACGAGCTGATCTGCATGATGCATTACACATGGCTTTGTAAAGATACGCCAATACACAACTACCCTAACTAATTGGGACTGGTCTCTTCAAGTCCTCTACAAATTGTAGATATCTGAGATTGACTTTGCTTCCCGATCCATCACAAAACATTAAGCCAACAATTAAAAGTAGGACTAGAGATCTTGCTCTTAACATATATTGCTCTTAACATCCTAGGACAGAACGTGGATATTAAGAACATGGATTCCAATACGGTCACCTGTACTTTCATCAACGAGACGGATAAGGACAAGATCCTAACTGCTGGTCCATGGGCAGTAAAAGGAGCTACCTTAAATCCTATACAATGGCCGCCAAACCTCACCTTAGAGGAGCTATCCTTTCGACACTTGCCCTTTCTGGGTTCAAATACACAACATCCCACCCAACCTCCCGAATATCGCGAATCTGGAAAGGATAGGCAACACTATATGTAATGTATTATGTATAGGTGACATGCATGATATTTGCGGGGCCAGAAAGTTCCACAGAATACAGGTTATGGTTGACACTGAGAACAGTCTCAAAACTGGGTGCTTTATGAACCGGGAGGACGAAACGAAACTTTGGATGCCATTTAGATACGAGAGGCTATCGGATTTATGCTATATATGTGGCAAGCTGGACCATACAAATTCAGCCTGCTCCCTCAAAGCTCAACCTGAAGATATTCGGGACGACCCAAGACTCCAGTTTGGCCCTTGGCTCCGAGGACAATCTTCGGGTTACAACAGGATGCCGGAATACCACCGACCGCTAGTGGGGAAACTGCATGTGGAGGATAAAACTACTAGAGTACACACTGCGTCACCTCAACAGCCTTCATACTCCTCGAGCACCGCGCCGTCAAAACCTTTTCACCAAAACAGAACGACATTACAGGATACCTCGAACGAGACACCTCCTACCGATAGTACATCGATAGTCCCAATAAGCCGGAGTTACCCCTCTCCGGACCCACCTACTATCTTACACCGGACGGGTCACCCACCTACTCTTTGTCGGGTCGAGACTTCATCTCTTGGGCCCCAGGATAGCCCAATGCCCCTGCTAGACAGCTTATCCTCATCCACTGCCCAATTTCGGCCTTCCGATTTACTTAGCACACTTACTCTAACCCATCCAATTATAATGGATTCAGGCCCAATACAACAGAGACTTGAAAAGAGGATTCCGAGCCCACCGCCTAATCAGGTTTTCAAGATTCAGAAAAATAATTTTATGGATGCAGTGCACGAGGCCATGGGAAGAATGAACTTGACCCAAGCCATGCCACCAAGCAGATGATACCAATATTTCAGTTGCCACAGATGTAACAGCCATGCAGGAAGAAAGAGTTGTAATCACGTGCAGACGTCTCATTCATGTAAAAAGACAAGCACGTAGTATGAGAAGAAGCAACCAAGTCTCCATGAAGGAATCTATCTCAGGCGACAACAATTTGATCGGGGCGGCATGCAACAACCTTGCCCCCCCACTCACCATGATCAGCATTGTTTGGAATTGTCGGGGCATGGGTCAGCCCGCGATAATTTGGTACCTTCGGAGGCTTATCTCCATGCATAGACCCGACTTTGTTTTTCTTTCGGAGATCAAGAGCAGAAATGAAGATAGTTTGGCTAGCTTAGTTAATCAGTTTGGTTTTGATAGTTTTGAATTTGTACCCTCTATCGGGAGATCGGGGGGGTTAGTTTTAATGTGGCAGGATGCCATTAATGTTAATGTTACCCTTTCTAATGCTAATGTTATCAACTGCTTTTTGTTAGATGATTCCTCTCCTCAATCCTGGCAGTTATCTTTCATGTATGGACCTCCCATTCCAGTGCTTCGCTCTGAATTCCGGGATTGCCTCTCTGCTATTGGTGACGCATATATGGGTCCCTAGTGCCTAATGGGAGACTTCAACACAGTACTGCATCAAGCCGATAAATCTGGAGGTAGGGCAGTAACCGGTTCCAACAGAGGAGGTTTCTAGCATTTCGTCAATAAACATGGTCTTATTGACCTTGGGTTCCAGGGACATCCTTATACTTGCGGCAACAGACGCTGCGGTACCGCCAATATCCAGGAAAGACGGGATCGTGGCTTTGCAAATGATGCCCGGAGGCTTAAATTCCCCCACGCATCCATAACCTACCTCACGGCTATCCACTCGGACCACAAACCACTGCTTTTCAATACTAATCCTTTGGCTCAGTCCCTTCCGAAACCTTTCCGGTTCGAGGCAATGTGGCTGGAACATCTCGACACAGGCAGAATTATCCAGCAGGCATGGTCACGTGGGTTATCTCTCACCTTTAAGACCAAGAATACCAAGGTGGCTATCAAAGAATGGAACAAAAAGGTGTTTGGGAATATTCACCAGAAGATTCTCCAGCTTCACAATCTGGTGGGTACCATACAAAACCAACCTCCGGACCCAATTAATATTAGTCCGTGATCCGGACGAACTTGAAAGTCGGGAATCTGTCTTCCGGCGTGAGAAGTCGAAGGCCAAATGGGTTGAGGAAGGAGACTCAAACTCTCATTTCTTTCATGTCACCACAATCATCCATCGCAGGTACAATCACATCTCTAATATTATGAACTCTAATAATGATTGGGTGTGTGACAGACAGCACGTGGGGAAGGAATTTGAATCCTACTTCAAGCATATTTTCACTAGTGTCCAACTAGTGTGCCCATACTCTATTCGTGAACTTCTTTGTTCCGTGATTACGGAGGCCATGAACGTAGAATTGCTGTCTTGCCCTACTTGGACCAGATATTCATAACACCATTCTCTCTATGGGTAATTACAAAAGCCCAAGCCCGGATGGGCTTACGGTGACCTTTTACAAGTATTATTGGTGGATCATATACGAAGATGTTATACGTGAAGTGCAGGATTTCTTCAAGTTTGGCAGGATGAAGCCTGCTTTTAATCACACTTTTATTGCTCTCATATCAAAGGTAAAGGGGGCTTGCCCGTGTTGAAAAATTTAGACCAATCGCGCTTTGCAATGTAATCCTCAAGATAATCACAAAAATCATTGCTAGTCGTCTACGGAAATACTTAGACAAAATAGTACACCCGAGTCAAGCAGCGTTTATCCCACATCGAGCCATTGGAGATAATATCATAATCAACCACGAGGTCATGAGGTACATGAACATGAAGAAAGGGAAGACCGGGTTTATGGCTATAAAGATTGATTTGGCCAAGGCATACGACCGAGTGGAATGGGGCGTTCTAAACCAAATTATGAGCTGGTTGGGGTTCGACCAAGATTTTATTAATCTCATTTTGGAGTGTACTAAGACTGCCCGCTACTCCATCCTCTTAAATGGTTCCCCGTTCGGATATTTTCTAGCCGAAAGGGGCTTAAAGCAGGAGGACCCTCTTTCCCCAGCACTGTTTACTATCTTCTCGGATATTCTTTCCCGACTCTTGGCGAAGGCGGAAGAAGAGGGGCTGATTAGTGGCATTAAAGTGGCTCGTACAAGTCCCAAAGTGACACACTTGATGTATGCGAACGATGTAGTGATATATGGAAAAACAAACGAGACCGAGGATGTCGCGGTCAAGAACATTCTAAGACAGTATAGCGAGTGGACGGGGCAGGAATTGAACTAGAGTAAATCATCTATTCATTTCAGCCCAAACGTGAGCACTCAACGACAACAACTTCTGTGCCGGATTCTTAGTATGAAAGTTTGTGACCACCAAGGCAAATACCTTGGTCACCCTTTTTGCAGATTTAAGTCCCGTACGGAGGCCTTCAATGGCTTGGTGGAGCGCATGGGCAGCAAGTTGGCCTGATGGAAGCGGCGGTCTCTTTCCATTGCGGGAAGGGTCACCCTCATAAAATCTGTCCTCCAATCTATTCCAGCCTTTATCATGCAATCATTTCTTCTGCCGAAAGGGATAACGGCCAAAATGGATTCAACAATGAAAGACTTTTTTTTGGGTTTCGACATGACCAAAAAACATCACCTGCACCTGAGGGCCTGGAAGGAAGTGTGCAAGCCAAAGGAGTATGGGGTATCCGTATTCGGACAACTAGGGACGTGAACAAAGCCATGATTACAAAACTCAACTGGAATATCTGCACTACTCCTAATAAGATATGGGTGCAATTGATAAGGGCTAGGTACCTCCAAGGTAGGAATCGACTGGATTTTGAGCAAACCCAACAAAGCTCCTCATGGATATGGGGAGGCATTAAGCAGTGTGAGGAGGTGCTGAAAAAAGGAATATGCTACCAAATGGGACGTGGTTCGTGTGCTAGAATTCAAGGAGACCCATAGATCATTTCCCTCCCCGGCTTTAAGATTCCAGATCATGTCGATCTTCCCGGACAGATTCAGCTGGTCCGGGGACATCATGCACACAGACGGAAAACAGTGGGATGCCAGGAAAATTGTGACTATCTTTCCCCTTGATATCTGTGAGCACATCCTTAATACTCCCATTGTTGATAGGGAGCATGATTCTCTTGTATGGACTCCCTCTACATCGGGGGTCTTCTCAGTGAGTTCCGCTCACAAACCGATCATACAAGAGAGACTTTCACCGCGTCCGTTACCGAAAGTTTGGAAGATGATTTGGTCTGCATGCCTGCACGGCCGACACCGGATGCTACTCTGGAAAGTCCTACATAATGTTTTGCCCACCAAAGGTAGACTACAAGTGTTCTGCCCGAGCATAGACACCAAATGTGGTTTCTGTACCCATGAAATGGAAACCCCTCGCCATATTTTTATGGATTGCCCCATCAATAGATTTATCCGGCTCAATTCCCCCCGGAATATCAACTCGGCTGTCTTCGGGGATTTTAGTGTGGAAAGGTGGATTGCGTTTCTTTTGGGGGAAGACAATCAATTGCCTCTGTGTGATGAGGAGAAAGACAAGATGATGCAGTTCGCAGTAACACATATGGAGATTATTTGGATGGAGAGGAATAGGGTGCTAAAAGGGAAATCCTTGTCTTCGTGGGGAGATATTTCCTCTTCCATCAACCGAGTCTTCTACAAGTATTGGCTATGTAGCCGGAACAAGATTGTGAAGAGAAAGGGCAGGGGCTCTAGTATTCCACAGTCTTGGACCAAACCATGCATCGGCTCTCTGAAGATTAACTTTGATGCCTCTTTCAAGGATGGGAAAACAGTGACAAGGGTCATCCTACGCAATCATGAAGGGCACATCCTCGGGGCTTGGGTGAACCGCTTTGATTCGGATAATGCGTTTTGTGCTTGAGTCTGAAGCGGCTATCCAAGCCTTACAGAATGCTAATGACCTTCAACTGGAGTCTGTAACTTTTGAGGGAGATGCATTTAATTTGATAATGTCACTGAATGGTTTGGAACACTATGATGATTGGAGGGCCATGAGAAACATCATTCCGGGAAGGCAGTTTTTGGGACAACATTGTTTCTGGACAATGAACCATATACCCCGAGAGGCAAACATGTGTGCACACAATTTGGCTAAATGGGCTTCCCATCTGCCCATTAGCGGATCACTCGAAGTCATGACCTTGCCTCCTGCAGTTTGGTGTGATAGGGGAGGAACCTAACTGCTGCGTGCGTGTTTCTTTCATTGTCTTTTGCTTTCTGTCTGGTTTTCTTGTTTTGCACTTGGCCCAGATCTCTTCACTTTTGGAGGAGATCGCTGGTGGCATTTTCTTTTCTTGTCTTGTATTGGTTTTCCTTTGTGCTTTCCCTTCTTAATGAAATCAACCATTCATCCAAAAAAAAAAAAAAAGTTGTATCGAATTTGGTCTATACATACAGAGCTTACCTACACAAAGAAAAAAAAAAACTAAGCATTTACCTTCTTACCCGGGAAAATTGATAGTGCTTTAGATCTAGACCTCGTGAAGACACGAATACGGTGATTATCTACATTGAAGACATGATGATCAAGAACTTGACTCAATAGATGAAATCGGTTAGTAAAAAACTATGGAAGAAAGACGTGTGTTTAGAATCTTTAGATTGGATTATAAGAAAAAGTGCAATAAGGGGATAAAACAATAACATAAATTAAAACAAATGATAGATATGGCAATGAATGAAATTGAGAACGATAATTTTAACACAACACTAACTAGAGCTAAACAGAAGAAAATGTACCCTCTCCCTCATATTAAGAAATGCATTATCAATGTCATGGATATCCAATTGAGTTCGTGAATTTGAGTCCTATGTCATGAAATGAGCAATACTGAAAATGATGTTAAGAAGTAATGGGACATTTATATACAACACTAACAAAAGATACATATTATATGAGATTTATTATATAAAAAATATACTCAAAATATATGAATATTAGGGACAAAATCTACTAATTTCACACATACATACACACACACATATATATCTAGATAGATAAAGACATACTCATCTTATCGGCTATGTGCATTTTTTTGGCTAGTCTAGCGTTTCTTTTCTTTGTAATTGAAACATTACAAAGATAATCTTTAGGATCCACTAAGATAATCTTTTGATAACAAACATAACAAAGACGAGCAAGAATGAGATGGAATGTGAAAAAAGTAGTATCAAGATGAATTATTCATTACTTAACATATACAAAAGCCAATTCTAGCATCAATTTTGAACCCGACGAGGACATACAGTACAAGCATATTTTGGTTATCCTTATTAGTCTTATTAAACCTACATTGATGTAAATAAAATAAAAAATAAGTCCGACAATTAACATCTCAAAATGCTTTCCATTTAAAACCTCCATAGCCAAACCCTAGCTTACGACATATACATATATATATATATATATATATATATATATATATATATATATATATATATATATATATGAAAAAGAAATAGGACATTATCTCATTTGGCTCAATAGCCGAAAATGAAATCACAGCTTATTTTTGAACAAGAGCAACCTATTTTTCTAAATGTCCTATGATGATTCAATTCCAACAGCTCGAATTCGTCCAATAGTGGATAGGCAAACAAAGGAAAGCAATCACCCAACAGGAAGGTATAGCCAAGAGAAGAGAGAAAGAAAGAAAGAAAAAAGAAAGAAATTTTGGGCGAGCAGATAAAGAAAGAAAAAAGGAGGAAAAATGGAGAAGATGGGCCTGTCTCTAACAACTTAATGTTTGACAACCATTAAAACGATATGTTTTGTTTGTTATTAAATATATACAAAAGTTGCTTCTTTATGGTGCAATTTTTCATTAATAGAAAGGTAAAGTTGCATCATGGAGTTGCGACTTCTATTTTTTTTTTTTGGTAAATAGAGATTTAATCATTTATATCCTCAGTATCCAAAACAATAATATCAGCGGTTGTTCCATTACAAAAAATATCAGACGGGAGCAAATTAAGGTCAACAGACCCACTGAAATTAAAAGACTTTGCCCATTGAGCTAAATTATGGGCTCTATGATTGCAACATCTACTCACATGTTTACAAAACCAGAGGGGATATTTGAGCAAAATGGATTTCCCTTTAACAATATTTGACTTGGCTTGCCAATCTTCAAAGTCTTGCACACCGTTGAGAGCCAAAACAACTTCCAGAGAATCACTTTCAATCGTTATCTTGTCCATCTTCATGAGTTCCGCTATTGTGAATGCTTGGATCACCACTTCCATTTCCGCACAGAAAACATTAGGGGATAGAAAGTGGTTTGACCAAGCCCCCAATTTCTTACCATTATGGTCCCTAAGAACTATCCCCGACACCGCTTCCATATTCGAGAATGCAGCATCAACATTCATTTTCAGCTCGCCCAATGTCGGGGGGTTCCAGATTTTTTTAGTCTGTCTCCAAGCGTATCGATCGTCGACGGTTCGCCGCATTCCAGTAGACATCAAGTGTACGATTGATCCTATTCGATACTTCCTTCCAATCCGGCAAAGGAACACCTAGACGAACCTTGTTCCGAACTAACCACAGCTGCTAAAAAACAATGACTGTGAAATGAAGAAATTTGGATTTTTCATCCTCAGCCAAAGAATCCTGAAAGATTGTTGAGTTACTCAAGACTTTTGAGAACTAAACCGTAGCCCCAGTGTCCGCACAGCTCTGTATTCGTACATTCCATGGAGAATTGAGCCAGCAACTAACAGTAGCAGGGCAATCAAATAAGAGGCTTGTAAAGATTGACCACGGCCCCCAACACGGCAGAAGAGAGGTCGAGAGAGGAACAAATTGTTTGATGCGATCTTTTGTGGGGATTATGTCAATCAGTATTTTCCAAACTAAGAGTTTATGACGTTCATGGAGATCCGAGTGCCAAAGCGGTGTCCATTTCCTCCTATCCTCCAAACCGAGTTCACCAAATCTTATCCCATTGTTTGCTCTGTAAGAACTTCTCACAGAGAAAGACCCCGACTTGGACGGAGCCCAAACAATAGAATCCTGTTCCCTTTCAACCACGGGAATACTTAAAATTGCATTACAAACCTCACCAGGAAAAGCGAGAATGCACTTTGTCTCTATCCCGGGTCATTTTATCCTGATTCATCGGATCCCGCACCAAGTAGAGCTCATCTCGAACTTGAACCCCTTCAGGCACAACGAAGTTTGGAAGGCCCGGCAACCACGGGTCTTCGTATGTCCGCGCAGAAGAGTTCCGCCCCACCTTAATGCACACCCCATTCCTCGGTGATCCATATGAATTTCGAATTCCACTCCAAACCCATGAGGCCGCTTGTGTCGTCTGTTGGAAATCCATTTCGCCCTACCGCGTAAGTATTTTGATCGTACAAGTCTAACCCACGGGCGGGAAGTTTCTGCACATATCTGCCATCCCAATTTAGTCACAAAGGCCAAATTCATATCACTTAATCTCCTAAAGCCCAGCCCCCCAACACACTTCGGCTTACAAAGAGCATCCCATGCTCGCAGACAAAGCTTTCTATTTCCATCCGTTTCACCCCACCAGAATTTTCAGATCATGGAATCCATCTTTTGACAAAGTTGCGTCGGTAGAAGGGTAGTTTGCATAGCATAAGACGGCAGTGCTAGTGCAACAGATTTCACCAACACAGCTCTCCCGGTAGCAGAGAGATGTTTGTGTTTCCATCCAGCCAGACGTCGTGCAAGCTTTTCCACTAAAGGTTGAAATGCTGCATTTTTTGACTTAAAGTTGCAGAAGGGACTGCCTAAATATTTATCATTATGACTACATTCCTTTATTTTCAAAATACTGCATACTTCATTCTTGGTGCAAGCCAAGGAGTTTGCACTAAAGTGAACCCTTTTTGTCCAGGTTTATGGATCGCCGATCCATTGACAGTAAGTGTTTAGACACTCAAAAATACCCACAGCTTCATTCACACTTGCTTCACCATAAATTACAAGATCATCCGCATACATGAGATGCGTCACTCTCGGGCTCGTTCTTGAGATCTTAATCCCCTTTATTTTCCCCTCCTTCACTGCTTTTTCTAAAATCCGAGATAGCACATCAGCAAGGATAGTGAAAAGGGCTGGCGAGATCGGATCTCCTTGCCGAATTCCTCTAGTAGCATCAAAAAAACCACAAGGAGACCCATTTATCAAGATAGAGTATTTTGCCGTAGAGACACATTCTTTCACAAGTTGACAAAAAACATCACTAAAACCATGCAAATTCGGAACATGCAGTAATATGTTCCATTCCACTTTGTCGTATGCTTTCGTCATGTCTACTTTCACCGCCATAAAGCATTTCCTCACTTTTTTTGCTTTTAAATAAAACATCACTTCTTGATTTATAATGCAATTATCCACAATTGACCGGCTGGGAATGAAAGCTGCCTGGTTCGGATGAATAATAGTGTCAAGAATTGGCTTCAAGAGAGTTGCAAGGATCTTCGTAATTACTTTGTATGCCATTTTACACAAAGCAATTGGGCGGAACTGCTCTACCCGGTTGGCCCCTGTTTTCTTTGGTATGAGAGCAATGAAAGTGTGATTGGCAGCCATACTAATCTTCTTGTTCGTAAAGAAATCGGCGACAGCCGCATAGACATCCTTTCCAATGATGTGCCAATAAGATTTGAAAAAAGTGGGGCTCATTCCATCTGGGCCGGGGCTCTTGTTGCTGGCCATAGTATGTATAGCCTTGTTCACCTCCATAATGGTGGGAACAACCGTGAGGGAGTCATTCATCTCATGTGTAATCGAATTCCGAAAAAGACCCCGCAAATCAAAAGGAAACAAAGCGCTAGTCGAAGAAAAAAGGTCAGTATAAAAGTGAACAAAACGAGAGGCAATAAGATCATAATCTACTATTCTAACATTGTCATGATCAAGAATAAAGTGAATGTGATTGTGGGATCCGTGGACAGTGGTGGAAATATGAAAGAACCGAGTATTTGCATCTCCCTCCTAAAGCCATAGGGCCTTGGCTTTTTCCTTCCAAAGTATTCGCTCTCGGAGGAGCAGCTCATCCAATTCCATCAAGGCTTTTCTTTCCATCTCAAAATTCAAAGAAGTGGGTGGATTAGATTGAAGGCTTTCAATGTATTGTTGGGTAGCTTTGATTTTAGTGGGGAGGTGTCCAAAAAAATTCCTGTTACACTCTTTGAGGACTACTTTAGTAACCTTTAATTTGGTCATTAGGTGGCTGAAATTAGGAGAATCATGGCTCTTTGCCCAAGCTTCCTTGATTACCATGGTAGCCGACTCATCACGAGTCCACATGGCCTCAAAACGAAAGGGGCGAGGACGGGAAGAGGTAGGGGGATTCGAGTTTATAAGAATAGGTCTGTGATCGGAATGAAGAGCAGCTAGGTGAGTGACTACTGCATGTGGGAAAAGAGTTCTCTATTTTCCATTAGCAAACCCCCGATCAAGTCTTTCTTGTATGTTTGTCTTTCCGATTCTTTTGTTATTCCAAGTAAAGGCATACCCGCAGAAGCCCATATCAATAAGTCCATTGGTATCAATAACTCCTCTTAGCCCCCCACTACTAGAAGAGGAGATGGGCTTTCCGCCACACTTGTCCCCTTGCTCTAACACCGAGTTAAAATCACCAGCCAGCATCCAAGCACCAGAAAAAGAAGACCCAATCCTGTTTAAATTATCCCAAAAAGAAGGTTTAAGAACTGGGATAGGAGGTCCATACACGAAAGTCATCTGCCACGGTTCGTCAAGAGAGGACGAGTCAGGCATAAAAAGGCAGTTAATAAAAAAAGGAGAGTCGACAATAACTGAAATGTTTATATGTTATTTCCAAAGTAAGAGGAGGCCACCTGCCCTCCCAGCAGCCGGCACACAGTGAACATGACAGAAACCCAGAGAATTACCAATCTTAGTAGCAGAAAGAGCATTAGAAATTTTAACTTCCGAAAGAAAAACCACGTCAGGTCTATGAGAGCGTAAAAGCTCCCTGAGGCATCGGACTGCCGCAGGTCGACCAAGCCCACGACAGTTCCAAATGAAGAGAATCATTGGGAGGGTGGGGGCAAGGTAAGGCCCGCCGCCACCCCAGCCATAGAGTTCACATCGGAGACAATATAATCAGGAACAGAGTTGTTATTCAGGTAAGGAGTACCAGTAAATTTATTACGAGCTTCCGATTTTAGGTGAGAAAACCGTCGACGTCTTCCCACTGTAATTGCAGGATTCTGGATGAGCATAGGTTCAGGAGCGGGGTCAAGGGGGTAGTCAGAATATGTGTGGGTGGAGTCAGTCTCATTTATACGGGTTTTCTTGGTAAGAGAGAGGGAAAATTCGGGTTTCCTTTTTGGGGGGGGAATTGTTTGTTAGGGAATTTATGGTCCGAGGTTGGGATGGGGAGCTGGGTTTGGTTTTTAGTGAACGGAGGGGAAGGTGTAAAGATAGGAGTGGGAGGGTTATGATTATGTTGAGGAGGGCTTTTAGTGAAAAGTAAATGAGGGGGTGAAGTCTGGTCCACAATATAATGATTAGAGGGGTGCAACTGCTCAATTGGTGGCCCAACAAGGAGACAAATGTTAGGGTTTGAAAAATTGAGTGTGAAATTTGTACCTGGCGGGAAACAAGAAGAATTGGGCGGGTTGATTGAATTGCGCTTCTTGGGATATGGGAACCACCTTGTCCGTCTTCAGAGAGTCCTTCTCCTTCTCCGGTGCCGATGATGGTGTCGAGGTGACCGATAGGGGAGCAGCCTGTTCATTTTCCTTAGGTTCTTCGTCCATATTAAGTTCCTTTTTACTTGGGAAGCCGGATTCCTTGCCGCCAGTCTGTTGAGGTCTCAACCATAGCCCAAAAGCCAACTTAGGATGTAGGACTCCTTCACTTGCAGGGAGGGTTCCCTGCATGAGGACTGACCGTGTCCCAACTTACCACACCGGAAGCAAAAATCAGACAGCCTTTCATACTTAAATTGTATCCATAGAGAACTGTCATCTTCTCTCTGAATAAAAACACCAGTCTTGAGTGCCTTTCTAGTATCAATCGAAACTCTGATTCTCATGAATCTTCTAATCCTATGCGGGACGTTGTACGACTCATCCAAACTCAGAAATAAACCAGCAAAGTTTCCCAGTATTTCCGCATTGCTCTGATTCAGTCTATTTAGGGGGAGATTGTGGACTTGAACCCAAAGGTGGATGTGAGAGAAATCGAGTTCGTCGATATTACAGTTAGGGGACCATGTGACATAGGAAATGAGATGTCCTTTTACAGGCCAGGGGCCATCCTTTAAGATACGGTTTTTGTCCTCTAACGTAGTAAACGTACATGCTACCATATTTCTGTCCAGGGGAGAAATCTGCACAAAATGACCAAGATTCCATGCATTTGAGAGGATGGACTTAACGGCTCTAAAGTTGAGAATCTTATCTGAAATGATGGACCCAATGAGGGTAAGCTCATTAAAAGCATTATCTTGAGCATCATTAATGGAGAGGACAAGTAAATCATCTTCAATGGCAAAAGGGTCATTATCCAATTCCATTGTCATACTTGTGACCGAGTGGATCAGAAAGAAAACAGGAAAAAGATTAAAAAGCAAAAGAAATTGTAAGAGGTTAGAAAGACAACG
The DNA here is from genome assembly GCA_025388415.1 of Cynanchum wilfordii. NCBI lineage: Eukaryota > Viridiplantae > Streptophyta > Magnoliopsida > Gentianales > Apocynaceae > Cynanchum > Cynanchum wilfordii. Next base: position 152,693 of record JAHSUH010003640.1, on the reverse strand, counting down.
GGAACAAGGCAGGAAAAAACTAGTGAGGAGCAGAAGAAAGGAAAAAAGGTGCAAAAGAAAGAAAAAAAGAGATGGAACTTAAAGCCACCGAGGATTTGCCTGAGCTGACCCTCAGAGATGAACTCTCCAGTTAGAGAGAAGGGGAGTTTTACTTTCTAGAGAGAGAAAGCGATGAGTGTGATAAATATCCTATTTAAATAGTTGTGACTTCTATTTATTTATTTATTTTTATGAATGTGACTTCTATTTATAGTAAGTTAAGTATGTCTTTTTGCGATTTTATTATTAAAAATTTATGTTAGTAAATTTTGAATTAAAAAATCAAATAAAGAAAAATATAAGATGATAAAACTCATTGTTTAAGTTTAAAAAATATATTAATCATATGTAAAGAGTGACTAAATATGAATTGTTTTATGTGATAACATCCGAACAAACCGACAGACCAAACCAGAGTTAGGCTCCTGCTATATATATATATAATTGATGATGATGGAGTACTATAAAAATAGACATTAGAAGGGAAGTCATATTTGGAAAGTAATGAGCACTTTGTCCAATTGTGGATTCTTCTCATTCTTATCCTCATAAAAGATGCCATCGTGATGGGAGTCGGTCATCATCATTCTTACTTTTGTGTACACAATTTGTCAAGAAATTTGAAATCAAGAGTTCATACCCATTGGAAAAACAAACACTAATAAAATAATAATATTAATAAAACTTGAATTAAATTTTGAATTTTCAAAAAAAAAATATTATTAATAAAAATAATTTTTATATATTATTATAAACAATTTATTATATTGAGTAAAGAGTTTTAAATCTCTCTACTTAATAAGTATTTACCGATATCCTAAACGAGTGATATGAGATTTCAAATCATAATATAGATATTTTTAGAAAAATATTATATGATTAAATATGAGAGAATAGCTTTAGTTTTTTTTTTGGTCGGGAAAGAAAATATATTTTAATAAAGAGGAAAAATACAAAAGAAAAGTAAGGCACGCAAAGTCTTAGTTAAAAGATGAATATAAAACAGTTCGATAATCAAAATATTAGAAAAGAAAATAGATCGGAACTAAAATCAATCAATTGTTCGAAACAAATTAGTCAAAAAATTAGGGAATTAAAAACTCTAAACATTAATAGGTAGAGCTTCTAAATTCATCAAACAACTATTCTTGATGCCACCTATTGCTATCATTGCAACTTGTCAAATACTCACTCGTCAACCATGATCATCAAATCTTAGCCATAAAAAAATTATCATAAAGAATAACAAAATCTATTTTTATGTTAAAAATCTAAAAATTATTTAAATATAGAAGCAAAACCGTGTCGAGTAATCACATGTTTCAAAAAAGGATGATTGTAATTACCAAGAAAGACAGACTATTTGTCCATCAACAGACTGGTTCTGTAATTTTGTTTTTAAAAATTGTAATTTTGCTGTTCATAATAAATGGGTTAAACATTTTGGGTTCTCTGGAGAAGTGGATGTAAGTTCACTCCCCCACTGACTTTTTTTTTTGAACAGTGAGGAGTCTGCTGTACCTCCTGATTCTCATATTAATGATTAACTACTCATTCATCCAAAAAAAAAAAACACCATCAACAGACTGAGGCAGTTAAAAAACAGCTTTACTTAACTCTCTCTCTCTATATATATTATCTTTTCCTTTTTGTCATTGAAGTCATCTTTATAAAAAGGACACGTAATTATTCTATTAGTTCATTGAGAAGAAAAATAATTTTTTTATTTATGCAATTTTAATTAGATTATTAAAAAAAAAAATGAAAACTCAAATTAAGATATATGTATATATATATTCCTGGTCTTATCCAGAAGTTGTCCATTTTTGTCTGGTTCTCTTACATTAGAGTATTCGTCTCAAATCCAATAATTAATTGACAATTAACTTTGTCATTGCCTACGTTAGCCGCCTTCACTAATGTCTAGAAAACCTCCAACACAGTTCCAATTCAATTCACACTTTCAAGTTTTATATTTATACTCGAAAATTCTCTATTTTACTCCTATAATTATTCACGTTCTTCGATTCATCTTAAAATTTTAACTTTAAATAAATTAATTATTTTAAATTTTTTAAAATCAATTAATTAATTTTTAATTTTTTTTCTTTCATTCATGTTCTTCCCAACACATTATTACAATTAAAGAATTTATTTTATTAAATTTTAAATTTTAAATATAAAAATAATTGTATTTTGTGATAAAATTTAAAATTTTTATATTTTATTAAATTAACCTTCTGGATACTTCTTGAAAGATCATTTATATTTTTTATATTTTTTACACAATTGATATTTGGATAATATGAATATATAGTTAGGACAAGAATATAAAGTTATCTTTAAAAAAATAATTTCTTATAAAAGAAAAAACAAAAATGGATTCTATCTGTTCAAAGATCCATTATCCAACACATGGAATATTTTGAGAACAATTAAGGTTATATAGCACTTTTTTCTTTTATTTTTCTTTTAATTTATGTCTTAAAAAATGATGATATTCTTGAACTAGAGAGAGCAGGTACGATGATGACATCATATAATAGGACAATTACATAAAACGAGAAGAATAATTTTTTTATTTTTTTATTTTTTTTAACGATAGCTATATATATATTTTGGTAAATAACGATAGCTAGATATATTATGTATGAATAATTAACCCGACAGCTTGGAGTAGTTGGTCTAAGCGGACTCCTAATGCTTCCTCCAGGGTGGATGATCGAAGGTTCGAATTCCCTTGGGGTGGTTAGCGCCACGTTAAAAAGCTTTGGGCCGGACCATACCATCGAGTAAGAGTTGAACTCTGCGAGCGCTCCGTAGGCCGAGTCCGGATTAGTCTCACCGAAAGTGGGGATACCGGGCGCCCCAAGTGGGGTAATACCAAAAAGTTTGAATAATTGGTGAATTTGGTCCCAAACAAATTTATGTTTGACAAATTTAGCGCTAAAATATTTTTTTTTTTTTACTTTTAAAGTTTCAAACTTTTTTACCTAAGACAACTAAGGTCTTTTTTCACAAATTTTATCTAATTTTTAAAATTTAACCATTTGTATGGTTTATTGAATAACAGAAAAGAGTAATCAAGTCATTTTACATGAAATATATTTTTTATATATATCGTTTGAAACTTTAGAAAATATTTTGGGAATGGGTGTTGCAACCCTTTTTACTCTAATTTTGTAGATATTTCATATAAAATGACTTAATTATGCTTTCTTTAATCAATAAAAATCGCAAAAATTGTTAAATTTTAAAAAATTTTAATGAAATTTGTGAAAAATGACCTTAGTTGTCTTAGGTAAAAAAGTTTGAAACTTCAAAAGTCAAAAAAAATATTTTAGGACTAAGCTCGCCAAACATAAATTTATTTGGAATTAAATTCACCAATAAAATTTTTTTTCCTCTTTTGCTACTGATGTCTTTTTTTCAAAATTTCCATGGATAAGCTTTTCTATAGGGAAATTTAGTCCATAAGTTTTATATCATTTTAATTATTGATGAAATTTCAATTAAAATGAACTTTGTTGATTTTTCCCCCCTAAAAAGATAAGTAGTAAAATTATTGTTAAATAAGAATTAAATTAAATAATTAGAAAAAAAATCAGAAATAATAAATTAAACTAATTAACAATTTACCAACAACTTGTTAATTTAGGTAGAAAGAGTTTGATTTCTTTGAAGTATGGTCTTTATTGAGTTCAAACTTTGTGTATAAAGAAATGAGTGTTAAAAGAGTTTTTCTTAAAAAATGGTTCCACAAAATTCGTTTTTGGATTAGGTAAGTTCAAAGTGACTACCAAATAACAAATCGGGAAGTTAAAATAAAAGAAAAAGAAAACTATGGTTTTAAGGTATATCAGATTACTTGGGTAAAATAGTAAGATGAAAGTCCATTTCATTGTAGTAGTAGTCCCATGAAAGGATCACTCAACAGATTCATTAATTAAATTCTTGAACGCTTAACAAATTATACCTTAATAAATTTTTATATATATATGTATTATTAGTTGAACGTAATTTTCAGATGAAATTTAATGTCTCTCTATTTCGTTTCTGCTCTCGCATTCCTTTTTATTTTATGCTTCTCCCCTCTCAAATTCAACAATCAAAAGAATACATATATATGTATATATGTATGTATGTATATTTAATGAAACTGGTGTTGTTAGGGATTTTTTTTTTTTTTTTTTTTGATAAAATAAAATATCAGCGGAGACAAGGGGAAAATCCCTATACCATTTCTGCACAGCGCAGTGATTTCTTAAATGCAAAACTTATAATCTAGAGGATCTACAAGAAATTAATTAGTCAGTTCTTTTTTTTTTTTTTTTTTTTTTTTTTTTTAAAATTTGAAATTTATGATAGCAAACAATAAAGTTTATTTGGAATGGTTAAAATGTTAATGTACCTTTATATATTACCCACAAATAAGAGATATGATAAGAAATGATTGTTTTAATAATAATAATTTTACTTATGAAATGTCATAAGTTCGATATAATGAAAAATCTTTATAATATATATTTAAATAAATTACTACTAAGAGATATCTAGTGATATACGCCCATTTAGATTTTTTTTTTTAATAAAAAATTTGATAAGTTTTCATTTTAAATTTTGTTAATTAATTTCCTTTAAACTACAAAATATTATAAAGTTTTATCTTTCATGTAACTCAAAACTTATGAGTTTTTCAATTATAATTAAAATTACAATCAATTGAGTCAAACCTCTTCAATACTTAATCTATCTTAGAAATTTTCTTCATACATTAATTTTGTAATTAATAAATATTTCTGTATTTATTTATTAATTTTTAAGATACATATTTGTTTTTCAAATTGGGTGGTTGATCCTGAAATTATGAAGAAAACAATATGTTGCAAATTTAATAAGATGGACTACTACTTCATGATAGGGTTGACAATATATATATATTCTTAATGGCTATTAATGCTTTTATTAACCCACAACGAATTGTACGTGATCCGGTCAACAACTACGCACTATAAGTATAGTGGATAGGATGGTGGTAATTCAATTAAGGCATTCTTCTCACAATACTAAAAAAGAATATAACTTAAATCTATTTTTATATATTATTATATATTTATTTTTTATTTCAATATGAGACGAAATATTACCGTATCATTCTCATGATACTCGAAAGTCTTTAAAATGATATAAGTATTTAAATTTAATTACGTAAGACCAAATAAGCTGCGTGGATATGCACAACTTGTTTGCTCCAATGGGTTTCCACCAAAGCTCTTTTCAATTATATATATATATATATATATCTTATATATATAAGATTACAATTAAAAGACATGATATTGTAATTTTATTGAATAATTTGGATTTTAATGTCTTTTTGGTTTTCATCTTAATAATTTCACTCTTTTCTTTTTAACCTTTTAGTTTTTCTCTTTTAACTCTTTATCTTCCATTTTTGTTTTCTTTTATCCCAATTATTTTATAATTTTTTCATCTTCACTATTTTATTCTATTAATTGAGCATAATATATGCATAATCAATATAACCAGTTTTTCATCCTTACTTATAATTTTTTTCAAGTACAGTCGAACCCCTCTCGTCCACCCTCGGCTGGTCTGCCACTCCGATTGATTCGACCATAGGTATTATCATTACTGTATTTTCCTTTTTCACTTTTCCCTTAATTTCCTCCCTTATTTCCTCCATTATTTACTCCTTTATTTACTTTGTGACCCTCCGTGACCTTCCTCCACTTTATATATATATATATATTATATTGTATGTATAGATATATGTATATATATATCGGCAACCATGGGCAACAAAGGCAAGCCACGGAAATAAAAGAAAAGACAAATTTCTCCCAATTTTGTCATATTTGTCATACTAGTGAAGAGCTCAATGACGACCAGATTATTACAGATGTTTTGGAAAATAATGGTGAAGACACTGTGAACGAGGATTCGGACGGTGATAGAAAATCTATAACTGACTTTTTTTCTAAGTAATTTTTTACTACATATGTCTATATACATACTTATATTTGTATAATGCTTACATTCAAATTTTTAGTATTACATATGTACATAAATAAATTTTTTTTGTATATTCGGATAATCCGACCTTTTTTGCGTTCCGACCATACCCCCAGTCCCAAAGATGACGCATTAGAGGGGTTCTACTGTATTATGTACAAGTGTGTTAGTATTATTATTTTAATATAATTAATTCTTTTTCTACATGCTTCTCTTTCTTCATCATACAATAAACTTCATCATGTACAAAATATCGTAAAATGTCTTCCATCTAATTGTAAATTTTTTCTAACTAAAGTTTTATTATTTTTAATGTTTTTTTTGTCTTTATTTTATGATGATGTTTATGATTTTTTATTTTTATTTCAATTATTTTTAAATTAAACATTTATGTACAATAACCTTTCAAATTGTTTATGATAATGTTTAGGTTTTTTTTTTTTTATTTATTTAATTTTTTTAATTAAACATTTATGTACAATAACCTTTCATATTCTTTATGATGATGTTTAAGATTTTTTATTTTTATTTAATTTTTTTAATTAAACATTTATGTCTAATAACCTTTCATATTCTATATTATGATGTTTAGGAGTTTTTTTTTTATAAAAAATTAAATATATATGTATATGTAGACACTGAAATTTTATTTATATATTTAAATATATATAATTAATTTTAATTATATATTTAAATATATATTGAAGATATTGAAAGATTTTGGTCATGCGATGAGTAACACATGACAAACTAATAACCATTGATTGTCACTCTCTTCATCTATAAATAGAGACCAAGGGATTTGAAAATCGGAGGTAAAATCGGTGGTGGCAGAAAGAAGAAAAGAAACTCTAACGATTCCCTTCGGGATCGGGTCTCGTATTTCAAATCCATTCCGAGATCCAACCCAAAAAGGCCTTCGGATCCACGACGAAAAGAATCGGTGGAGAAATACAAAGATTCGTGCCCAATATCAAATACATATTATTATCTTGTGACATATATATTTTTGATTATTTATTTTGCAGATAATAATCAATTTTTTTTTATTGTTCACAGTATCATTTCACATTCTTATTATAACCTTTTAATTTTTTTTTTCTAATTTTTTTGTTAATATATTTTGTATCAAAATATGTAATTATGATTGTGTTTAGGGATTTTTATTCACTTTAATTTTTATTTTAATTTTTTTTTGTTATTATATTTTGTACCAAAAAAATGTAATTATAATGTTTAAAGTTTTTTTTCCGTTGACCCTCCTCATAATGTGAGTAGACATTAAATTTAAAATTATAAAATTTTCTCCCTCTAATTTATATTAATATTTTTGTTATTAAAAAATATTTTTTAGTTTTTAAATGATAAAAACAAAACACATTTTGTTATCTATTATATTTTTAATATTTTATTTTTTTAAAATACATTTCATGATGAGAAAATATTTATCTATATTATATAAAATCTTTTAAAAGAATTTCTTTAATTCCTATTACATAATTAATCTAAATTTTTATAATTTTTTTTTATTATTATATTGATCTTTTAATTTATAGATATATATGATTTTTTTATACTTCAATAATAGTTTTTTAATGTAAGATTACAAAATTTTATATAATAGTATTTTATTTTTTTTAATATCTTTCAACTTTTTATTATTCATTATGATTAAATAATATATTTTAAATATTACAATATTTATATAAAATGAATAAAAAAAATAATTGATAAATCGATGGAAAAAATTTAACTATAGATTAAAAAAAATAAAATTAAATAGACATCTCACACCTGAGTGTGGATTGTCTACCTACCTAGTATATATATAAAAGATTCTTTTAATCTTCCATTCATTTCAGTTTAATTTTGTAGACAAAATTAATCTTTTAAAGAAAAATTAGTAAAAAATTAACTTAATTAAATTGGTAAATATGGTCGGTCAGCTGATTTAAATATGGTGCAATGTAACTATAATGGAAAATGGGATTTTCTGGTCAAACCTAACGTCCCGTTGAATACAAAATTAAAGCATAATAAATAATGTCAATGGCGGAACCGTTTCTTTTTCTTCCTTTCTATGATATTTCTTGCCAACTTAATGAAGGTTGGTGAAGTCCCCCTTTGGCTTGGCTGGATGAAAGGTTCCTTTTTTAATAAAATAGCCATATTTCTCTGGACATTCATTGTTTTAGTCCAAGTTGGGCTGTTGATCTTCAAGATAAAGAACAAGTTATATATATATGATCCAACTCTTAAAACCCAAATTTAATTAATAATAGTATCAGCTTTATTGCTAATTATTGTGTATTAGACTTCTTATCAAGAATATATTTATATATATTTGTGTTCAATCCACGTATAATAGACTACAATAAATCATTAGATTGAACATTTGCTGATTTTTATCAGCATAATACTTTTGCAATTGTTAATTGAACAAAAATTTGTTAGTTTAATCAATTTTTTCCCAATTTTTATCATTTTATAATTTTATTTTTTAGCAATATACTATTTTATAATACCAATTTTGAAGATTGATTTCTGATCAACTTAAGAACTTGCAACAAGTTTATACATGTTCTAACATGATTTCAAAAGTTAGAAAGTTCAAGAAACGAGTTAGAAAGTAAAGATTATTAAATGGGTCCTACCTATCTTATGTGGAAGATGAATTAAGTCTCTTTGTTACTTTGTTTACAAACAATTTGCGTCACTTCGAGAGATAACATCGCATGGTGGTGGTTCTGGAATATCGTAATGCTAGGCACGTATGTATACATACACCATGAGTGTGAATAAATCGAGAATCTCGACATGGAAGACATGATAAACACGAATATAAAAGCTCAAATAATTAGAGATGAATCTCTTTAAGTAAAATAATTCAAAATATAGAAGATAAGTAAAGTTATTATACTTAATTACACTTAATTCTCTCCATATTCATACTTCAGTATATTTATAAACTCATCTGAATATATTGTAGACCTTCTCTATTCATTTTCTAACTTAAGTATCAAATGGTCTAAATAAAATATATCTCTACCCCAAACTTACCTTTTGAAGGAATCACAGTCAACATACATTTGGAAGTTAAGAGAACTTGCGCTAATTCATCTTTGTCACCGTAAGTGCTTATGTAAAACTTGAATAAATTTTTGACACCATCAAATTTTATATGTAATTATGTGTTTGGAATTAGAGTGAATTCCAGTAAATGACCACACATCGTTATTTGTAATGCTAACGTTTTTATTTTTTATTTTAATCTGAACAGAGATTTTTATTGAAAAGAAAAAGAGAGTATATGCATATAGTGGGGTCCAACTAGCATTGATAAGGGGTATAACTACTAGTTTTTGTCTGAATTTGATCTTCAGTTAGAAAACAAAGCAAAACTAAACCCGAAAGATAAAAACATAAACATGATAGAAAACTATTTATACTAAATATAAGTGTAATAGAAAGTTAGAAAAGTTTGAGAAATCAAAGAGCGATCTTCAATTGGTGGATTGTCCAAAATCATGAAAATACTGTCCGTTGTTATTGTCTGTCGGATTCCCGTATCGCTTGCATGGATGACTAGAACTCAACAACCAAGCTTGTGTCCAAGAGAACTACATAGAAATAGTGAAAAACCACGTAACTGATAAAGTAACATAATTACTTACATGCTTCAACATAATTTCTTCTTGCCAAGACCTTCTCTTTATTAAAATGGTAATGTACCATCATCTGTCAAAAGTGATCATCCATGTTTTCCCTCCTGTGTTGCGACTCTAGACTTGCATTTTGCAAAATTTGGAATTTCATGTGCAAATTGAGACTAAACATCTGGATGCTGGCATCAAACCATTCCAAGCAATGCTTTGATTCCATTTTCAGACTTGAGCCCTGTTTGTAGTTTATCATTCCCACAAGGTCTACTTTAGCTCCTGGTACCATTTGTAGAGTTTGTGGATCTTCTGCATAATTTGTTGTCATGGGTAGAAGACAAATTCCACCTTGAGCCATTATGAGCTCGTAATTTGATTCATTTATTGCTAGATTGGCAATTGTACCAGCTACTATTCTATGGATGGCTTCACATTCATAGCTCCTAAGAAGCACCAACAATGATGATAGACCACCAACTTCTACAATTTTTTCTTGATCTACTTCTTTGGCGGCTAGGTTAGCCACTACTATCATAGAATGTATTCATACATTTGGGTCATCTAACTCTAGCAAAGTCAATATCTTGTGCATTCCAACTTGTTCATGCAAATTCACAATAGATGGTCTCTCTCCATTGAACCCATCATTCAATTGCAAATGCATAAGTGAAAGAAGAGAATCAAGAGCAACAGAACCATTCCCAATTCTATCTCTATCAAGATAGTTTCTAGGTTGATTTGCTTTCATGGTCAGTTGTGACAGTTGACTTCGTAAAATTGTTACTTCTTGCTCAAGTTTCTACTTCTGATGACTCTCCTCTTTAAACATTTTTTGAAGTTCAAAAATATCAGAGCTTCCACCAGCCTTTAGGTTGGTAAGATTATTCACTTCTTCGACAACCTTCTTAAGATGAATTTATTTTTGAAGTGACTTTCTCAGTTCAGTGACTTCGTTAGTACTAGATGGTAAGTTACCCTCTTTGGCATATGAACTACCAGTGAAGCCATTGTTTATATGCTTTTGGTGATTAAGCATCCACTTCTCTTCCAGCTTCTTAATTGATTCCATGTAATCCATTTAACATTTCATTTTCTCCTCCTTTATGGCATCAACAAAATCTCTCTTAGCTTCTAAGATTCTCTTCTGTGTTTCTAACCTAATTCTTTCAACCTCATCGTCATAATTTTTCTTTTGTATTTCATTCTCTGCAATAAGCTTGTCTTGTAGTATCTCAAGCCTTTTAACCAAACATTTATAACCAAATTCCTCTTTGATTTTCAACATATTTTGTAACCTTTCCTTATCAATCATAGGTTATATGGTTGGAACAACCTGAGTCAACAATCCAATCATTCTTATAATTAATTTGATTGGATGTTGTTGTTGCAAAGGTTAGCTCCTCTTCATCTGCAGCAAATGATGACTCAAAATCTAATTTGTCTTCGCCTTTTGAAGTTGCGACATTACTTTCCATGACCTCTTCTTTGACTAGCAATCTTTCACCATGTGACCATTCTTCCCACATTTGTAGTATTTTCTTTCAAACATATTTCCATTTTCATGATTCTTTGAGCCTCCTCTGATATGATTATCCTCTTTGCCTTGGTGACTTCTCGACTTGCTTTTATTCTTATTGGATCCACATGATGATGTGTGATAGCATATTAATTTACATATTTTTAACCTCTTATACTTAGTATTTGTTGCGTCTTTTTTTATCATTTCTTGATTTTATTTGTCATTTGATTATTAAAATAAATTTGAATTTTTATATTTTAATAAATTGATGGGCTCTTAATTTTATTCTTTATTTAGGGTTAATTTGCAAGGAAGGTTTGGCTCAAGTATGATCCCAATCGTGAGCCCATGTTAAGCTCAATCTTTTAGTCCAAATATAAAGTTCAGGAAAAGGGGTTAAGCCCATAATTAGGCTGGATTTAATAAGGCCCATAATCAAGGTTGGGAAACCAATGTAAAGAGAGGAAAATTGGGGTTAGTCTTGAATTTTTTTTTTTTTTTTTTTTGGTAAATAAGGAGTCATATATCATTAGAAACCTCGTCGGAGGGGAGTACAAAAGTACCACCACGGTCACAAAGTACCTCGGGTGGGATAGTAGTTAAGTCTAGTTTACCACTAAAAGTAGAGGTTCTAGCCCAAGCAGCAAGCTTATGAGCACAAAAATTACAGTTGCGATTTACATAATTAATAGACCAAAAAGATTGCTTCTGCAAAAATGCTCGACCAGTTGAGATTTGTTGTCTAGCTCGCCAATCAGCAAATTGATCCACCCCACGAAGGGTAAGCACCACCTGCAAAGCATCCCCTTCAAAAACAGCAGTCTCCATCCTCGGATCTTCCACAATATGAAAGGCTTGGATAGCCGCTTCCATCTCCGCACAAAACGAGTTACCGGAGAAGAAGTGGTTAGCCCAAGCCCCTAACACAGTCCCAAAATGATTTCGCAAAACAATAGCATAAGTAGCAACATTATCAAACAAAGAAATATCAAAATTAAACTTAACACATCCCAAGGAAGGAGGGGCCCAAAGCACCATTGAACATGTCTCCTACGTCTAGCTTCCCATCTTTGTTCCCCAGCTATCCAGTATTGTTTACTCAACCTACAGATTACAATAGTGACCTCCTCCCATTTTGGCATCATCCCCCCCAGCCTGATCTTGTTCCTAAGCAACCACAACTTTTCAAACACAACAGCCCCAAAGTGTAGCATCTTACGCTTATCCTCCTCTTCCAGCAGGAATGAGTTATTCTCATCCAATAAAATAGACAGCCACTTAATCCAACCAAGTGATGCAAATTGATTAATACAAATCTGCCACGGGGATTTTAACCAACACAAGTGCAACAATAGGGCAATCAAACATAAAATGATCTATAGTTTCAACCGAGTCATTACATAGAAAACAACAAAGATCATTCATAGGGAGGAAGTTCTTTATACGGTCCTTAGTAGGGACAACATTGTTCAACAATTTCCAAATCAGCATCTTATGCCTCTCATGAAGTGTAGACTTCCACAAGAAATCCCATAGTCTTTTGTCCAATCTAGAAGCACAACTAAATCTATCTCGGTTATTTGTTCCGTAAGAAGACCTTACAGAGAATGCTCCTGACTTGGAGGGGCACCAAACAACTGAATCATGTTCCCGTGGGAATATAGGGATGCTGAGAATAACATTAGAGATATTAACCGGAAAAATAGACTGTATGAAATTCAGATTCCAAGCAGTCTTATCCACATTCATGAGATCAGAAACAAGACTTACATGATTAGGGATCGTCACACTTGTTGGGCAGCTTGAAGCCGGGGATATCGGGCAGCCAGGGATCTTCAACAATTCGAACAGTGGAGTGATGTCCAATGCGATAACATAGTCTATTATCAAGAGAATCCTTGCAATTCATAATTCCATTCCACACCCAAGAAGAAGCTTGGGAAGTCCTTCGAAAGTCTGCGACACGTCTTCCTCTTAGGTACTTAGATCTTATAAGTTTCACCCAAGTCCTACTAGGTTCCGTGCACACCTTCCAACCTAACTTAGTTATGTAAGCAACATTCATATCTCTAACACGACGGATTCCCAACCCACCCACTTGTTTTGGAGTACAAATGTTCTCCCATGCCCGAAGGGATAGAAATCTTTTGCCCTCATCAGTCACCCCCCACAGAAATCTCCGAGAAAGTCTATCCAACTTGTTACACAAACTCACAGGTAGAAGAAAAACCTGCATTACATACGATGGGATAGCTAAGGCCACCGCTTTAACCAAAGTATTTCTACCCGCCATAGATAAATGCTTCGTCTTCCACCCTGCCAACCTATCTGCCAGTTTATCCGCAATATACCCAAAATCAGCAGCTTTAGACTTAAACTTGCGGAAGGGACTGCCTAGATATTTTCCTGTATGTAGGCACTCCCGCATAGACAAAATTCTGCACAGGTTCACTTTTACACTCCTTGGCACATTAGGACTAAAATGTATATCCGACTTTGCCCAATTTATCTTTTGACCCGACCAGCTGCAATATAAATCCAAACATGCTTTAACTTCTCCGACCTCGGACTCATCAGCCTTACAATAAATAACTAAATCATCCGCATAAGTGAGATGGGTGATGCGGGGGCTAGTCCGAGAGATTTTAATGCCACTAATTTTCCCTCCTTCTTCCGCCCTAGCAATGATACGAGACAGCAAATCCGCAAGTAATGTGAATAACGCTGGGGACATTGGATCCCCTTGTCTAATACCTCGCGACCCCGGAAAAAAGCCATAAGGGGATCCATTCACAAGCACCGAATAATGGGCAGTAGAAACACAATTCAGAATCAAATTACTGAAATTTTCGGAAAAACCGTGAGCACCAAAGATAGACTTTAGAACATCCCACTCCACCATGTCATAGGCTTTGGCCATGTTCACCTTCACCGCAATAAAACCTTTCTTTCCCTTTCTAGAATTAAGGTAGCACATCACCTCATGATTGATGATAACATTATCCAATATAGACCGGTGAGGAATAAACGCCGATTGAGAAGGATGGATAATGTTATCAAGATGAACTTTGATCCGAGAGGCAAGTATCTTCGTGATAACTTTGTAGATAACATTGCATAGAGCAATAGGCCGAAACTGGTCGACTTTATTTGCAGCTGCCCGTTTAGGTACTAAGGTGAGAAAAGTGTGATTAACCGCCCAACTAATTGTGTCCCCTTTGAAAAAACTCTGAATAACACTAACAACATCAACCCCAATAGTATTCCAGAATTCTTTATAGAATATCGGACTCATTCCATCGGGTCCCGGACTTTTGTTTCCCTCCATAGAGAGGATTGCCACTCTGATTTCTTTTAAATCCGGAATTCCCACAAGTGTCACATTAGCAGCATCATCCAAAGAAGGCACAATTAACCCCTGCAAATCAGAAGGAAAACAATGCTCCTCGCTATGGAAGAGGTTAGAGTAGAACTCAACAAAAAGTTGGCCAATACAATTTGGATTTGAGACTCGCCCAAAGGAGTCATCAAAAATAAAAGGAATATGATTATACCTCCTCCGAGTGATTGTGGATAAATGAAAAAATCGGGTATTAGCATCCCCCTCAAGTAACCAATTAGCTTTAGCCTTCTCTTTCCACAAGATGCGTTCTCTCGTTAGAATTTCATCTAATTCTCGAGAAACTAATTCCTCACGAGCAATAGTGAGATTGGAAGTTGGGGTTAGTCTTGAACTTACGAATTTTTTTTTTCTTAATTAGTTTTAGACTTGAGTAGAGATAGAAGAGAGATGGAAGAGAAAATGACCACCTAAAACCCTAATTTTGTCCAAGAAGAGATGATTTTGGAGAAAATTTGGAGTTCATGATCAACATCAATTCATATGCTAATTTCTAATTTTGAATTCATTGTTCTTATGATTTAATGTTTAATCGATTGATATTGAAGATTATTGAGATTAAAATTGATTCTTGGTAATTATTGATTGAATTGAGTTGAGATTATTGTTTATGATTGATTTCAATTTTAAGCATTTTTATGGATTCATAAATTGTCTTGATTTATCACGAATTTTAAATTGAACTTGAATTGATTGATTTGGGCAATTATCTAGGATATAAATTTTTATGTTTAAGTAGAATTCTAATGGATTTTTGGTTGGTGAAATGAATGTTAATTAGAGATTCCATTTAGTATTCAATCAAAGAATTGGTGTAATAACCCGAAAATTTATCAATGAACGAGGAAGAATTTAATTCGGAACATTGATCTTGGATTGAAAATACAATCTTATACTTTCATTTTTCTCGTATTTTAATTAGTTTATTATTCTCATAATTCCATAAGCACAAAATCCCCTTTTTATTAATATTGATTTCTTATTAATTAGTTACGATTTAAATTTTTAGGGAAACGACTTGGTGAACACATTATGCTGTTCATCGTTTAATTTAAATTAATCTTGAATGGTTTAACGACAATATCTAAGTCTTCTTGACCTGTAAGAAAATTTTCAAATTCAACAAGGGATGGCTCCGTAGGCCATCCTTAAATTGAAACAATGATGCTCTTGAATTATTGCTTCAAACCATGAATGATTATCCTTGTTTCACCAATAGGAACCTCCGCATCCCGTTGAAATTTCCTGACATGGTGACTTCACTTTGTGAAAGTATTGTGCGACCTATACTTTTTAGGAGTTAAAGCTTTGTATCATTTTTCTTGGAGAATAACTTGGCAAACGTATCCCAAGCATCTTTAGGAGTTTCCGAATTGTGGATATGTTCCAAAACCTCCTCTTTAATGGTCGTCTTTAATATGAACATAGCTTAGCACATCTTCATTTTCTAGTGGAATCACGTCGTTTTCATTTACAACCTCCCATAAATCTTTACCTTGTATATAGGACATAATACAAGTAGACCAAGAGTTATAGTTGTTGTTGTTCAGTTTCTTGATTCTACAGATCACTCACTTCATGAATATCGTCTATTGTTATTGTAGTGTTGTTTACCGAATACCCATGAATTTGAGGAAATTCGACTCCGATACTAGATTGTTGAACAACATATCACTATACAACAATCTACAAATTATAATTGACAGAGAATATGTTATTGAAAGATTGAGAGAGAATATACTACTAAAAGATTGAGATAATATATTATTAATATTATTATTTTTTTTGGATACCTACTTACTCATAATATTAAGCCACCAACCACTCCTAATATCCTAAGAAACAAATAAATAACTCCTAAATATTAGGATAATGACAACTAAATAAAAAATGAAATAAAATATTTAGTAAAAGGAATAATTCCTAAGCTAAATTTAACTTCTTCAATAAAATATATATATATATATATATCATAAAATTTTTACTAATAAGTTTATTGGTGAAATAACTTGAACACCTATTCACCAAAAAAAAAAAAAAAAAAAAAAAAAAAAAAAAAAAAAACTTGAACACCGAATTAAATATGTAACACACCTCTTCTAGGAAATGTCAGCCTTGACGATGGAGGCTCTGGGAACATTCCCATTTTTCTCCAAGCAAAAAGAAAAAATTAAATGACCAAAACAAAGTAGTAGTTGTTAACGCATTACGAAAACATGAACCACACGTGATACACGTACATATAAACGAAACGAAGTCTCTTTGAAATTTCCACGTGTGAATCGCTTTTTGCAATTTATGGACAAATCATGATGAGTGGATCCAAGGGAGTCCATATCTATACACAAAATATATATATATATATATATATATATATATATATATATATATATATATATATATATATATATATATGGTCACCATACCATACCTTGTCTTATTTAGTTAAACAATAAGAAGAAAAGAAGAAGAAGAAAAAAAAATGGATCCATTGGGTGCCATCAAATATCATTTACTTCTACTTCTTATCGTTACTTCTTTGATGAGTTCTCTTAAGGGGGTTTCATCTTCTACACAAGAAGCAGAAGCTCTTCTCAATTGGACATCTTCTTTTTTAAACAAGAAAAATCCCCTCCTCGCTTCATGGAATCTTCAATCCGTCAATGGAAGCACCAATTTTTCTACTGCAAAAGCAACTTCCAGCCCTCCGTGCACTTGGTTTGGTGTTTCATGCGTCGGTGGAAGTGTTCATGGTTTGAGCCTTACAAACTCTGATATATATGGTACACTCTATGAATTTCCATTTTCGTACCTTCCAAATATTCGACATCTTGATTTGAGTAAGAATAAATTTTCAGGTGTATTGCCATATTTAATGAGTAATCTTACCAAGTTATCGTTTTTAGATCTATTTGATAACGAACTTTCTGGTTCAATTCCTGATGAGTTTCACTATTTGAAACAATTTAGATATCTTAGATTATATAACAATCGGCTTCGTAGTTATATTCCTACTTCACTTTGTAATTTGACTAATTTGATTATTTTAAACCTTAAAAATAATTCATTAATTGGTCGAATTCCTAAGGAATTGGGAAATCTAAAGGTCTTAAAATGTCTTGGATTAGGAGCGAACCAACTTTCTAGTTCGATTCCAAAGGAATTGGGTAATTTGACCTATTTAGCACATTTGATACTTTCCAAAAATAGAATTTCTGGTTCGATTCCGAAGGAGTTGGGTAATTTGACCTATTTAACACATATGATGCTTTTCCGAAATAGAATTTCTGGTTTCATTCCTTTTGAATTGGGTAATTGCAAGTATCTTATTAGGTTAGGATTAGACAATAATTTACTTAGTGGGCACATTCCAACATCACTAGCTAATTTGACAAATTTGACTCATTTAGGCCTAAGCTTCAGTAGATTTTCTGGAGCTCTTCCAATTTCATCAACAATTTTAGTTAAGTTTCAAATCACCGATAACCAAATCATTGGCCCATTACCAGAACAACTGTGCGAAAATGGGAAGCTTGAAAAAATTGCAGTTAATGGTAATAAATTGAGAGGACAAATTCCAAGAAGCTTAAAGAATTGTTCAAGCTCGTTAAGAGCTCGTTTTCAAGATAACCAACTTTCTGGAAACCTCTCGGAGATGTTTGGCATCTATCCAAACTTGTATTTCATGGAACTCAGCAACAATAATTTCAGCGGAGAAATTTCAAAAGATTGGAGCAAATGCAAAAACTTGACAGCACTCCATATTGCCAACAACTACATCACGGGGCATATACCTAAAGAAATTGGAGATTTAACAAGTTTGGGAGTTCTTAATCTTTCTTTAAATAAGTTAGGAGGAGAAATACCCAAGGAATTCGGTAAGCTTAGCTTCATGCTAAAGCTAGACTTGAGAAATAATCAAATTTCCGGAGGGATACCAAAAGAATTAGGGTTTTCAACAAAATTGAACTATCTTGACCTTTCCTCAAACTCCTTGAACAAGTCAGTGCCAACAACTTTGGGTGATTGCCATGAGCTTTTTTACTTGAACTTGAGCAATAATTTTTTGAGCCAAAAGATTCCAACAGAATTGTCTAAATTAGCCAACCTGAATTATCTTGATTTGAGTCGAAATTTATTTGAAGGTGAAATACCGTCTGAATTTGGAAGTTTTTTGGTTCTCAATACGCTGAATCTTTCCAGGAACAAACTCACTGGGCAAATTCCAAAAGTCTTCGAAGTAATGCCAACTTCAGTCCACATTGACTTGTCTTTCAACAATTTGGAAGGTCCTGTTCCTCATGGTGGACCATTTAAGAATATCACATTTGAACAATTACAAGGAAATAAAGGTTTATGTGGTAATATTTCAGGGTTGCAACCGTGTCCAAGTCCTCATTCTTTGGTAAAGCATGCAAAAGTCGAATGGTACAAAAATGTTATAGGCATGATTCTTTTCCCACTTCTTGGAGTGTTTATTCTAGGAATGTGTGTTTTCTATGGACTTTCCAAATCACACAAGCAAAGGAAAATAAATAGAATAAATACTACAAAAGTACTTGTGGATAGAAATTTATTTTCCATATGCACATTTGATGGAAAAGAATTGTATAAGAAGGTCTTAGAAGCCACTGGGGAGTTCAATGAACAATTCTGCATAGGAGAAGGAGGTTATGGTAAGGTTTTCAAAGCCGAACTCTCCCCCGACAACATAGTTGCAGTGAAAAGGCTTCATTCCTGTTCAGAAATGGAAGATCATAACGGGTTCTTTAATGAGATTAGAACATTGACAATGATCAAACACAAGAACATTGTAAAACTTCTTGGTTTTTGCTCAAGTGTTCAACACTCCTTTTTAGTGTACGATTATCTTGAACGAGGAAGTTTAGCGAAAATTCTGAAAATTGAAGAAGAAGCAAAGAGACTAGATTGGTTCATGAGAGTGAATATTATTAAAGGGATTTCATATGCTTTGGCTTACATGCATCATGATTGTTCTCCCCCGATTGTTCACCGTGACATATCAAGCAAAAATATTTTGCTTGATTCTGAGTACGAGGCTCATGTTTCTGATTTTGGCACTGCAAAACTTCTCAAGATTGATTCTTCCGATCAAAGTACAGTTGTTGGTACGTACGGGTACATTCCACCAGGTAATTAATACTCTTTTCAATTCTTTTACTTGTCAAGTTTTATTCTTATAAAAAGAAGGTGCATTATTGGTGTTTTTACTTAATATGCTTATAATTAATGCTTGACAAGTAATACTTATTAAAATCAAATGATATTTTAGTATTTTCAATCAAAGTCAATCTTAAAGAATATGATTTTTATCTATGATTATTAGTAAAAGAAAAACGAATGGAGTAACAATTTTACTACCAAATTAAATTTAGAAAAATTAGTCATTTTAGTTTTTTAAGGGTTTTGTTTTGTCTGATTGTTTTGTCTGATTGTTTTGTTTTTTAATGATCACAAGAAGACAATATAAGGATAAAAAAAAAGACAATACGAACTATATTAACTTATTTTCCTTATATGTTTTCTACAATTAGGAAATGATTGATTGTATGATTATGATTAAAAGATTTTTAATGTCTTTCAGAGGTTGCCTACACCACAAAAGTAACTGAAAAGTTCGATGTTTATAGCTTTGGAGTGTTAGCACTGGAGATAATCAAAGGGAAGCATCCCGGTGAGTACATCAACAAGCTAGCATCTTCTCATCAAACTACTAAAAACCTACAACTGGTGGAAGTTCTTGATCAAAGGCTTCCTTATCCGACTCCAGATATTGAAAATATTTTGATATCAGTTATTATGCTTGCTAGCAATTGTCTGAATTCGAATTCCCAATCTAGACCAACAATGCAAAATATTTCTAGCATGTTATCAAGTGCGGCCACTCAGCTTCAGTAATAAATATATTTTTGTAATTAACTTGTGATAACGTTAATGAAATAGTATCTACCAGAGTTTGTTAGTTGTTGTTTTTATATATATAATTATTTTTAGTTCCCATACTTATTTTTGAGTGTTTTTTTTATTATATTTTGACTAATTTTGTGTTTTTTTAATATATTAATTTAGGACTTTATAAAGTCTATACTTGTTTTAATTTAATTAAAAAAATTAAAATTGTGAGAAATAATGTTGACATTGAAAGTTCCTAATTTAACAAGAAGTTAGTCTATGAATAAAATTATAATATAAATTTATCTTCTTAGATATGTTTTTAAAAAAATGCCAATATATATATTATTTTATCCAACAAAACTTACAACATGAGACAGAAAATTAATCTAAAGACGTCTTTGAATCAAAGTTGACTGAGGAGTCTTCCAATTCACATTCCATTTAAACATTCACCTAACTTTTGTTTGTCTGTTTAATTTATGGCAATTCACGACTTCATCTATGCTTGAATACTATGTTCTTAGTTAGAGAGGTTAAATATTTTTTGTTAAGCCTTTGGTTTGGCATAATAGCAAAACACATTGTGAATGCTAAATGAAGTCGAGAATTCGACACTCGTTGACATGTAAGAGTTAGGATGAGGTCTTTCCCCCAAGTACGAGTTGGACTCTTCAGGTGCTACTTGAGCGGAATTTGGATTAATGGAGGTCTTGATAACTCTGAAAATCGGATGGTCCAACCAAAAAGTTAAATACTTTTTATTTTCATGATGAAATTCAGTAGATTTAGTCATTTGGACAATATATATATATAATAATTAGTGTTTGTATTTGAATAAAATTACAATTATTTATCGAGTTGGAGGAGTTTAAATAAAAAAAAAACACATAAAATTTTTATTTTACGTACATATTTTCATTTATTTTCTACGTTGTATTTAATTACTATATATATACATACAAGACAAAATGATTATTTTACCTATTAATCGAGACATTTACATAGAACATTGAATTCATATACTTTTGTGCTTCTACAATTTAACCACAAAGCACAATTTATTATTATTATTATTATAATTATTATTTTCCAAAAAATTTGAATTCACAAAAAAAAAAAAAAAAAAGAAACTCCAATTTTATAAAAAATGAAATTTCAGACTTAATGATGGAGCCTGAGGTACATTCCCATTTTTCTCCAAACAAAAAGAAAGAATTAAATGAACAAAACAAAGTAATACTAGTTAACGCATTATGAAATTTCCATGTGGGAATCGTTTTCTGCAATTAATGGACAAAAATCTATTTAAATTTGTGAATGGCTCATAATCATGAGGAGTGGATCCAAGAGAGTCCATATACATATAATATGTGTTTTAAAAAAAAAAATTTATACCCTCTATATTAGTTTAAATTTTTAGAGTAGGTAACAATTTATCACTCTTTAACATGGTATCAGAGCAAGAGATAGAAAGTTCAAATTCTATCTATTGAAATAAATTTAATCACTCTCTATTAACTTAAACTTTTAGATTATATGATAATTTATCTCTCTAAATATATATATATTTAGAAATTCAAGATCTTACAATTTTGATTTTATGTACATATATTTTCATTTTTTTTTTCTAAGTTGTATTTAATTACTATATATATACATACAAGACAAAATGATTATTTTACCTAATCGAAATGATTATATATATACATACAAGAAAAAATGAATTTCTTATATATATATATATATATATATATATATATATATATTCACCATATCATACCATGTCATATTTAGTTAAACAATAAGAAAGAAAGAAAGAAAAAAAAAAAAAAATTAACAATGGATCCATTCTGTGCCATCAAATATACTTTACATCTTTGATGGGTTGTCTTAATAGCGTTTCATCTTCTCCACAAGAAGCAGAAGCTCTTCTCAATTGGAAATCCACTTTTGTAAACAAGAAAAATCCCCTTCTCGCTTCATGGAACCTTCAATCGCTCAATGGAACCACCAATTTTTCTACTGCAAAAGCAACTTCCAGCCCTCCGTGCACTTGGTTTGGTGTTTCATGCGTCTGTGGAAGTGTTCATGGTTTGAGGCTTACAAATTATGATATAAATGGTACACTCCATGAATTTCCATTTTTGTACCTTCCAAATCTTCGGTATCTTAATTTGAGTATGAATAAATTTTCGGGTGCATTACCACATTTAATGGGTAATCTGACAAAGTAATCTCTTAACGACTAAGTCAACATTCCATTTAAGAAAGAAAAATGATTTTGAAACATAATAAGGTGAAAGCTATTACTCTCTTAGCACACAATAAAAGATATTCTCTCTCACATTTTCTTACTTATATTCCACACTCCAAATATTTTGAGAACTATCTAAATATCCTACATAGGTTTCTATTTTCAATGCTAACTTAAGTATTGGAAGGCCTAACTCAAACTTATGTGTGCACGTATCTTTGCCCTTTTAGCCATCTACAGAGAAAAAGATATTCTAATTAAGCAATCACAATTTTCTTGAAGTTGTAAAAGATGCCTTGTAGATTATAGAAATTTATTTAAAATTAGGTTTAAACTTAACAATTTAATTTAAAATATACGAAAATTGGTAAATTGGTAAATTTGGTTCCTTAATTTATATAATTTTTGTGATTTCATCCTATTTTATTTTTTGAACTATTTCATGCCTTAACTTAATAATTTGGTAATTAATTTCATCTCTTAACTTAATGATTTGGTAAATTTCATCCTTAACTTATATAATTTGGTAAATTTCATCCTTTAACTTAATAATTTAGTAATTCCATCCCTTAACTTAGTAATTTGGTAAATTTCATCCTTAACTTATATAATTTTTGGGATATCATCCTTAATAATACATTTATGAAATATAAATTTACAAATGTATGATATAATATCTTTGATGATATACAAATTTTTTTATTAAATGTAAATTTACAATAGTAAATTAAAAGATTTTGTATTAAAATTTATATTTTTACCCCTTTATTTTTTAGTATTATTATTTTAATTTAAGTTAATGGATAAAATTTACCAAATTATTAAGTTAAGGGATAAAATTTACCAAATTATATAAGTTAAGGGATGAAATTTACCAAACTATTAAGTTAAGGAATGAAATTTACCAAATTATTAAGTTAAGGGATGAAATTTATCAAATTATTAAGTTAAGGGATGAAATTTACCAAATTATTAAGTTAAATGATAAAATAATACAAAAAAATAAATTAGGATGAAATTACAAAAATTATAAAAATTAAGGGACCAAATTTACCAATTTTCTTACGAAAATTATAAATATTATATTTAATAATAATTTAAAATGACAATTGAAGCAGCGTTTTTAATAACTACTCATATATTTAATTAATAATTTATAAATTTTGTAAAACCTTTTTCTTGAAAAGAGAAATGCCAGCTTTATAATGTCCTCATAATTAATTTTATTTTGAGTTACAAACTATTGCTATATGCATTGAGAAGGTGTCACGACAACAGACTATGGGCTTGACAACACTCAATGTCAACTACTTGGTGTTGTTCTCTCTGCATAAAAAAAGATACTACAAGCTGACTATGACTACCTAAATCCATTCTTATATAGTATTAGACATTCACTTCATTTTTCGATGACTATGAGTATCTAAATGCATTCTTATATAATATTAGATATTCACTTCATTTTTCGATGTGTGACTGAGTAAATGATTATCCATTTTCCCATCTGTGTCGTGTGTTGCAGAACTTTGTTAAAGAAAGGTGGAGAGGAGACGCCACAGCTGTCCATAAACTTGAAAACTAAGTATTTTGTCTTTTTTCTTCAATTTCAATGTCATATGCCCTACTTGAAAACATGTATTTTGTCTTTAATTTATTTTATGAAAAAGTATTACTATGTTACAATTTGATATTCGAATCGACTATTAAGAAAGATTTATAGGAGAAGACTTTAAAAATTACAATATAACTAAAAATATCGAATAAAGTTATCCCTAATATGAATTAAACTTAAAATCTTAGTTAAAAAGTTAGATGAAAGTACCCAAGTAAGAGAAGTACCACACTAATTAGAGTATAATCATTTCTCATGTAAAGACTTTTATGTCTTTGTTATTTCGTGTCCAATTTCACTATCACTTTCCCTAAACCCAACGAGTACGTGGTGTAGTGTATGTGGTGGAGGAGAGTCAAAGTCTTCTATGACAACAAGAAGATTAGAGACTTGATAGAGGCTATAAATCGTGACCATCCATGCCATGTTCAGTTAAACAAGAAGGAAACCATGGATCCATTCGGTGCCATCAGATTTCCTTTACTTCTACTGCTTATAATTACTTCTTTGATGAGTTCTCTTGAGGGTGTTTCAGCTTCTGAACAAGAAGCAGCTGCTCTCCTCAATTGGAAATCCAGTTTTGTAAACAGGAAAAATCCACTACTCGCTTCATGGAACCTTCGATCCGTTAATGACACCAATTTCTCTACTACAAAAGCAAATACCAGCACGCCCTGCACTTGGTTTGGTATTTCGTGTGTCGATGGAAGTGTTCATGGTTTGAACCTTACAAATTCTGGTATAAATGGTACACTCTATGAATTTCCATTTTCATACCTTCCAAATCTTCAGTATCTTGATTTGCATGAGAATAAATTTTTTGGTGAATTGCCACATTTAATTGGTAATTTCACCAAATTATCTCGGTTGCATTTATCTGGTAACAAACTGTCTGATTCAATTCCTAATGAGTTTAGTTATTTAAAACAACTTAAAGATTTTAGATTAGATAATAATCAATTTTTTGGCTATATACCTACTTCACTTTGTAACTT
Organism: Cynanchum wilfordii; assembly: GCA_025388415.1. Lineage (NCBI taxonomy): Eukaryota > Viridiplantae > Streptophyta > Magnoliopsida > Gentianales > Apocynaceae > Cynanchum > Cynanchum wilfordii. The sequence continues at coordinate 127,263 of JAHSUH010003640.1, read as the reverse complement.
GACTAGTTTGACTAGTTTAGATCTTCATATTAATTCACTAACCGGTCTAATTCCTAAAGAATTGGGCAATCTAAAAGACCTTAGACATCTTTACCTAGGAATGAATCAACTTTTTGGTCCGATTCCAATGGAATTAGGAAATTTGACCTATTTGACTGATTTGGGACTTCACAGAAATAGACTTTCTAGTTTCATTCCTGTTGAGTTGGGTAATTGCAAATCTCTTGGTTTATTAGCATTAGGCTATAATAAATTTAGTGGGTACATTCCTAAATCACTAACTAATTTGACAAATTTGACTAGACTAGGCCTAAGCTTTAACCGAATTTCTGGAGCTCTTCCAATTTCATCAACCATTTTGGTTCATTTTCAAATCACCGGTAACCAAATCTTTGGCCCATTACCAGAACAACTGTGTAAAAATGGGAAGCTTGAAAAAATTGCAGTTAATGGTAATAAATTGAGAGGACAAATTCCAAGAAGCTTAAAGAATTGTTCAAGCTTGTTAAGAGCTCGTTTTGAAGATAACCAACTTTCTGGAAACCTCTCGGAGATGTTTGGCATCTATCCAAACTTGGATTTCATGGAACTCAGCAACAATAATTTTTATGGAGAAATTTCAAAAGATTGGAGCAAATGCAAAAACTTGACTGCACTCCATATTTCCAACAACTACATCACGGGGCATATACCTAAAGAAATTGGAGATTTAATAAGTTTGGGAGTTCTTAATCTTTTTTCAAATAGGTTAGGTGGCGAAATACCTAAGGAATTTGGCAAGCTCAATTTTATGCTAAAGTTAGACTTGAGAAATAATCAAATTTCCGGTGGGATACCTGAAGAATTAGGGGTTTTAACAAAACTGAACTATCTTGACCTTTCCTCTAACTCCTTGAACAAGTCAGTGCCAACGAGTTTGGGCAATTGCCATGAGCTTTTTTATTTGAACTTGAGCAATAATTTTTTGAGCCAAAAGATTCCAACACAATTGGCTAAATTAGCCAACTTGAATCATCTTGATTTGAGTCGAAATTTATTTGAAGGTGAAATACCGTCTGAATTTGGAAGTTTTTTGGTTCTCCATACGCTGAATCTTTCCAGGAACAAACTCACTGGGAAAATTCCAAAAGTCTTCGAAGAAATGCCAACCTCTGTCCACATTGACTTGTCTTTCAACAATTTGGAAGGGCCTGTTCCTCACGGTGGACCATTTAAGAATATCACACTTGAACAATTACAAGGAAATAAAGGTTTATGTGGTAATATTTCAGGGTTGCAACCGTGTCCAAGTCCTCATTCTTTGGTAAAGCATGCAAAAGTCAAATGGTACAAAAATGTTATAGTCATGATTCTTTCCCCACTTCTTGGAGTGTTTATTCTAGGAATCTGTGTTTTCTATGGACTTTCCAAATCACACAAGCAAAGGAAAATAAATAGAATAAATACTACAAAAGTACTTGTGGATAGAAATTTATTTTCCATATGCACATTTGATGGAAAAGAATTGTATAAGAAGGTCTTAGAAGCCACTGGGGAGTTCAATGAACAATTCTGCATAGGAGAAGGAGGTTATGGTACGGTTTTCAAAGCCGAACTCTCCCCCGACAACATAGTTGCAGTGAAAAGGCTTCATTCCTGTTCAGAAATGGAAGATCATAACGGGTTCTTTAATGAGATTAGAACATTGACAATGATCAAACACAAGAACATTGTAAAACTTCTTGGTTTTTGCTCAAGTGTTCAACACTCCTTTTTAGTGTACGATTATCTTGAACGAGGAAGTTTAGCAAAAATTCTGAACATTGAAGAAGAAGCAAAGAGACTAGATTGGTTCATGAGAGTGAATATTATTAAAGGGATTTCAAATGCTTTGGCTTACATGCATCATGATTGTTCTCCCCCGATTGTTCACCGTGACATATCAAGCAAGAATATTTTGCTTGATTCTGAGTACGAGGCTCGTGTTTCTGATTTTGGCACTGCAAAACTTCTCAAGATTGATTCTTCAAATCAAAGTACAGTTGTTGTACATTCCACCAGGTAATTCATACTCTTTTCAATTCTTTTACTTGTCAAGTTTTATTCTTATAAAAAGAAGGTGCATTATTGGTGTTTTTACTTAATATGCTTATAATTAATGCTTGACAAGTAATACTTATTAAAATCAAATAATATTTTAATCTTTTCAATCAAAGTCAATCTTAAAGAATATGATTTCTATCTATGATTATAAGTAAAATAAAAACGAATGGAGTAACAATTTTACTACCAAATTAAATTTAGAAAAATTAGTCATTTTTTAAGGGTTTTGTTTTGTCTGATTGTTTTTTTTTTTTAATGATCACAAGAAGACAATATAAGGATAAAAAAAAAGACAATAATAATAAAATACGAACTATATTAACTTATTTTCCTTATATGTTTTCTACACTTAGGAAATGATTGATTGTATGATTATGATTAAAAGATTTTTAATGTCTTTCAGAGGTTGCCTACACCACAAGAGTAACTGAAAAGTTCGATGTGTATAGCTTTGGAGTGTTAGCACGGGAGATAATCAAAGGGAAGCATCCCGGTGAGTACATGAACAAGCTAGCATCTTCTCATCAGACTACTAAAAGCCTACAACTGGTGGAAGTTCTGTTGAGAAATTTGTCAGGCTTGGTTGGTGGCCAAAATTGGTCAAGGATAGAGGCTTGGTTGGTGGCCAAATTTTGTCAAGAATAGAGGCTTGGTTGTTGGCCTAATTTTGAAGAAAAATGTCCCCTCTATTTTGCTATAAATAGAGGGGTTATTTAGCTTCTTCAAACACACAAAAAATACACCAAAACAACAAAGAAAGAGAGAGATCTTTGTGAGAGAAAAAGCTTCATGTTTAGAAGCTATACACGAGAGGAAAAATTGAGTCGAGTGATAGGCCTTTGTGTAGGCAAATAGAAATACAGTACGGTGTTTCTTGTACTCCTCATTTTGAGATTGTGTGATAATATATTTGGTGTGGGTCCGTGGACGTAGGCAGGTTGGCCGAACCACGTTAAATCTCGGTGTTTCATTTTCGAGCTTATTTTAGCATCTATTATTTTCTCGTCCCATATTATTATTTTGAGTCCCACAGATCTTGGGCGGGATTAGTAGCGTTCTAATTCCCAACAATTGGTATCGGAGCAAGGTTCGTAATTTCTCTTTAAATTCTTAGTATGCTCTGTGGTTGTAGTGTAGTCCGATCTTCCACATCAGAAAAGATTTTTTTTGAGTGGGAGCAATGGCGACAGAAGATAAAAGTTCCAAAATTGATAAATTTGATGGCAAAAATTTTGGATTTTGGAAAATGCAAATGGAGGACTATTTGTACCAGAAGGATCTATATAAGCCGTTGAAAGGAAAACCAGAAGAAATGAAAGACGACGATTGGGAGTTGCTTGATCGAAAAGCACTCGGTACAATCAGATTGACTTTGTCAAAGTCAGTCGCTTTCAATATAAAAAATGAGAAGACAACAGCGTCTCTTATGGCAGCTCTATCCAGTATGTATGAACAACCATCTGCAGCAAACAAAGTTCATTTGATCAAGAAATTGTTCAATATGAAGATGGTCGAAAGCGGAAAATTTGGAGAACATCTCAACGAATTCAATGAGGTAGTAGACCAATTATCCACGGTCGAAATCACTTTTAGTGATGAGGTTCGAGCTTTGTTAATTCTTGGGACAGTTGCCTAAAAGTTGGAACGGCACACGATCACGGCCGTTAGCGGCTCCAGCAGGCAAGTCTAAATTAAAGTTCGATGATGTTGTGAGCATGATCTTGACCGAGGAGAGATCCGGAGACAATCGGATACAAGTTCAACTTCCGGGGCCGCTTTCAACGTAGATAGTAGAGGTAGAAGTTCAAATAGAGGAAGATCACGATCCAAGCAAGGGAGAAATTCCAACAAGACTCGAGGTGACATCGAATGTTGGAACTGTGGCAAGAAGGGCCACTTCAAAAACCAATGCAAATCGCCACTCAAGGAGGAGAGTGGAAAGACAGAAGCAAATGTTGCATCGGAGGGATCGTCCAATGATGTACTCATTTGTTCGCTCGAGAGCAAGCAGGAGTCATGGATACTAGACAGCGGAGCATCATTTCATGCCACATCAAACAAAGATCTGTTCGAGAATTATGTTGCAGGAAACTTTGGAAAAGTTTATCTTGGAAATGACCAACCCTGCAATATAGTAGGCAAAGGAAGCGTCAACATCAAGTTGAATGGTTCAACCTGGAAGTTGAACGATGTTCGCAATGTACCGGACTTGAAGAAGAACTTGATCTCCATCAGACAGTTGGCCAAAGAGGGATTTGTGTCAACCTTCACTCAAGATGCGTGGAAGATTACCAAGGGAGCTTTGGTAGTTGCCAGAGGAGGACTAAGCGGAACCTTGTACATGACCGAAAATGCTAGTTTACTTCTAGCAGATGAGAAGATAACCTGCAAGATGTGGCATGAGAGACTTGGCCACATGAGCGAAAAAGGAATGAAGATAATGTTTTCAAATGGGAAGATTCCCAATTTGAAAGCTATTGAATCGGATCTGTGCGAGAGCGTGCGTGCTTGGAAAGCGAGGCGAGTGAGCTTCAACAGACAGGAAGAACCCTAAAACCAAAAAAAACTTGAGCTTATCCATACAGATGTATGGGGTCCAACTCCAGTCCAATCCATCGGAGGTAAGTCATATTTTGTGACTTTTATTGATGATCATTCCAGGAAGACTTGGGTCTACTTCATGCGACATAAATCCGAAGTGTTTCAGATCTTTAAAAATTGGAAAGCATTAGTAGAGACTGAAACAGGGTTGAAGGTAAAGAAGAAGCGCTTTGAGAAACGGGTGCGAGTATGAGGACACCGGATTCAGAAATTTCTGCAAAGACAACGGGATAAAGCTAGAGAGAACAGTGCCAGGAACACCCCAGCAGAACGGGGTAGCAGAAAGAATGAACAGAACGTTGACAGAAAGAGCCGGAAGCATGAGGCTACATGCAGGCTTGCCGCAGGAGCTTTGGGCCGAGGCAATCAATACTGCAACATACCTAATCAACCGAGGACCATCAGTACCACTGGAGCACAAAATACCAGGAGGAGGTTTGGGCGAGAAAGCAAGTTAGCTTATCCCATCTCAAGGTATTTGGAAGTTTATGTTATGCACATATTAGTGATGTTAGTAGAAATAAATTGGATGCTAAATCACGTATGTGCTACTTTATTGGCTACGGTGAAGAAGAGATGGGCTACCGTTTGTGGGAAAATGGTAGTAAGAAGATTATACGTAGTAGAGATGTTATATTCATTGAAACTACTATGTATAAGGATAAGGCACAATCCACTCCTGTGAAAGAACCCGAATATATTGACCTTGATATGTCTCCTATAGGACAGTCTATATTTGAAACAGGTTCCAGCTCTCGGAATGATGATCCATTACAGGAGACTGCACAAGATTCTAGCTCGATTCGAGAATCGGATTCCGCCGTCACCACCGCCGCCTCTCGGACGATCTGCAAGAACTCGTGTTCCTAACAGGAAATATTTGAATTATATTTTACTTGCAGATGGTGGAGAACCCGAATGTTATGATGAAGCATGTCGGGTAGAGGAATCAAGCCAGTGGGAGCTAGCCATGGAGGATGAGATGAAATCGCCGAGGAAGAACCACACATGGGAGCTTGCAAAGTTACCTATGGGGAAAAAGGCCTTAAGCAATAAATGGGTATATCGAATCAAGCAGGAGCTTGACGGTTCGAGGCGATACAAAGCAAGACTTGTAGTCAAAGGCTTTCAGCAAAAGGAGGGTATTGATTACACCGATATTTTCTCTCCAGTTGTTAAACTAACCACCATACGAGCAGTGTTGAGTATTGTTGCAGCACAGAGCTTACATCTAGAGCAGTTAGATGTAAAGACGGCGTTCCTTCATGGTGACTTGAAGGAGGAGATTTACATGCAACAACCAGAGGGTTTTGTTGTCAAAGGTAAGGAGAACCAGGTATGCAGACTGGTTAAAAGCTTGTACGGCTTAAAGGAGGCACCGAGACAATGGTACCTGAAGTTCGACCGTTTCATGCAGATGAATGGGTACAACAGATGTAACGCTGACCATTGTTGTTATGTCAAGAGGTTTGATTCAAGTTTCATTATATTGCTACTTTATGTTGATGACATGTTAGTGGCGGGAGCAGATATGGAGGAAATCAAACTCTTGAAGAGACAACTCTCAAAGGAGTTTGAGATGAAAGACCTAGGTCCAGCAAAGCAGATTCTTGGGATGAGGATCATCGGAGATTCCAGGAGTGACACTTTGCGGTTGTCACAAAAGGAGTATGTTCACAAGGTCTTGCAGAGGTTCAACATGGCAGATGCCAAAGGAGTCAACACACCTCTTGCAAGCCACTTCAATTTATCGAAGGAACAGAGTCCCAAGACCGACGAGGAGTTAGACTTCATGGCTAAGGTTCCTTACGCCTCCGCCATTGGGAGTCTAATGTACGCCATGGTATGCACGAGACCAGATATTGCTCATGCAGTGGGAGTTGTGAGCAGATTTATGTCAAATCCAGGGAAGCGACACTGGGAAGCGGTTAAGTGGATTCTCGGGTATTTGAAGAATACTACCGACTATTGCTTGTGTTTTCAGAGATCTAACCTGCAGCTTCAAGGATTTGTGGATGCTGATTTTGCTGGAGATGTCGACAACAGAAAAAGTACCACAGGATATGTTTTCACGTTGGGCAAGACATCAATCAGCTGGGTTTCTAAACTGCAGAAAATAGTTACGCTATCCACTACAGAGGCAGAGTATGTGGCGGTTACAGAAGCAAGCAAGGAGATGATATGGTTACAAGGCTTGTTGAATGAGCTTGGTTTCACAAGACTTCAGAGCGGACTATACTCTGATAGTCGAGCGCAATTCACTTGGCCAAGAATGCGGCGTTTCATTCGAGGACCAAACATATTGCATTGAGGTATCACTTCATTAGAAATTTATTGGAAGATGAAGTGTTATCACTTGTGAAGATTGAAGGAAGCAAGAATCCAGCCGACATGATGACAAAAACAGTAACCATTGAAAAGTTGAAGTTGTGCTCAACTTTAGTTGGTCTTCTACAATGAAGACGGAGATGACCCACATCAGATTTCACGAAGCTGCAAAGACGAAGTAAAACCAAGTTGTGAAGACAAATTGAAATCAGTCTTCAAGTGGGAGATTGTTGAGAAATTTGTCAAGGATAGAGGCTTGGTTGGTGGCCAAAATTGGTCAAGGATAGAGGCTTGGTTGGTGGCCAAATTTTGTCAAGAATAGAGGCTATGGTTGTTGGCCAAATTTTGAAGAAAAATGTCCCCTCTATTTTGCTATAAATAGAGGGGTTATTTAGCTTCTTCAAACACACAAAAATACACCAAAACAACAAAGAAAGAGAGAGATCTTTGTGAGAGAAAAAGCTTCATGTTTAGAAGCTATACACGAGAGGAAAAATTGAGTCGAGTGATAGGCCTTTGTGTAGGCAAATAGAAATACAGTACGGTGTTTCTTGTACTCCTCATTTTGAGATTGTGTGATAATATATTTGGTGTGGGTCCGTGGACGTAGGCAGGTTGGCCGAACCACGTTAAATCTCGGTGTTTCATTTTCGAGCTTATTTTAGCATCTATTATTTTCTCTTCCCATATTATTATTTTGAGTCTCACAGATCTTGGGCGGGATTAGTAGCGTTCTAATTCCCAACAAGTTCTTGATCAAAGGCTTCCTTATCCGACTCCAGATATTGAAAATATTTTGATATCAGTTATTATGTTTGCTAACAATTGTCTGAATTCGAATTCCCAATCTAGACCAACAATGCAAAATATTTCTAGCATGTTATCAAGTGCGGCCACTCACCTTCAGTAATAAATATATTTTTGTAATTAAGTTGTGATAACGTTAATGAAATAGTGTCTACAAGAATTTGTTAGTTGTTGTTGTTTTTATATATATAATTATTTTTAGTTCTCATAGAGTTTCTTTTTTATCAATTATATTTTGACTAATTTGCTTAAAAAAAAAAATATTTTGACTAATAAGTTTATTCGTGAAATAACTTGAACACTTATTCACCACAAAAAAAAAATAAAAAAATAAAATTTAAACACCGAATTAAATATGTAAAACACCTCTTCTAAACCAACAACTGGTGGAAGTTCTTGATCAAAGGCTTCCTTATCCGACTCCAGATATTGAAAATATTTTGATATATGTTATTATGCTTGCTAGTAATTGTTTGGATTTGAACTCCCAATCTAGACCAACAATGCAAAATATTTCTAGCATGTTATCAAGTGCCACTCACCTTTAGTAATAAATATATTTTGTAATTAAGTGACAACGTTAACAAGGGTTTGTTAGTTGTTGTTTATATATATATATATATATAATTATTTTTAGTTTCAATACTTATTTTTGAGTGTTTTTTTTTTAATTATATTTTGACTAATTTTGTGTTTTTTTAATATATTAATTTAGGACTTTATAAAGTCTATACTTGTTTTAATTTAATTTAAAAAATTAAAATTGTGAGAAATAATGTTGACATTGAAAGTTCCTTATTTAACAAGAAGTTAGTCTATGAATAAAATTATAATATAAATTTATCTTCTTAGATATGTTTTAAAAAAAAAGCCAATACATATATTATTTTATCCAACAAAACTTACAACATGAAACAGAAAATTAATCTAAAGACGTCTTTGAATCAAAGTTGGTCCAACCAAAAAATTAACCAGATGGTCCAACCAAAAAGTTATATACTTTTTGTTTTCATGATGAAATTCAGTAGATGTAGTCATTTGGACAATATATATATATATATATATATATATATATATATATATATATATATATATATATAAATTAATTAGTGTTTGTATTTGAATAAAATTACAATTATTTATCGAGTTGGAGGAGTTTAAATAAAAAAAAAACACATAAAATTTTTATTTTACGTACATATTTTCATTTATTTTCTAAGTTGTATTTAATTACTATATATATATACACATACAAGACAAAATGATTATTTTACCTATTAATCGAGACATTTACATAGAAAATTGAATTCATATACTTTTGTGCTTCTATAATTTAACCACAAAGCACAATTTATTATTATTATTATAATTATTATTTTCCAAAAAATTTGAATTCACAAAAAAAAAAAAAAAAGAAACTCCAATTTTATAAAAAATGAAATTTCAGACTTAATGATGGAGCCTGAGGTACATTCCCATTTTTCTCCAAACAAAAAGAAAGAATTAAATGAACAAAACAAAGTAATACTAGTTAACGCATTATGAAATTTCCATGTGGGAATAGTTTTCTGCAATTAATGGACAAAAATCTATTTAAATTTGTGAATGGCTCATAATCATGAGGACTGGATCCAAGAGAGTCCATATACATATAATATGTTTTAAAAAAAAAAAAAATTTATACCCTCTGTATTAGTTTAAAATTTTAGAGTATGTAACAATTTATCACTCTTTAACATGATATCGGAGTAAGAGATCGAGAGCTCAAATCCTAACTATTGAAATAAATTTAATAACTTTCTATTGACTTAACCTTTTAGATTATATGATAATTTATCTCTCTAAATATATATATATATATATATATATATATATATATATATATATATATATATATATATTCACCATATCATACCATGTCATATTTAGTTAAACAATAAGAAGGAAAGAAAAAAACAAATTTAAACAATGGATCCATTCTGTGCCATCAAATATACTTTACTTCTATTTCTTATAGTTACTTCTTTGATGAGTTCTCTTAAGGGCGTTTCATCTTCTCCACAAGAAGCAGAAGCTCTTCTCAATTGGAAATCCACTTTTGTAAACAAGAAAAATCATCCCCTCCTCGCTTCATGGAACCTTCAATCCCTCAATGGAGCCACCAATTTTTCTACTACAAAAGCAACTACTAGCTGTCAAGCTCTAAATTCGTACCTAATTTAAAAATTAGAAAATCCTAAATTTACGGTCATAACAAGGCTACATTCTCCAAGTTTTCAGCTAAAAAATGCAAAGTCTCAAAACAATATCAAAATCTGCAAATTAGCCAATTTCATCTCCGAACTTATAAAATTTTTGCGATTTCATTCATTTTCAAAATATTTCGATAAATTCATCCCTTATCTTTATAATTTTGGCCAATTTCATCCTTATGTTAATTTTATCATTGGTCAACGGTTAGTCAACGGTTATGTTTAATAAAAATAATTTTCTCAAAGGGTAAAAATGTCAATTCATTTTTAAATAAAAAAACACCAAAATCCCCTGGAGCTAGAATCGGAGGAAATCGAACTCGAACCGAAGAAAATTGGATCGTTGTCCAGAAGAAGCATTGACGACGATGATTTCAGAATATAACCATTATCAATTTCCGGCAGTGATGATGATAATTTATCACTCTTAAACATGATTTGGTTTCATTCGTGCGCACAATAAAATTTGTCATTGCCCTCATGCGAGGAGGAGTGTTAAGAACATAAATTTAATCACTCTAGCTTAAACTTTTAGAGTAGGTGGTAATTTATTGATGGGAGGAAATACGTCGCAATGGAAACCTTTAAAGACGATCAAACTTCTCCCAAATAATATTATGTAAAAACAGTAAGCATATACCAATTAAACCAAATCAACACAAACAATTTTAGTGTGGAAAACCTCCTCAAACCAAGAAGTAAAAGTCACGGGACTCATAAGCCACACACATCCACTATAATCAAATGAGTACAAATGTTCACACTAACAAAGTTTAGATGAATGCAAGATTATTCATCAAGATATCAACACTAATCTTTGAACAAATACAAGCCAAAGAGAAGAAAAATATCAAAGCATGAACTCAAGAAAATACCCATTATACTAGTCTAGGTTTTAACACAAAGTACCTCTTTAAAAAGCTCCAAATCCGATCTCAATTGTTCAGAATTGTTGTCTTGAACGCATGAACAACATATCCAAATTTGAAGTCGATCCAACAATTGAATAGTGAGAAAACCCCAAAAAACAATAGCCGCGTCCAGAAATTTCTGATATTTTTCCTCTTCTATCTCTCTTGTATTTCCGGTGTCTAAATTTAATTAGGGTTTGTTTAATTACTATGGCCAAATGAGCCTAAAAATAAACCTCTTAAAAACATGGGCTCCTCCAAACCCAATATTTATCTCTCTATAACAATATATATGGTCACCATACAATACCATATCATGTCATATTTAGTTAAACAATAAGAAGGAAAGAGAAAAAAAAAAAAAAAAACAATGCATCCATTCGGTGCCATCAAAGATACTTTACTTCTACTTCTTATAGTTACTTCTTTGATGAGTTCTCTTAATGGCATTTCATCTTCTCCACATGATGCAGAAGCTCTTCTCAATTGGAAATCCACATTTTTAAACAAGAAAAATCCACTCCTCGCTTCATGGAACCTTCAATCCGTTAATGCAACAACCATTTTTTCTACTATAAAAGCAACTACCAGCTGTCTCGCCCTAAATTTGGACCAAATTTAAAAATTTAAAAATTCTAAATTTGATGTCATAACACGACTACATCCTCCAAGTTTTCACTTAGATGCAAAGCTTCAAAACAATATCAAATCAGTAGACTAAAAATTCTATATCAGAAATACCAAAAGCCAAATATTACAAAAAAAAAAGGAAAAAAAAAAACTGAAATTCATAAGTTCGAATCAAAATATCTCAAATTAATCCCAATTGACAAAATAAGTAATCCACCAATAAACAATAACAGAATTAGGATGCAACCCCAAATTATTAAAAGAATCAAAAACTACTAAAAACCTACAACTAGTGGAAGTTCTTGATCAAAGGCTTCCGTATCCGACTCCAGATGTTGAAAATATCTGTCGTTATACTTGCTAGCACTTGTTTGAATTTGAACTCCCAATCTAGAAAAACAATGCAAAATGTTTCTAGCATGTTATCAACTGCCACTCAGTTTAATTAGGTAATACATAAATTTTTGTAATTAATTGAGAATGTTAATGAAATATTGTGTATATTTGGATTTTGATTTCTACAAGATTTCTCTAGTCTGTATTTTGATTTGATGGGCTTTCTTTTTTTTAATAAATACAAATTTTTTATCCCATTTATATGAAGTTACTTAAAAGATTTAGAATAAAAGAGTACAATAATGAAAATCTTAATTACAAGCGTAAAACATTAATGAAATGAAACCTTTGAGGAAATTTCATTCACATTTTCTTCGGAATTTTAAATTGGTCAATTATATTTGATTGTGAAAGAAATGAGAATAGAGTTTTCCTCAAAGGTAAACTTTGAGGAGAAATAAGAATATCAATTATATTTGATTATAATGAGAAATATCAATTATATTTGATTTTAAGAAATAAGAATGAAAGAGGAGAGAGAAAACCAGGAAAGAGAAAAGGAGGAAGAAAATTTTGAATTTTTTTTAGTGGGATTCCGTAGGACTTATTTTTTAAATAAGTTAAAGCGATATTGAGAAATAGTTTAAAAAATAGGGATAAATTTAAAAAATAGGGCCATTTTAGGCAAAAACTCCATGTTAAAGCATCAACATCGCATAGATATATACATATATGGGTAAACTATCCCAAGTAACACCTCAACTTTTCGGGATTCCGGGTTTTGCACCTAAACTTTTTTTCTTCCAGCTTTTGCACTCCAACTAAAAAAAATCGCCTAATCTGCACCTCCGTCCAAAAATTCGGTCCAAACTCCAAATCCGTCAATTTTTCAAGGGCATTTTCAGTCTTTTTTTTTTTAAAATAATTATATATTAAAAAAAAATTATTTTTCCCCTCCATATTTCAACTCTCCCCGTCAAAGTTGTTGGTTCACCGATGTTTCTTTCTCTCTCTCTCTCTCTCTCTCTCTCTCTCTCTCTATCTTTTCGCCCAAATTACTATGATGTATCTTCCTCCTTTTGTTCTCACTTGAATTAAAAATTTCTCTATTGTGGTTTTGTTCGAAATGGCTAGCAAGAATGAGTTTCCATTAACTATTTGCTATTGCGGTAAAATTTCTCGCTTAAGAACATCGTGGACCGATCGAAATCCTTCACGAAGATATCTGTCCTGTTATAATTGCGAGGTAAACCCTAATTTTTTCCCAAATCGATTAAAAGTGTGAACGCCATTTGTTTTGTCCTTTTTGAAACTGTGAAAGCCATTTATTTGTCTTAATTGTGTTAAATTTGTTAAGGGAGGAAGCCAAAGATGCAATTTTTTCCAGTGGTTGGATCCAGTTATGTGTAGTATTTCGACAGAGGTCATACTAGGTTTGCTTCGAAAAATTCGTTCAATGGAGGATAATTTTGAAGCTACAAATATTGAGTTGATGAAAGCCAAACAAAACGTAGAGGAAGTGTTGTTGCGCTTAGAAGTTACCAAAACCGAACTGCTGAAAGCCAATCAAAAAATAGAGGAAATGAAGTTGAGCAACCGTAAAAAAAATTTTTTTAGTGTAGGAATGAAATGGTTGAAATGGAAGGAGGAGAAACCGAGCATGAACAACATGTCCATTGTGCAACTGAAAATGATGAAACTCAGGTTGAACCATCATATGAACCCGAGTTTCATAATGTGCGAGGAGGTGAAAATGAAAATGATGAGCATAACGGGACAAGTGGAGATGTGCAAGTGGAAGATGTGCAAGTGGAAGATGTTACAAGAGAAGAAGATGATGGAAGTGGTGATGTGCGTATTGGGGAGGAACTTCCTGACGGTGAAGAATCCGATTATGAAGAGCATTTTACTGATGATGATGAGTACTGCAAAGATGACAATCTTTTTATAAATGAAGATCGAGAAGATGAAGATGGAAGTGCTGCAAATGTTAATGAACAGAATGGTGATGCGGAAGAAACTGTCCATGTGAATGCAGAAGAGTGTGATGAAGAAGAGACTGTCCATGAGCATGAAGAGCAGGGAAATGAAGAGGGAACTGCCCATGAGCATGAACAACATGGATGTGAAGAACATGCCCATACCGATGATGATTTTGTAACAGACACACTTGTCAATGGCAGCGACAACTCCGAAGAGAACTCCGAATTGAGGAGTAGGTATAAATTTTTTGAGTCAGGAAGGGATATGGGCAAACCATCCTTTGAATTAGGTATGAGATTTAGCAACGGTAAGGAGTTCAAAGACGCTGTCAAAAACTACTGTATTAACGAGGGCAAAAGATGTAGATTCGGACCATCCGAGCCAAAAAGAGTGAGGGCAGTGTGCACTACTGAAGGATGCAAGTGGGTAATTTTTGCAAGTGTCGAGGCTGCAACAAAGAGCAGTGACTTTGTAATAAAGACCCTTAATTTGAAGCACAACAATTGTAACCATCAATGGAAGAACAAACTCATAACATCGAGATGGGTAGCAAACAAATTTTTGGAAAGAATACGGGTGAATCCTAAAATTCCCCCTAGAGCAATAAGGCAGAATGTTGATGAGCAATATGGAGCTGAGATTTCGAAAACTGCAGCATATAATGAAAGGCGGATTGCATTGAAAATGATAGATGGGGATCGTGCTATGCAATATAAACAAGTTTGGGATTATAGGGCAGAAATATTACGAACCCACCCCGATTCCACTATTGAGATTGACTTTGAAAATTTTAGGGAAGAGGGTAGACAACCTAGATTTAAAAGGATGTACATGTGTCTAGGTCCTTTAAAATCAGGTTTCTTGGATCATTGTAGGCCTCTTATAGGAGTGGATGGATGTCATATAAAGGGCACCTACCCCGGACAGATATTATCCGCTATTGGCACAGATGGTAGTAATGGTTGGTGGCCTATTGCTTGGGCTGTGGTCGAGAAGGAAGCTACGGAGCAATGGAGATGGTTTTTCGAGCTATTGGTTAATGATTTGAACATACCAACACAAGGGCTCTTATGGACTTTTATTTCGGATAGACAAAAAGTAAGTTAAAACTGTTCATGTAATATTTTATAAATATATTCACCACTTAATATTTCATTCTTTTTCAGGGTTTAGATGCTGCTTTGGCTGAAATTTTACCACGTGCTGAACATAGATATTGTGTCCAACATTTGTATTGTAATTTCAAAAAACTACATCGAGGAAAAGTATTGAAAGACAAGCTTTGGAAAATAGCTAGGAGCAGCAACGAAGAACAATACAAAAATGCATTGAAAGATCTAGAAGAATATGATACGGAAGCTTGGGGGTGGGTAGTGAATGGCCCAAAACCAGGACATTGGGTGAAGGCCTTCTTCCCAAGACATGTGAGATCGACATGCTGCTCTCAACAACCTATGTGAGTCTTTCAATTCTTTCATTCTAGAGGTTAGAGATAAGCCGATTATCTCTATTTTGGAGGGTATAAGGGAACTTGTTATGCAACGGATTCAACAGAGGAGATGTTGGATGAGGAAACAACCTAAAAATCCTTGCACACCCAAAATTAGACAAAAACTAGAGGAGCAAGTTTTTTTGTCTAGGAATTGGAAACCTTTGTGGAATGGGGCTGATGCATATCAAGTGAAGGGACCTCGTGATGAACAGTTTATAGTAGATCTAAGGAAGAATACCTGCTCGTGTCGGTTGTGGAGCTTGACAGGCATTCCATGTCTCCATGCAATAGCTGCGCTGCATAAACAAGGCCAAAATCCCCATGAGTTAGTTGATCCGTATTACTCCACCGAGACATTTTGTAATTTGTATGACAACATTTTAATGCCAATTAATGGAAAGTCTATGTGGCTAAAAGGTGAAGGTGTGATTTTAGATCCACCAAGGGCACACAAACAAGCTGGGAGGCCCAAGAAATTGAGGAAAAGGCAGTTTTATGAGATGGGTGATGGAGGGAAAAGAATAAGGAGAAGGATTATCATTCATTGCAGAAGGTGCAAAGCTGCTGGTCATAATAGATCTCGATGTCCAGAGAATGAAAATGATGCAAGTGCTTCAGAAGCTGCCCGTAATCCACCTCCACCTCCATTGAATCCAAATGCACAAGCCACTACTGCTAGGCATAAGGTATAAATATTTGTTTCAAACTGGCCAATTTTTCTTCACCTATTTACTAATTGTTTGTTCATGTCTTGTAGACAAGAAAAAGAGCTGCTTCACCTCCAAGGACTTCAAATGAACAAGCCACTGCTTCACCTCCAAGGACCTCAAATGAACAAGCCACTGCTGGGAAGAAGGTATAGTAAAACTGTTGAAAATTGTTTGTATCTTATGGACATATTTGTCTACATGTATACCACTAACAACTTGAAAATTGAGTGTTTCATTTTGACAAATTGATTGTTTGTTTCCTTGACTAGAAGAGACAGAAAAGAACTGTTGTTTCCTGTGAAAATGCCAATGAATTTCAAGCTGAAGGCATACATGAAACTCAAGTCACGGAACAAGAAACATCACAAGTTAATCAAGCTCAAGCCGAAGGTAGAAAGAGAAGAAGGTTCCGTAATAAAATTGGGAATGGAAAGAAGGTACAATTGTTTATGTATTGTAGACACTTTTAAAATTTCTATGTAACTAATGGCTGCTGGTTTGTTACTTGTAGCCAATGACAAGATCTCAAGCTGCCAATGAAGTTGAGCAAGCAAGAGCACAAGAAAGTCAAGAAACTCCAGTTGAACCAGGAGAATATAAAGAAGAAATACCAGTCAAGAGTTGCTACAAAATGTAGATGATTTATTAAGTGAAATTCGAGGAAATAGAGCCACAACTCCTTCAGGAAAACAACCAGCAAAATCAGATATGACAGAGGAAAGTAGATCTGCAGTTCAACAAGAAGGTATTCCGGAAATTCCAGAGGAATTCAGATCCTGGACAAAGAACCAGGGGAGGAAGAGAAAAGGCATGGCAACCTCATCTTATGAACAATTTGGTGAAGCCTGGCTAGGTGGAGGTGGACCGTCTAATCCATATTCATTCGAAGGGGTAGGCAAAGTGGTAGAAGGAGAGGAAGGGGGGGGGGGGGGGGAAGGGGAGGGGGGGGGGGGGGGGGGTGGAGGGTGAAGTTCATGTTTACAATATTTTTTGGGTTTTAGTGTTTTTGTTGTAGGTTTTTGTTGTAGGTTAAAGCATTTGAATGCATACGTACAAGTGGGTTTTGTTTTATGTTACATCCTTTGAATGCATATGTACAAATGGTTTTTTGTGTCCTTTAAGAAATACAGTTGTTTAATGCCCACTTGTGCTACCTTGTATGCTTTTACCATGCCAATAAAGTGACCATTTGCCAACCAAAAAGCACATCAATAAGACCATTTGCCAACCAAAAGCACAACAATAAAGAGACCATTTGGTAACCAAAAAGCACAAACTGCCCATTTACCAAACAAATAAAGGAACCATTTGCTAACCAAAAAGCACAACAATTGCTTTCATTATGAATTCAAACAAAAAAGGGACCACTGTACAAACATTTGCTACATCTAATTACTGCAATCAACTAAATTAGCTAACCCGAAAACCTTATTACAATTGTGGAAATCAAAAGTACATAAAATAACCATTTCATTCCTACACTAAAAATTTTTTTTTTTTCCGTTGCTCAACTTCATTTCCTCTATTTTTTGATTGGCTTTCAGCAGTTCAGTTTTGGTAACTTCCAAGCGCAACAACACTTCCTCTACGTTTTGTTTGGCTTTCATCAACTCAATATTTGTAGCTTCAAAATTATCCTCCATTGAACGAATTTTTCGAAGCAAACCTTGGTATGACCTCTGTCGATCTACTACACATAACTGGATCCAACCACTGGAAAAAATTGCATCTTTGGCTTCCTCCCTTAACAAATTTAACACAATTAAGACAAATAAATGGCTTTCACAATTTCAAAAAGGACAAAACAAATGGCGTTCACACTTTTAATCGATTTGGGAAAAAATTAGGGTTTACCTCGCAATTATAACAGGACAGATATCTTCGTGAAGGATTTCGATCGGTCCACGATGTTCTTACGCGAGAAATTTTACCGCAATAGCAAATAGTTAATGGAAACTCATTCTTGCTGGCCATTTCGAACAAAACCACAATAGAGAAATTTTTAATTCAAGTGAGAACAAAAGGAGGAAGATACATCACAGTAATTTGGGCGAAAAGAGGAGAGAGAGAGAGAGAGAGAGAGAGAGAGAGAGAAAGAAACATCGGTGAACCAACAACTTTGACGGGGAGAGTTGAAATATGGAGGGAAAAATAATTTTTTTTTAATATATAATTATTTTAAAATAAAAAGACGAAAATGCCCCTGAAAAATTGACGGATTTGGAGTTTGGACGGAATTTTTGGACGGAGGTGCAGATTAGGCGATTTTTTTTTTTTTTGGAGTGCAAAAGGGCTGGAAAAAAAAATTTTTGGGGCCCACCCCCGGGGGGGGGGAGGTGAGGTGTTCTTGGGATGGTTTCCCTCCCTTTTTTTTTTTATAGTGGCGATATTGTTGGCTTGGAAAGATAAATTTGATTTTTTTTTCAGGTGGGGGGACTAAATTGTTATTGGCGACAGTTATACCCAACAAAAAAAAAAAAAAAAACCCTTCCAGAGAGGAATTACAATGAGTATATAGTATTAGATTTATATCGTGTTGCGGAAGTCCCTATTTTCATCTATTTCTTCTTTCCTTTGAAAACCTACTATGACATCCAATAGCAGAGAAAGAAATATATATATACCGTCTTTTATTTATCTCCTTTCCACCCTTTTTCTATTTTCTACTTTCTTCACATTTTCTTTTTCCTCTTCTAAACACTTCTCCCATTTCCTTCCTTCTCTCTTTGTTTCTAAAATTTTCCACAAATAATTATATTAGAAGCTACATTTCTCTCTTTTGAAGAATTTCAATCTTCAAATTTCATAACAAAACCATCATTGAAGTAAGGTAAATTTTTTTTTGTCTTGGTTTTTTTCCTCATTTAGTAGATTTTAGAATTTTTAAGTTGAAGTTTTAATTTTATTTAATTATTATTATTATTTTGTATGTTCAAGTTGTGGTTATGAGATTAAAGTTTTGAATTTATTTATTTAATTTTTTTTTGTGTTGATCATATAAAGCTTAAAATTTTGACATAAATATCATTCTAATTTTTCTTTTCAAAGTTGGGCGTAAGTGTGCCTATGTCAACACGATTTTAAGTTGTGATAATAACTTTTATACCCCAGATAATTTTTCAGTAAAATATTACTTTTACTAAAATATCACATGTTTATATTACATTTAATTTAAGTCACCACTTCAAATTTTCGATCAACACATAGAATTTTCAGTTATTACGCATATTATAAATATCATTTCATATTATTTGTGTTGACCGAATATCTATTTTCGTGTTTTATACTTTTATTTCTATAACTTTTGATTTTTAATGTTTTAGATGAATTCACATGTTAAAAGTATTAATCTGTGGCCTATTGATCCTTATGTATTGAATGAGCAAAGTAATCATCGATCATCATTGATATGGGATGAGTGTATACATAAAACATTACATGTTAGGAGGTGGCATAGTAGAGGTTTTGGGAGTTATATGAAAGTTCACATGAGAGGGTAAACTTACTAATAGATGTTATAGGATTTGAGGATGTAGTAAGGCTGGTTACTATATTATTGACCATAGTTTAATTACAACTTTGATTGAGAGATGGAGGCCTGCAATCCATATATTTCATTTTACGTGGTGTGAGGCCACGATCACATTAGAAGATGTGGCATTATTATGGGGGATACCTATTGATGGATCAGCCGTCACAAGGCCTACATATGGGGGTTCGCCTATATTTTGGCAACAATATTGTGAGAGGTACTTAGGATTTAGGCCGGAAACCAATGACTTTTCTAAACAAAAATTTTAGAGCGAAATTTATCAATGGAATTGGAGCCTGATTCTACTCAAGTACAATTTGAGCAGCGTGCAAGATCACTAGAATTATTTTTGATTGGTGGATTGCTATTTACCAGCCACTTAGGGAGTTTGGTGAATTTGAGATATTTGGTACACTTGGAAGATTTGGCAATGACAAATACAGTAAGTTGGGGGAGTGATGTGCTAGCATTTCGCTATAGGTCGATGTGTTTCGCTTCGAGGTGTGATTCTTGAGAGATTTATGAACTTCTTGTTCTTCTTCTGGTATGATATGAAGCTACAATTAATTAATTAATTTTTTTTTAGATATTTATTTTTACACAATTTTATGGATATATTTGTATATTTTTTAAATGTTTAAGTTAAGGGTATGTAATGAATTCCTATATTGAGGCCTCACATATATGTTAATGAGCATAGAGTTATACCAGAAATGTGGATGCATTTAATTACTTGAATTCTATTGATAGGGAAAGATGGACACTTTCATACGATGGTGGATTCAATTATGAATGTATAACTACAAATTTATCTGTCTTTGAATAGTGTATTAAAGAAATGTTGTGCATTACTTCTCAAGGCTTTAGTGGAGTATATATATAATAAACTTGTTTAATACTTTAGACAACATAGAGAAGATGCAGCACACACTAGACATCCATGTCCATCTATAATATGGAGTAAGTATGTAAAAAATGAAGTGAAATCCCGGTTGTACAATTTTCCAATATAATTTTGAAATGGTACTTTTAATGTTAGAACATAAATAAGAGGAGATGGAAGAGGTAATAATGTGTATACCATGAATATCAACAATCAATCTTGTACTTGTTAAAAATGGTCCATATTCGGAATTTCTTGTTCACATGTGTTTACAGTTTGTCGTCATAGGGGTTTGGATCTAGTTGATTATATTATGGACTTTTACACCAAAACAAAGTACAATTTGACTTACCAAACATATTTTTATCCAGTTCCAAGTGAGTCATTATGGAATAATGCACCATTCACGCTTGAATATTACAAGCCAAATAAGAAGAGTAATCAACCAGGTCATTCACAATCTTGAAGGTATCATTGCCCAATGGATGCTAGAAATTCTGATTCACCTCCAAGATATATAAATTGTCATATGATTGGACACAACTGAAGAATTTGTGCAACTTATAACCCGCATCAAACAACAATAACTGAATGATAATTTTTTTTTTTTGCATGTGTTTAATCTTATTTTGCAAATTGAAATTCTATGATTGTATTAAACATTTAATATTATGTCTTTTTGTAGTTATATTTTGATTATGTATTTGTTTTTCTTTAAATATCTTTTTGTATGAGATTACTTTTTAATTATCCCTTATTTTTACTTAATTTCTATATCTTATTGCTACAATATTTGCTGTATTTTAACCATAACTAAAAAAATTTCATTGTATAAAAACACATATAGCATATGTGTTTTTCAACATAGACAGAAAAACACATATACTATATGAGTTTTTAACTAGAACTAAAAAAATTTTATCGTTTAAAAACGCATATACCATGTGTTTTGAACTAGAGACGCAAAAACACATATAACATATGTTTTTTTAACATTGACACAAAAATGCATATACTATATGCCTGTTTAACCACAATTAAAAAAATTTTATCGCATAAAAATATATATAGCATATGTATGTATATATACTATTCAAATATATATATATATATATATATATATATATATGCAACTACTTGTTATACATATATATAATTTTTTATTTTTTTTTAAAAAAAAATCAACATCATATGCATAATTAATTTCTAAATTTTTAATAAAATTCTCCTATATAAAAACACACATGTTGTGTTCATTTTTCTTTCTACATATGGCAATAACGCATACAAAATGTGTGATTTTAATGTACACATGATAAAAATGCATGCAGGTCATGTGTTTTTATTATGCATGTGACATTTTTTTAAAAAATTTGAAGACCCCACAAAATTGCATGTGAGCTATGCGTTTTTTTTTTTTTTTTTTGGTTGTAAAAACACATATAGCATGTGTTAAGGCCATAAATGAAATGAGTTTAAAACTATGACTACTCATGGAGGTTTAGGTGATAACCCTTATTTTTAGTTGCCAATACTTCAAGTGACTTTTTTATAATTTTTATTATAATTTTACAATTTTATGTATATATATATATATATATATATATATATATATTAATTTATACCTCATAATGTTCATACTTATTTTAGTTTAATTAAAAGTATTTAAAATTGTGAAAAATAATGTTAAGACGAGTTGAAAGTTCTTAATTTAAGAAAAAGTAAAGTCAAAATATGAAGAAAATCACAATATAAAATTTATCTAATTTGATTTTTTTAAAAAAATTTAAATAACTTTTTTTTTTTTTTTTTAAAAAAAAACAAATAGATACATTATTTTATCCAACAAAAATTTCACTATGAGATAGAAAATTAATGTAAAGACGTCTTTGAATCAAAGTTGACTTTATATTTTCAAAGTCTTCCAATTGACATTCCATTTAAACATTCACCTAACTTGTGTTTGTCTCTTTAATTTATGGCAATTCACCACTTCTTCTATATTGAAAACTATGTTCTTAGTTAGAGAGGTTAAATATTTTTTATTTTCATGCTGAAATTTTAGTAGATTTAGGGTCCATTTGGACAATTTTTTTTTTATGTTTTTTTTTTTAATAATTAGTGTTTGCATTTGGATAGAATTATAATTTTTATAGAGTTGGAGGAGTTTGAGGAAAAAAGTAGAAATTTTTATATGACATAGATACAAATTTTGAGTATATTTTAATTTTTTTTTTCTAAGTTGTATTGAATTACCATATATGCATACAAGATTTAACCTATAAATTGACACATTTGCATAGAAAATTAAGCCGTATACCTTTATGTATTTACGTAACTTAACCCAAACAAAACACAATTTATTATTATTATTTTTATCTTTTTTAAACAAAAATTTTGAATTCACAAAAAATACAAAAAAAAAAAAAAAACTAAAAACTAAAAACTTCCAATTTTATAAAAATAATTGAGTGGTGGTATTTATTTATTTCTTTTTAATTAAAACATCAATTCAAATACACCATTAAATTGTGTCTTTTTTCCTTTTTCCAACTATAATGAAGTATTTGAAAACTATTTTCTTATCTGTTCCGCTACTATGAAATCAACATAAAATGACAATTTAGAATACGCACAATCAAACTTATTAAATATATATAGAGAGAGACATTCTGTTTTTATAATTGTTTTCGACTATATAACATTTCAAACTTATAACCTTTAAAGTGAAAAGTAAAACGATTATCAATTGAACTATGACAAATTAAATATTTAATCTCTTGGGGAGGTAAGCTGAGTACTATATAAGGAGATATTGGTATATATTCAGGGTGATATGTGAATTAGTCATAATGCATATTTTTACTATTCTATTATGTTTTCTTATATCATTATCATCACTACTACAATTCGAAGCTGTTTTCACTACTTCCTCCTCCACTGAACAACATTTATGCAATTCTCTCGACTCCATTTCCTTACTTCAATTCAAGAATTCAATGCACGACTTGAACTCTTCTTCTGCATCTCCCCTCTGTAACTACAACAACTCCTCATACCCAAAGATGGAATCATGGAACAAGACAAGCAATCCAGATTGTTGTGCATGGGATGGCGTTACGTGTCACAACATCACTGGTCAGATAATTGGCCTAGACCTCAGTTGCAGCAGACTCAGAGGATTCATCTCTCAAAACAGCTCTCTATACCACCTTTCTCACCTGGAGAAACTAAATCTTGCCCATAACGAGTTTTCATTCTCAAATGTTTCACCAAACATTGGGAAATTATCGAATCTTACGAACCTTAATTTATCGTATTCTGGTTTTGAGGGTAACGTTCCATCAGAATTGTCTAATCTATCCAAACTCGTATCCCTCGACCTCTCTGGTAACGAAAATCTTCACTTTTTTTTCCATAACCTTAGCCATATTAGCGTACTTTGTCTTAATCGAGTCAATATCGGGTCAAATATACCGGCAAATTGGTCATTTTCTTCATCTCTGACTTATTTAGACCTCGGATATACCGGATTACATGGTACATTACCGAACTCTATTTTCCATTTTCCTCGTTTGGAAACGCTCTTACTAACCGATAACAGAAATCTAACCGTTAGCTTGCCAAAGAAAAATCCCAATACTACCACTACTTCGTCTCTCCAGGTTTTGGATCTTTCTAGCACAAATTTCGATGGACATGGGTTTACTGATGATTCTCTCCATTTCTTTCCGCTACTGAAATCTTTGAGTCTGGTGGATTGTCAAATTACAGGTTCTTTTCCTAAATCCATTGCTAATCTCACCCAACTTGTCGAATTGGATCTCTCACTTAACCAATTAACGGGAGACTTTTCATCAGTGATATCAAATCTCCCGGAAAAGTTGGAAACACTAAATCTTGATTTGAATTCTTTCATTGGAAATTTGCCTTCTGATATCGGGAATCTCAGCCAATTAAGTTTAAGACATAACTTCTTAAACGGTATCCTTCCGTTAAATATCACAACATCCTCAAAATTAACGAGTTTAGACTTATCAGGTAATGAATTTGGTGGACAAATTCCGTTTTGGTTGTTTTCTTCTCCGTCGATTACCCATTTGGATCTCAGTAGAAATTGTCTCATTGGGCAACTTATAGAGTTCACAGCAAAGTCATTAGTACGAATTGATCTTTCCTGGAACAATCTGAAGGGTTCTATTGACTTTAGAGTGTTCAAGCATCTCAATAAACTTGAATTTCTTAAACTTTCTCACAATAAATTATCAGTGAAATTCGAAGATAAAAGCAACGTATCCTTCCCGAACCTTTTATTTCTTGGATTATCATCTTGTGAAATTAGACTCCTACCCTCATTTCTTATCAATTCGAAGAACCTTGTTTTTCTTGATCTATCTAACAACAATCTTGTTCGTCGGATACCTCACATGATTTCCGGGTATCCACTCAAGTACCTAAATCTTTCCCACAATTCACTTTCTAGTCTCGTGTCACTTAAAACACTTCCTTTAATGGAGAATCTTGAGATTTTGGATCTTAGCTCAAATAAGTTTGATGATCCATTACCTCTCTCTATTTGCAGTTTGAAATCTCTCTATATTCTTGATTTATCACATAATAATTTCTCCGGCTCCATTCCGAAGTGCTATGGAAGCTTGAGTAGTGTTTTGGCAGTGTTGAACTTGGAAAGGAATAATCTTGATGGGATCATTTCAATGAAGTTTCAGAAGGATAACATGTTGATGAGTTTGAATTTGAACGGGAACTCATTGCAAGGGACATTACCAGAATCTTTAGTCAATTGCAAGAACTTGAAAGTTCTTGATGTCGGAAACAACAGGATAAAGGATGAATTCCCTAACTTTTTGAAAAATCTCACAAATCTTCAAGTTCTTATCTTGAGATCCAACAGATTTTTTGGTAGCTTAAGAAATGCTAAAAATGAATTCTTTTTTCCAAAGCTACAGGTTTTTGACTTATCTTGCAATGATTTTAATGGTTCATTGCCTGTTGAACTTTTGGAAAGCTTCAAAGCCATGGAAAACTCGGATAAGGTAGTAGCAAAAGGAAGTCATCACTTAAGTCTTTACAATGGGGATGAAAGAAGTGATCAACTTTATCGATTTCCCATTTTCATCTTCACAATGAAAGGTAGAATCTTGCAGTTCAGTGGAATCTTAAACACACTTGTTGCTATTGATTTATCAAGTAACCATTTTGTAGGTGAAATTCCGGAAATAATCGGAAATCTAAACTCCCTTAGAGTGCTAAACTTGTCTCACAACAATTTCTCTGGTCCTATCCCATTATCCCTTGGAAAATTGTATCGCCTGGAGTCATTAGATCTCTCATTTAATCAATTTGGCGGAATGATTCCTTGGCAACTTGCAAATGTAACATTTCTTGAGGTCTTAAATTTATCCCAGAATCATTTGGAAGGACGTATTCCTCAAGATAAGAAATTTCATTCATTTTTGAATGAATCGTATGGTGGAAACTTGGGATTGTGCGGATTTCCGTTGACAATTGAGTGTGCAGAAAGCAATATATCATTACATTCTTCTCAAGCAACATCGTATGAAGATGATAAGGATTATTTTTTCTGGGGTGAATCACTTGGAAGACATTGCTCATTGCATATATATTTGTAATTGTATTTTGATGTTTCTATTCTTCTTTGGGAGATCATTATTGCTCGTAAGAAACAGTGAGAGAGTCTAAGAATATGTCTTAGTAAAGGTGCAATGAATTTGTTTTACATTCTCATATTTATGTGATTGAAATGAGAAGGAATTTCTCCCTTAAATTTTCATCTTTTTTATTAGATAGACTTTTTCCTAAATTTGTAAGAAAAAAAGATTGATGTTTATGGTGATAAATTAACTATGGAATTCGAAAGAAGCTAATTATTATTATTATTTTAATACATATGATGCTATTAGTCATACTAGAAATGCTTCCTATGTCTATATTATAGATGTTATTGACAACTTTGTTAACGTTAAATATAATTTTTTTTTATCAATTTAAATTTTTTTGTGTATGTTATAATTTATATCCACTCAAACATCGGTGTTTTTTTTGTGTTTGTCTTGGCCATGTATTTCTTGAAGATGATTCAACCCCATAGGTCTACTCAAAAAGTCTCACATGAAACACAATATGCTCATAAAAGGATACATAAGACTCACATTTAAGGTAAGTTCTATTTTCTTTTGATATTAAACATTAAGACTATATTTGGACGAGTCATATAATTATTTATATATTTTTTTTTTGGGAAAAGTAACTTGTTTTAGTTATCTTATCAAAAAAAAAAAAAAAAAAAAAAAAAACTTGTTTTAGTTTATGTTTGAGAAAAGTGAAATTATTATTATTATTATTTTATTTTTTAATTTTAAAGTTGAGTTTTATGTCTAGTAGAATGTTATTTGCATAAAGTATTATTTAAAAAAAATATAATCATTTCATTTTTATAGCATTTTTATAGTGTTGACTTGTTAATAAAAATTGTTAGTTTATACAGAATTAAATAATAATAAATAATTTTTTATGTTTAAAATAACTTCAGCCATGAAAATATTTGAACATTTGTGAATATAGCATAGGTTGATATAAATTTTCCATATAATTTATAGAATTATGTTCAATTTCAGGAGTGAAAGAAAGATTTTTCAAACAGAGATTTTCAAAATCGTATATTTAATATTATTATTATTATGTAATTTAATAATAATTGATACATGAATTTATTAATTTGTTTTTATAAATTTGATTGAAATAAGAAGATAAATATGGAAATGTTCGAAATTGTATAATTTTCGATTTAAAGGACCTATTTCGCAAGTTTGTAAAAGGTTTAGAAACTTAAAAAGTGAAAATTAAAGTTAAAGGACTCAGTGCTACTTGAAAAAAGGTTTGATGACTAAATTTAATATTTTCTCAACAAATAATCAAAATATGATTAAAATAACTAAAGTAGTAACCAATAATAATGTTAAATAAAAAAAGTTTAAAAAAAATAGAAAGAGATATAAATCTATTTATTATGTGAACATTCATTGAAGACTCTTTATGTTTTTTCTATTTCTTTACTCTCTAATCTTCTAGTAATATCTTATAAGTTTGACAGTTCACGAAAAGGTATACATGATTCCAATGAATGTTGTTACAACTTATCTATATGGAAGCCTTGAAAATGAAATTTATATGAAAATTCTCGAAGGATTTAATTTAGCTTAGGCCTTCTAATGACTCTCGTGAAAATTATTTCATAAAATTATAGAAATCATATAATCTAAAATAATATGGGCGCATGTGATACAATTGTTTTAGTGAATTCTTATTGAAATTGAGATATAAGGATGACCAAATGTGTCCATGCAATTTTATTAAGAAATTAGAATTTTGTTTTGTAATTCTTACTATATATGCTGATGATATTAATCTCATTGTTGGAACTCTAGAATAGCTCCGAGAAGCTATAGATTGTTTAAAATGAGAATTGAAGTTAAGGATTTCGAAAAGCTAAGTTTTACCTTAGACTACAAACTGAACATGCGGAAGATGAAATTTTTGTTCATCAATCAATATATAGAACTAAAGTTTCGAAAAGATTTTTCAGAGACAAAACACATTCATTAAGTATTCCAATGATCGCAAGGTCATTGAATATAAATAAAGATATCTTTAGACCTCAAAAAAACGATGAACTACTTGGAATACTTAATTTATTAGCAAGATTTAATTTTTTGCCAAAATGACCACACAGTAATGGTGTTAAACATGTCCTTATATATCCCCAAAAAACTATCGACATGAGATTATTTATTCAAGTAAATATGACTCAAATTTAATTGGGTATGTTGATTCCGGCTATTTTTCTAACTTGCATAAGGCGTTCTCAAACTAGCGATTTATTTACATATAGTAATATCTCCGACCAAGTAAGGAGATATGACAAAACACATTCCACCGAAATTTTTCTTCCCTCATGAAGTTTAAAAGATTGGTGAAATATATGTGCTTCAATTTCAGTCATGTGATAATCTTGCAAATTTATTCACTAAGGCCTTTCGGACCGCAACCTTTGAGAAATTGATATAATAAAATTTGTTTGCATCAGTTCAAAGATCTCGAGATTCATCTCATGAAGGGTAGAAATTTATGCATAAAGTATATTATATATATTTTTTTTCCTTCACTAGAATTATTTTCAACACTAATTTTTTATCTAGCAATGTTTTAATGAGACATTCTTTATGTAATAGATATCCAACCGGGAGTGTTATGAATCCTATAGATTCAATGAATTTTAAGATACATCGAATAGTCGTTATTATCATTTAATCTCGAAATCAATGACCTTATTAATACAAGGTGACACATGTCACCTACAATACTTATGTCTAACCTCGAAATCTAGTAAAATTTTAATGAGATATATTTCTTGTACAATGAATGTTCAAAGGAGAGTATTATAAATCTATTTATTATGTAAATATTCATTAAAGACTCCTATATAATTTCTACTTCTTTACTATTTAATATTTTAATAGAGGGTTTTATAGAAGGATTAGATACAAATCTTGTATATGAGTAATACATCAACAAAATTACTTTCTATTCTATTTCACTATCTTCTCTCTATTTTCTACTAATTATTATTAGTTTTATAAGAAAGACCAAAATTATAAAAAATTAATCAAATATAAACTAGACTGACAAATTTTTCATATTATTATTTATTGTATAACATGAATATAAAACATTGATAAAAATACCTAAAAAGATTAATTATCCATTAAATGTATATATGGAAATATAAAGTCGAATGTAAATTCTTTTAACTTAAAAATAGTTTCTAAATATTATTTTATAAATTAAAAATAAAATATTCAACAAATTATAAAATTACGACTCTTCATAACCGTCGTAAATCAATAGTTTACAAGTAAATACAATAATTTTTTATCAAATATATACTTTTAACAACGCTTTTCTTCACAATAGACAAAAAATCATTGTTGAACCCATTGAATATAGGACGGTCTATATAGTATACTAGAATGTAAATCTTGTCGTTTATCACCAAAATGGACAAAACTTCAGTCAAGTGAACAAAATAAATAAATAAAGTGGAATTTTAATTTTTGCATTATATGCCTTTTTTTAATTATTTTTCAAAAAAAATTGTGGTATGATAACGATAAAGTAATATTTAGTTAAGAATGTAAATTGTTGTGATTTGAGCAATGAATAATTTATTTATTATTATTATTATTTGGACATTTCAAAATTTATTATTATTATTTTAACATAATTTGACACTTTTAACTTTATTATTATTAGTATTATTATTTTATTGTCTAAAAAAAGATTTATTATTTTATAAAGAACTCATAAACTATAAATAAAATCTAAAAAATTTTATATTAGAATAGAAAATATAAAAAATTGTACAAAAATAATTAATTAGAATAATTATGTGACACAATCTAAGGGATAAGTATTAAATAACATGTCTTCTCATCATATAAATTATTGAAATTATATGCATAGATGTTTTGCAATAATAAAACTAAGATAAATTTGAATTTTAATGGAATTCTAGATGTTAAATCTAAAATTTGTTTAAATTTTGTTTTATACAAATATATAGATCTTTTAAAATTTTGTTTCAATATGAATGATATATATTTTTAACTTTTTAGCAATTCCATATAATAAATTACTTATAAATAAGTATGTAAAGGAAGACATATATTCATTTCACTCTCACATTATCTGTTGTTACGCGTAGTTTTAAATATTGTTTTTTCTTTGTGTACTTGTTATTCAAAAGACCTAAAAATGTTACATATATACATATATATAATATCATATAAAATATTAAAATAATTTTATATTAAATTTTAAAGTTATTTAAAATTTAATAAAACTATTTAGAGTTATAACAAAACAAAATAACTATTATATTTTTGAAAATGTTATCTAAAATTTAATAAAATTATGAGATTAAGTATCATAACTTTATTTTTTAATGAAACGTTGACAAGAAAATATAATAATTCATCATAAATATGTAACATTTTAAAAATTATTGCCTAATATTTTAGTCTTTTACGTGCTTGGTCCTTTTCATATTTTTTCCACTAGTTACATAACAAATTATAGGTAGTCTTGCGGATATATTATGAATAAGAATATACCATACAAATGTGTAAATAGAATATACAAAACAAGTGATCCGATAGGGCGTTAGTGCTTTGATTTACATTTCTTGAAATTTTAAATTTATCTCAAAATCATTTGGTTTTTCCCATGATATATATTAATGTGATTGAAATAAAAAAGGATTCATTCCTCCAATTTACATCATTATTGTTATGTAGACATTTTCTTAAGAACTACAAAATCCCAAATGGATGTTCATGTTTATGCATTAAGTATGGAATTCGAATGGGAATTAATTAAATTGTTTCATATAAGATGCCATGAGTCATACTAGAGATTCCTCCCATTAAAGATAGTCTACTACATTTTAGGGAAAACATGTATGTGTTTAGAGTTGAAAATTGTGCTGCTTACACTCTCGAGTTATCTTTATCCTGTTACAAACTTATCACTTCTATCTTACAAGTACTCAATTTTGAGCTCAAAGAGCTATATAGCCACTTGAAATGTATTTTGTCAAGAGAACCGGACATTCTTCCGGTGATAGTTTTAAGAAAACTTACGAAGAATGAAGACGAATATGGATAATTCCACAAAGAAATTGCAATTATATAGAAATCTACAATTATATTAAAGTACATTTGTATTATTATTATTAAAATTTATAACACATAATTCAAATTACAGTAAATATACAATATATAAATTACAATTAAAATTTATATAATCATATAGTCCAAGGGTCCTCTTAACGTGACAAAAACTTCTTATCTTATAAAATATAAACCTGCAAAAATCAAATAAATTTGTCCTTATTATCAAAGACTTCAAAAGTAAAGATAAAAGTACTTATTTCTTGAGTAGAATTTAGAAAATCTTTTATAAACATAAATCTTAAACAAACAACCTTTAAAGTTGTCATATTGGACTTTGCATTAGAAAAGTCTTTGTCGAGTCGAAATTAGTCAAACTGGTCAATCAGATGCATACCATATATGTAAAATACATCCACCATATCTTCTTCAACACGGAAGATCACCACTGACTAGGGCTTAGCTTTAAATGCAGAATAGAGTTTGATTGAAGCTTTAATTTTTTTTTTTTTTTTTGGTTAATCATATTCTCATTAATTAATTCTCATAGGATATATGACATGAGATTTTTAAGATTATAGCACATGACTCATAGTACAAAACAAAACTCTCACGCATGAAAGTTAGGATTTCATCACTAACATCAATCAAAATCCAGACTCTTTCCCTTAACAAGCTATGTGGGAGAAAGTTAATGATAAATATTAATGAAGCTTATCTTCACATAAATGAAGTTTATTGAATAAATTTCACTTATAAAACTCTTTATACAATCTAAAGGAGTTATTACATTCATTTTTCCTAACATGTTACACTTAGGATGACTAATATTAGTATAATAGGAGTTATGTCTAAGTATGGTGATTTTTATTAGTAATTTACATAAAAAAACTTAAAAATTAATAAAATAATAGCGTTTCTTATATATATTTTAAAAAAATATATATCCAACAAAAATTTAACGCTGAGATAAAGAAAATTAGTGTAAAGACGTGTCAACGTTGACCAAGGAATGTCAATATGAAAATTCATATTTCAAAGTCATGAACATGACAATCCAATTAAAGTTCACCTAATTTGTCTTTGTATGCTCATTTTTTATAACCTCTTCTATACATGAAAAATATGTTTTGAACGTTAAATACTTTTTGTTTGCATCCAAAAGTTTTAGTAGATTCAGATTGTGTTTTTAACCTATACTGAAGTTTTTGTAAATTATTCTTATTTTTAGGTGTTTGTTCACAAAAATAAAATCAATGCAAAACAATGTTTTAGAAGACTAAAATTATGTGTATATAAAGTAGTTTTAGATTTTAAAAAATTGGAAAATATTTTTAAAATGTTTGTAAGAGTCATGGGCAAATAATAGTACTAGGTGATGACAAGTTTGAATATTTGATTTTTTTTTTTTTTTTTTTTCTCATAGCCCAACAAAACCAGAAATGAGCTGCATTAAATTAAAAAAACTTCAATTTTTATTACCTGAACATATTTAGACAAAGGACTTCAATTTGATGTGACACTGCCCTCGATATTAAATTTAGTAACTTTCCTCGTTTATAAATATGTTATTATTTTAATATTCTAAATTCTTTATATGAAAAACAATGACTAATTGGTTTTGGGTATTGTTAACATTTTAAATAGATAATTATTGACTTGTTAAATTCTATTATATCCATTAATATCCTTATAAATATCCAATTTAAGTTATTCATAACAATTTCACTTATAAATACAAAATGTTATGATTGCTTAAAATTTTAAAAGAAGAAAAAAAAAATCCCTTACAAATCTTATAACTTCTTCAATAGTAATTGATTGGGGTAAACTCTTCATCCTTCCAGCGTGGTCGGTGGGGTTCGTTTCTCACCGACGAGTCCTGCAAAATAAACCAAGTAGGGGGGTGTGTTCCCGGTGTAATGTATTTGGCTTTTATTTGTCTGTGCGTGGGTGTGTGTTACCGTTTTATGGAGAAGAGTAGTCAATCGGGAGGTGACACCCGAAATGGTACCGTTCCTGACAATTCTTAAATGACATTTAATATGGAATTCGGTGAGTATCCTTGTCGGAGATTATGTCCTGAGCATGTGGACATTAATATTTATATCCAAAGATTATATATATATATATATATATATATATATATATATATATATATATATATATGTGTGTGTGTGTTTTTAAAAAAGAAATGGTATTATTTTACGTGGTAGTAAGAAAAATAATATTACTAAATATCCGGTAATTTTTTATAAGGTTATAAGGAAAAAAATAAAAATAAAAATAAGAAAGGGGCTGAATATATACTTATATAAGGAGGTCTCATAATCAGGATAATCAATGAAATATGTCAATTCTGTAGTATGTTTGATTTTATATCAAAATATTTTGTAGTATGTTTTATTTTTTCATCATTGCTGCAATTTGATGCTGTTCTGACTTCCTCCACTGGACATTTGTGTCAATTTCACGAGTCTATTTCATTGCTTCAATTCAAGAAGGGTATGCTTGACTTGAACTCATCTTTTTCCCCTTCCCTATGCGAAGACTTTGGCCAATACTCGAATCCAAAGATGATATCATGGAACAAAACTAGTGCTCCAGATTGTTGTACATGGGATGGGGTTGAGTGCCATGGGATCACTGGTCACGTAATTGGCCTAGAACTCAGTGTTGGGGTTGTATTTCAACTCAAAGTCCCACATGAAAAAAATAGGCAAAGGATTGCCTACATATAAGGAATTTTCACATACTTCATTAGTAATGAGGCTTTTTGGGAAAGTCTCAAAAACAAAACCGTGAGGGTTTATGCCCAAAGTGGACAATATTATACTAATGTGTAGTTAGGTGAGGTAGCAGCCCAACCCGATGAGAAACGGGCCCACCAAGTGGTATCGGAGCCCAATGTTAAGTGGGTAATTGGTCTTCATCATCTCTGACTTATTTTAATCTAGCATACACAGGATTATGTGGTAAACTACCAAAATCTATTTTCCATCTTATTCGATTGCGAAAGCTGTTACTAAATGATAATCAAAACCTAAGCGTTAACTTACCAAATAGTAATCGCTGAACCTCTCCACGTTTTGGATCTTTGTAATACCAATTTCATTGCAGATGGATTTACTGATTCCATCCATTCCTTTGCACAATTGAAATCTCTGTATCTATCAGAGTGTGAACTTCCTGGTTCTTTTCCGAATTCCATTACCAATCTCACCGAAATCGTCAAACTGGATCTATCACTTAACGATTTCAGTGGAGACATTTCATCAGTATTCTCAAATCTCCCCGAAAAGTTGGTCGTACTAATTCTTGATTGGAATTCTTTCACTGGACAGTTCCCTTCTCACGTTGGGAATCTCACCCAATTGGGTTTAAGCCACAATTTCTTAAATGGTACCCTGCCCTTTACCATGAGCGTAGTCCCGAAATTAACGTACTTAGACTTATCAGGTAACGCATTTCATGGCGAAATTCCGTTTTGGTTGTTTTCTTCCCCGTCAATGACCCATTTGGATCTCCGTACCAATCTTCTCACAGGACAACTTAAAGAATTCACAGAAAAGTCGTTAGTACTAATTAATCTCTCATCAAATATTTGAGTGGTTCCGTTGACTCTACAGTATTTAAGAACCTCAGTAATCTTGAATTCCTCAAACTTTCCCATAATAAATTATCATTCAAAGTTGAAGATGAAAGCAACTTATCCTTTCCGGACCATCTATATATCGGATTATCGTCTTGTCAAATTACAAAATTCCCCTCATTTCTTATCAATTCTAAGAACCTTAAATCCCTTGATCTATCGAACAACAAACTTAGTGGTCAGAAACCTTACATGATTCCCTGGTATCCACTTCGTTACCTAAATCTTTCCCACAATTCACTTTCTGGTCTTGAGTCTCTGAATACAATTTATGATCCTGGGAGTCTTAACAATGTACCCTTAATCAGGAGTCTTAGGGTATTGGATCTTTCTTCAAACAAGTTTCGTGAACTATTACCCCTCTCTATCTGTATTTTCAAACATCTCTATATTCTTGATTTGGCTCGTAATAATTTCTTGGGGTCAATTCCCAAGTGCCATGGACTCTTTAGCGGTGTTTTGCAAGTGTTGAACTTGGAAAGAAATGGTCTTGACGGGATCATTTCTATGAACTTTCGAAAGGATAACAGGCTGATGTATCTGAATTTGAAGGGGAACTCATTGCAAGGGACATTACCAGCATCCTTAGGCAATTGTAAGAATTTGATAGTCATTGATGTTGGAAAAAACATGATAAAGGATGCATTTCCGAATTTATTGGAAAATCTCACAAGTGTTCGAGTTTTTATCTTGAAATCAAACAGATTTTTCGGAAGCTTAAGCAATGTTACTGTTGGATATGTTGAATCAAAACGACAGCAATTAAATCAAAACGACAGAAGGAAGGCAATTAAATTTGCAACCCTGTTGTTAGAGGATACGACGTCGTTGAGATTAATCTTTGGTGCCATCTCAGCCCTTCACCGATGACAATCCAACGGCTACTCTTAAACCCCTAATTCTGCCCTAACTATATATACAACATATAGCCATAATTTTTAGGGTGTGAGAAGAAAAAATTCAGAGGAGTTCCTTCTTCCGTCCAAGGCCGCCGACTTTGTTCTTCTTAGAACTTGTTCTGTCCAGAATAGTAGGGTGTTTCCCTGTATTTTATATATTGAAATTTCATGTGTTAGTCGCGTTTCTTTTCACTTGGTTATTTCTGTTTGTATAGTTGTTTTTAGTTCCGGTCATTTTTGTACCCTGCGCGGTATATTGTGAATCTTGTTTGAGATTCTGTTTAGTCGGTAGGTTCTTGTTGTATCTGTTCCGTAAAGATATTTTATATCGTTCTTGATAGTGCAGTGAGAGCTCTCTTGTTCAGGCTCAACGTGGATGTACCATGATTACACCGTATTTGGTGTAATTTGGAAACCACGGTAAAAATCTTTGGTATTCTTCTTTTTCTGTTCTGTCCTTAATTTCTGGAATTTATTCTTCCGGCAAAAGTTAACAAGAATTTAAATCTAGGTTGACTAAAACCTAATAGTGGTATCGGAGCTTCGTTATATTTCTTGTTCTTCTTTCAAATCTGGTATTTTGTTTTTAAAAAGGGTGTTCACAAATTTTTGATTTTTCGAATCTGGAATTTTTTAATTCCGTCAGACTTGTTTTATAATCTGAAATTTGTTCATAAATTGTTGTCGGATCTGAAAATTTTTCTTTATTCCATAAATTGTTGTTGGATCTGGAATTTATTGATTCCATTAATTTGTTCTCCCGAATATGAACATTTTTCTTTGTTTTTGAATCTGAATTTTTTTTTTCAGTTTCGTAATTTTTTTTTTTTTAAATTTGAAATTTATTTTTGGGTCCTTATTTTCTATTTTTGGGTCCTTAAATCTGGTATTTTTGGTTTATATATAAAACTTGTTATTTTCAGATCTGTTAATTCTTGTTTTAGAAAGATTTCATAAACCTTGTTTACCACTGCTGGTTTTAATTGTTGTGTGTGTTAGACTGAGTGTATTCTTATAAATACTCTCAGTCGAACCAGCAGAACAAGTGTGTTATTTGGCTATTTCTGTTAGATCCGTATTTTTTTTTATAATAATGGTCTTTCGGAATAAAACGCCATGGGCTCTAACAAGATCGAAATTTCCCAATTCGATGGGAAAATTGACTTCCGGAGTTGGAAAAAGAAAATGAGAGCCTTACTCTCACATTATAAAGTTGTTTATGCACTTGAACCAGATATTGAAAGATGGCCAAAGGACTTAATTGCAAGAAGTGAAGAAATTAATGATGAGGCATATAATCTGCTGATTCTGAACCTAGCAGACCCTGTACTGCGTAAGGTAGATGAGGCAGTCATTGCACTTGACTTATGGAACAGAGTTGGAACAATTATATTCATCACCCACAGTCACTAATATAGCCTTTATTAAATGCTCTCTGTTTGCCTTTAAACTGGACTTAAGTAAATCTATTGATGACAATATAGATAATCTGTTAAAATTGAATCTACTGTTAAAAGGAACTGAGCATGAAGTTGATTCTACTAGCCTTGCTGTAATTCTGTTAAATGCATTACCGGATGAATATCTTGTAGTTAAAAATTCTGTACAATATACTGGAATATCTCCATCTTTTGATTTGATTGTATCTGGACTTAAGGCTAGAGAATTTGAACTTAAACAAAAAAGACATACTAGTACTGGACTATTTGTGAAATCAAAATATTTTAATAATAATAACAGAAACCAGAATGGTGCAAATGATAAAAGAAAAGGAAAATATGTTCATAAATCAAAAGAAACCAGAAAGTGTTATTATTGTAATAAACCCGGACACTTAAGAAAAAATTGCTATTCATGGTTAAGAAAACAGAAGCAGAATAATAATGAACCTACTTCTACTATAAATGAAAAATAATATATCCGAGGTTCTTGTGTCTTCCTGTTATAGAAATAGCAATGATTGGATAATTGATTCCGGATGTTCATTTTATATGTGCCCTATTAAGGAATGGTTCACCGACTTTAAATCAATTCAACCTGAAACTGTGTTTATGGGAAATGATAACACTTGCATGATATATGGAATAGGCAGTATACCTTTGACA
This sequence comes from Cynanchum wilfordii, assembly GCA_025388415.1. Taxonomy (NCBI): domain Eukaryota; kingdom Viridiplantae; phylum Streptophyta; class Magnoliopsida; order Gentianales; family Apocynaceae; genus Cynanchum; species Cynanchum wilfordii. The sequence continues at coordinate 89,291 of JAHSUH010003640.1, read as the reverse complement.
TTAGATAATGGAAATTCAGTTTTGTTAACTAATGTTAGATATATTCTTGATCTTAAGAGAAATTTAATTTTTGTAGGAGTACTTGATGATTTAGGATGTGAAAACAGAATTAAATCAGGCTGCCTTGAAATAGTTAAAAATAACAAAGTACTTGCTTATGCTAAAAAGAAAAATAGCTTATATGTACTTTGTGGTATGTATTCTGGATTAACTAACCTTGCAGCACCAATGATTGATTCACAAGAAAATGTCAAGAAATGGCATTTAAGACTCGGACATATGAGTCAAAAAGGAATGAATGTCCTTGAACAAAGAGGACATCTCGGTAAGGATGCTTTAACTCCACTCAATTTCTGTGAAACTTGTGTGTTAGGCAAACAACATAGGCTTAGTTTTAAACCCGGAACACATTTAGCAAAACAGAAAATTGAATATGTGCATGCCGATATGTGGGGTCTGTAAAGGATTAGTACACATGGAAACTGTAAGTACTTCTTATCTATAGTAGATGACTATAGTAGGAAATTTTGGGTCTACTTACTTAGAACCAAAGATGAAACCCTAGAAAAATTTAAGGACTGGAAGATCCTTGTAGAAAATCGGTCAGGAAATACTGTAAAAGTATTAAGAACTGATAGGGGGTTAGAATTTTGTAATGAAGAATTTGATAAGTATTGTAGTGACCATGGAATACTAAGGCATAGGACAGTTAGAATGACTCCTCAACAGAACGGGGTAGCTGAAAGAATGAATAGAACTATCCTAGAAAAGGTTAGATGTCTACTATTCACCTCCGGGTTAAATAAACCTTTCTGGGGGGAAGCCTTAAACGCAGTTGTATACCTCATAAATAGGAGCCCCTCTACTGCCCTAGAAATTAAGTCACCCCAAGAAGTTTGGACAAATAGAGTTCCTAACTTAGATCACCTTAGAATATTTGGGTGCTCTGCATATGCACACACTAAGGATGGTAAACTTGACCCTAGATCCATTAAATGTATCTTTCCAGGGTATGAACCGGGAACTAAAGGGTATAGACTTTGGGATAGGCAGTCTTCCGGTATAAAAGTTATAATCTCTAGAGATGTAATATTTGATGAGTCTTCCTTTCCTTGTAAAACCAATTCTATACCTAACCAACAGGATCTCACACTTAGTGAGGACAATACCAGTAGTAAAACCATCACAACTACACACATTGAGGTGGAGCACCAGCCCCAAGCTGTTGAAACTATAGAAACTCAAGATGAGCCAAACATAGAAATAGAAGAGGAACAAGTAGAAAACCTAGAACAATCCCAAGAAGAGTCTTTAGAATCATATCAACTGGCTAGGGATAGGCCTAGAAGAGAGATTAGGCCACCAGCTAGATACTCATATGCCGATTTGGTGTTTACCGCTTTAATTTCTGCTCAAGATTCAAAAAAATTTTGAACCTACTAGTTATGATACTGCATGTATGTCTAAAGAAAAAGATAAATGGTTAGAAGCTATGCTTGATGAAATGAATTCTTTGAAAGTGAATAATACATGGACACTAGTCCCTAAACCTATGAATCATAAACTTGGTGACTGTAAATGGCTTTTCAAAATTAAAGAAGGAGATAAACCTTTTGATCCACCTAGATATAAAGCTAGGTTAGTTGCAAAAGGATTCACCCAACGTGAAGGCATTGATTTCAATGAAATTTTCTCTCCTATTGTTAAATTCAAAACTATAAGAATCATGTGTGCAGTTGTGACTCAATTGAATTTTGAACTTGAACAAATGGATGTAAAAACTGCTTTCTTGCATGGTGAATTAGAAGAAAAAAATTATATGAAACAACCTCCTGGTTTTATTGATAAACTGAATCCCGATTATGTTTATCTTCCGAATAAATCTTTATATGGACTAAAACCGCCCCCGACAATGGAATAAAAGGTTTGATACATTTATATGCAGTATTGGGTTCAATAAAAGTGATTTTGATACTTGTCTTTATTACATGTACAAAGGAATAGATTTTGTATATGTTCTTTTATATGTTGATGATATGCTTTTAATTAGTAATTCTAAAGAAAGAATTAAGTACAGAATTTGATATGAAAGATTTAGGACCTGCAAAGAAAATACTTGGCATGTATATTGACAGAAATAGAGAAAAAGGCAGTTTAATATTGCATCAAAAACCTTACCTTGATAGTGTGGTAAACAAATTCAGCATGAAAAATAGTAAAGGAGTGAATTTGCCTATTGCATCTCATTTTATTTTATGTAAAGATCAATGTCCTAAATCAACTTCGATTTACTAAAAATGGAAAATATACCTTATGCAAATGGGATAGGATCGGTTATGTATGCTATGATTAGTACTAGACCTGATTTATCCTATGCTATATCTTTATTAAGTAGATTCTTGTCTAATCCTGGTTTAGAACATTGGACTGCTCTTAAGTGGACATTAAGGTATATAAATAATTCCGTTGATATTGGACTGAGCTATAATAGATGTGATTCTGAAAAATTCTGTTTATATGGATTTGTTGACTCCGATTTTGCTAGGGATAGAGATACTAGAAGGTCAACTACTGCTTATTATTTCATGTTTGGTAATTGTTGTGTGAGTTGGAAATCTCAAATACAGTCAAATTGTTACACTGTCTTCAACCTGGGGGCTGAATATATTGCTTTGTGTGATGCCTTTAAAGAGGCAATTTGGCTTCAAGGTCTGCTGTATGAAATACAATTGATTGATAAATGTGCTTTTGTGTTCTGTGATAGTCAAAGTGCTATACATTTGAGTAAAAATCCTGTTTTTCATGATAGAACTAAGCAAATTGATGTCAAATATCATTTTGTTAGAGAAAAGATAATTGACAAAACTGTAAATCTGCAAAAGGTAAAAACAGAGGACAATGCAGCTGATTTTGGTACGAAAGTGGTTACATTGAGTAAGTTCAGACACTGTCTGAACCTACTCAATATAAACTGACAGATAATTTCATTTTGCTGGTACAAAGAGCCAATGATAGATTTAAGATGTGTTTTCACTGCACTATAGAGTATGCTGTGTTTGGATTCAATGTGGAGATTGTTGGATATGTTGAATCAAAACGGCAGCAATTAAACCAAAACGACAGAAGGAAGGCAATTAAATTTGTAACCCTGTTGTTAGAGGATACGACGTCGTTGAGATTAATCTTTGGTGCAATCTCAGCCCTTCACCGATGACAATCCAACGGCTACTCTTAAACCCCTAATTCTGCCCTAACTATATATACATCATCATATAGCCAGAATTTTTAGGGTGTGAGAAGAAAAAATTCAGAGGAGTTCCTTCTTCTGTCCAAGGCCGCCGACTGTGTTCTTCTTAGAACTTGTTCTGTCCAAAATAGTAGGGTGTTTCCCTATATTTTATATACTGAAATTCCATGTGTTAGTCGCGTTTCTTTTCACTTAGTTATTTCTGTTTGTATAGTTGTTTTTAGTTTTGGTCATTTTTGTACCCTGCGAGGTATATTGTGAATCTTGTTTGAGATTCTGTTTAGTCGGTAGGTTCTTGTTGTATCTGTTCCATAAAGATATTTTATATCGTTCTTGATAGTGCAGTGAGAGCTCTCTTGTTGAGGCTCAACGTGGATGTACCACGATTACACCGTATTTGGTGTAATCTGGGAACCACGGTAAAAATCTTTGGTATTCTTCTTTTTCTGTTTTGTCCTTAATTTCTGGAATTTATTCTTCCGGCAAAAGTTAACAAGAATTTAAATCTAGGTTGACTAAAACCTAACAATTACAAATGAAATTTTCTATCCAAAGCTACAGGTTTTTGACCTATCATGCAATGACTTTTCTGGTGGATTGCTTGTTCAACTTTTCCAATGTTTTAGAGCAATGAAAACCCGGGATCGGATCGTAGCAAAACCAAGATACTTAAGAAATTATAGAGTTCTTGAAGATCAATTTTATCGATATCCCATTATATTCACTATGAAGGGTGGAACCTTGCAGTTAGACGGAGTCTTGACAACACTTGTAGCAATAGATTTATCAAGTAACAATTTTGTAGGTGAAATTCCGGAAAGCCTCGTAAAACTCGACTCCCTTAATGTGCTAAACTTGTCTCATAATAATTTTTCTGGTCCTATCCCATCACCCATTGGAGAATTACGTAGTCTCGAATCTTTAGATCTCTCATTTAATTTCTTTAAGGGAATGATTCCATGGCAGCTAGTAAATCTTACATTTCTTGAGATATTAAATATATCTCAAAACAGATTTTTCGGGCAGATTCCTCAAGGTAAGCAATTTAACACATTTTTAAATGACTCATACAGTGGAAACTTCGGATTGTGCGGATTTCCATTGATAATTAAGTGTGCCGAAAGCAATCTATCATTGTATCCCTCACAGGTATCACCGTACGAAGTAGATAAGGATTCTTCTTTATGGTTTGAATTCACTTGGAGAGCATTGCTAAGTGGGTTTATCTTTGGAATAGCATTTGGATACTTTCTATTCTTCATTGGGAAACCAAGATGGCTAATAAGGAATATGGAAGAACAATGTTGGTATGGCTTACTTTTAATTGTTAGGTGGAAAATTAAATCTACGCGGCTAAAAGAAATTAAGGAACAGAGTTTGGATGAATAATATATCATACAGGTCCGATGTGTTATTTGAGTTACATATAATATTAATAAAAATAATATAAATAATCGAATAAATAATACTAAAAATAATAAGAATCTTAAGATTAAAATAGGTTTGTCACTTAATAAAATAACTCAATTAGGCAGAGCACCTATCGAAATAGTTTAGTAAATAAGGTGATATTCGGATTTTAAATTTATAAAAATCGTTTTTCCCTAAGACTTCTATTAAATTCTAGTGTGGAAAATATAATCAAACTAATTATGAATATGATTTGTGAATAAGGATCATTCAACAAGTAAATCAACCAATATCAAGAATGATAAGATTGAATTCTAAATCCTAGAAAACAAAGTAAAGAACAATGTAAGGAATAAAGCAAGTAAAAAGGTTGGGAGGAATTCTTTGTAAAATATAGGTGAGATAAGAGGATACAAAATACCAAGTATAGGATAATCTTGGATCTAGTATCATAGCTCCACCAAATTCAAGTTTAAAGTAGAATCTTTTCCATACGGATCGTGGCAAGAAATTCCTAGATTAAGAACACTTGAATGTTGACAAGATCAAATCTCCCATCAATCATCCTGGTCCGGTCCATCAATAGGAAACTAATCACATCAACTTGGCACTAATCGTATATCCTGGTCCGGCCTAACAATTAGTGTTGATCCGAACCACAATCTCAAATCAAAGCTTGTACTAAAGATAAAATTCAGATCTAAAGTCATCAATGAAATTGCAATTCGAATTAATAAAACCACAATCATTCCATCCAAGAACATCACAATATCTCAAGTAATTTGTAAAATAAAACCAACCAAATCTACCTATAAGAAATGTAGAAATGAGAATTCCTAAGGTTGGTTAACTAATTACAAAGAATAACAAGGAATAATAGAAGAAAAGGGGAAAGTGAAACATAGACATTAAACCTTCTTCCTCTTCAACTCCTTCTCTTGATTCTTCTTTGCTTCTTCAACATGGATCTTCAATTTGTGTAGCCCAAATACCCTAGAATATATTCAGTAAATTTCCTTACGGATCGAGGCAAATCTACCAAATTAATCCCAAGATACTCAATAATACAACAAGTAGAGAGTAATCTCTAAGAAAATTGGAAAATCAAAGTATAGATCTTTCTCTAAGTTCTACCAAACCTCTAAAATTACATAGCAATTAAGCCTAATCAAACCTCTATCCAACCTCAAATAATGGTAAAAATCCCAATATTTATAGATAACAAAAACAGGGGTAAAATAGGAATTTTACACAAAAATCTCTAAAATCTCGTAACAGAGCCAAACACGGGCTCGGTAGTATACGTAACACGAGCGCGTCTTGACTCCGGCCGTGTTCTTCCTTTTGTCCGGGCGTGTTCATTCACCGAGCACGTGTTCCGTGGCTTGGCAGGGCGTGTTCAATGGCTTGTCGGGGCGTGTTCTTGGACCGAGCACGTGTTCCTGGGCTGGTTGTGCAAAACTTTCCGGAAATTGCATATTTAGTCCCTAAACTTCGCTCTTTTGATCAATTAGCCCCACGAACTTCCCGAAAACACAATTATCACAATTAAGTGCACAATTAACATATTTATCTCAATTTACTCTAATAATCCTCAATAATTATGCACAATTACCCTTCAAAAACATTATCAAATTTAGCGTTATCAAGGTCCTACTAAGGTACTATTCCAAAAATTCCTTCCATACTCCTTGAAGAAAAGTTATATATTTCTCTCTATAAACTTTTATTATTTGATAACATCAAATATGATCATGTTTTAGGATATAAATTGTGCATGATTTATGAGTTTTATTGTATTAAATTGAGATAAATTGATTGATTAAGGGCTTAATTATATATTTTGCATTTCGGGTAACTTCCGGGGCAAATTGGCTTAAGAAGATAAATTCAGAGGCAAAAGTGTAACATTCTGGAATTGTGCTACGCCCTTGGAAGGTGGACTACTCCCTTATACGCTATACGCTCGTTGCCCTTTTGTGCATCACGCCCGTATAAAGTAACTAACTGCTCTACGGCCGTTGCACTCTGGATTTTACGTCCGTAGGACATAACGGCATTCATACGCCCGTAGAGTAGAAAGGGCAACGCCTGTAGTAATGCCAGAATCACTGTTTTATTTGTAAAATGACGATTTTACCCCTACTTTCGGTTACCTATAAATATTAGGATTTTTAGCATTAATCAAATTGGCTTGATTATCACATTGTTTATATATTGAATATCATATTGGGTTTACTTGAATTTCATATATTTTGGTATAGATTTTAGGGAATTTTCTATCAATTTGTTGTTCTACTTTCACTTAGAGAAATACCTAGATTGTTTTAGTGATAATTGTCTCTAGTTAGGTTGTGTAATTTCTCCTCGGTCTATAAGGAAGAGTTGTGCAATCTATTCAAGAGGTGTTTTGATCTACTTCAATCCTTCAAGCTTCAAAGTTGCAAGAAGAGGAGTCAAGAGAGGACTTGAAGTGAAGAGACTTTTCCGGTATCAATTGACAACTGGTTTTGGATTTGTTTTCTTACCTTCTTCTATTACTTTTGATGATGTTTCTTGTAATCTAGTTTACCAACCCAATAAGAACTATCTTCTTTTACATTTCTTTAGGGTAGAAGTGGTTGGTTTCATGTTACATCTTCACTTTGAGATTGATCTATTGTGAGTTGATTATTATGATTTTATTAGCTTGAATTGCAATTTCAATTATTGCTTTGATTTGAATTCTTATCTTGAGTTGAGCTCTAATTCGATTTTGTAGTTCGGGTTAACACTAATTGTTAGACCGGACCTTGGATATACGATTAGTGCTAGATTAGTTTGGTTATTTTCCTATTGATATACTGCGGACCTTGGATGATTAGTAGGGACCTAGTCTTACTAATATATCCGAGTTGTTCTTCATGTACGAATTTCTTTCAACGACACGTATTGAGGAAATTCATCCTTATATAGACTTGGATTTGGTGAAATTGAGGTAATTGATTCATGATACTTGGTTTCATTGTGAATTGTATCCTCCAGTCTCTCTAATGTCTTTAGTGAGTTCTTCAATATTCAATATTGTCCGATCCATATTCTTTACTTTGCTTTCTTTTAATTTTCTTTCTAGGAAATTAGAATTCAATCCTATCATGCTTGATAAAGGTTGGATTACTTAATGATTGATTCATACTTCCAAATCATTTTCATAATTGATTTAATTATATTTTCCACACTAAATTAATAGACGTCTTGGGGAAAACGATTTTATAAATATTAAAATCTGAATACTACCTTTATTTACTAAACTATTTGATAGGTTCTCTGCCTAGTTGAGTTATTTTTTAAGTGACAATTCTATTTTAATCTTGAGAATTCCTATTATTTTTAGTATTATTTTATTCAATTATTATATTATTTTTATATATAAATATAACTCATAAGATTTTTGGCGTCGTTGACGGGGAAATCTATTATTTGAATTCATGATGTTTTCCTCTTAATTCCTTATGATTATTGGGAAAATTTTCATAGTAACGGTGTGAATCATATACTGGATCAACTATGTTATGATTTGTTATATGGAATCAATCTTAAGTATATTTAAATTTTCTGGTTTATTTCTTGAAGTATCTTTGATCTTCTTAATAGATCATTGGATATTTTGATTTTGTTTGATTGATTTGATTTTTTTTTAGTTGAATATTGTTTTTCATGATTTTTGTAGTTTAATTTTCAGATTTCATTTGATTTTGTTATTCTTGTTCTTAGAATTTCTTATTCTTATTTTAGTAGCTTTCTTATGTTACTTGAATTTTGTTTCTCTTTCTTTCATTTAATTTGTGTTCTTAGAATTTTTCTTACATAGACTATAGATTTTTGGATTTAGATCTTAGGTTAGATGATTTAGTATCATGATTTTTAGGTTTAGTTAGTGTTTTGGTTAGTTTAGATCCCTTAGGTAAACCTTTACTTAGAAATTTTGGTTAGATATAGCTTTGATATTTTGGAATTTAGGTGAACTCTAGTTTCTTAGGATAGTTAGTTTAGTATTTTCATACTTTAGATTAGGTTAGCTTTTGGTTCTTTAGGTTCTTATTCTTTAGTTTAATATCTTAGTTTGATCCTTAGTTTAGAATTTAGATCTAATTGTTTTCCTACTTTCTAATTTGACATAGTTTGTTCTAATCCTTCTAACTTGTTCTAATTAGATTCTAGGTATGGTTAGTTTAAGGTTCTTTCTAATTTTTCCTACTTGCTTTAACATGACCTAATTGTTTACTTACTTTCTTGACTTTGATTTAGATAGCTTTTTATGAATTTTAGTTAGATCATCACTTGCTTTAGGTTCGTTTGTTTACCTTTTGTTTCTAGTTAATTTTCTTGCTTTAGTAAGTGGATAATATCTTGATTCTTTTCTTTTCTTAGTCTATATTCTTTGAATCTTATTTTCTTAGTTAATATCTCATTCTCTTGTATCTCTATTTTCATGTCCATTCTATTCTTAGTTAGTTTTTACTTTAGTTTCTATTCTAGTATAGAAGTTAGTTTTCTAGTAATGTCTTCAATTAATGGAGATTATTATCTAGATACGTACTTTTGTTAGATATTGATGTTAGATGTTTTCATATTTTCTACCTTTTATGTTAGCCTTGTTATGTGCTTGATATGAATTTAGGTATGGTTTGCATATAGCTCTATTAATTTGCATCTTTAGGACTTAGCTTTAGCTTTCATAGATTTGTCTTCAATGAATGGTCACCACTACTTTTTCATTAGAATTATACCTTTAGGTTACTATTTAATTATGTTTAAATTTTCTTAGATGTTATGTTAGTCTAGTTTTCAAATAAGGTAACATTCTTAGAAATTAATTCTAAGAAATGTTAATTCTAGTGACCAACATTTGTTTTAATTCTATTTTTCTTTTTAGTGTGCTGTATTTTGGTTAAAAAATGTTTAAATACTTTGATTTGCATATTCTGCCTTTGCATGCCTTTGTATAGTTAGTATAGATTTGTAGCTTCAATTTCTTTTTCGTTGCATTTGGTTAAATAGGTTAGAATGAAAAAAAAACCTTAATGTTATATCTCATATCTCATAGTTTTCATGACCTCATCATTTATGGTATATCTTATGTCTTACATTTCAATTAGTTAGCAAAACTTCATATTTTGCATGATATGCTTTGCATGTCTTTGATCTTTTTAATAGTGTAGTTAGATGTGTGTATTTCATTTCATTTTGTATGGATTTAGCTAGTAGACTGCTTGGTATTTTGGTTATTAGTATGATTGATTCTATAGCTTTGAATCCAAAAATGAGTTTGATGTGTATTTGAGTTATAAATATATTTAATATAAATAATCGAATAAATAATACTAAAAATAATAGGAATCTTCAAAGTTAAAATAAGTTTGTCACTAATAAAATAACTCAATTAGGCAGAGTACCTATCGAAATAGTTTAGTAAATATAGTAGTATTCAGATTTTAAATTTATAAAAATCTCTTTTCCCTAGGACTTCTATTAAATTCTAGTGTGGAAAATATAATCAAACTAATTATGAATATGATTTGTGAATAAGGATCATTCAACAAGTAAACCAATCAATATCAAGAATGATAAGATTGATTTCTAAATCTAGAAAGCAAATTAAAAGCAAGTAAAGTAAAATCATGGATGAGATAATATTGAATATGTGAAGAACTCACTAAACACATTAGAGAGAGTGGAGGATACACTTCACAACAAAATCAAGTATCATGATTCAACTATTACAATTTCACCAAATCCGAGTCTAAGGATGAACTTCCTCAATACGTGCCGTTGAAAGAAATTCATACGTGAAGAACAACTAGAATATATTAGTAAGATTGATGTTGTGAGTTATATATAAATAATAAAAATAATATAAATAATCGAATAAATAATACTAAAAATAATAAGAATCTCTATGATTAAAATAGGTTTGTCACTAATAACATAACTCAATTAGGCAGAGTACCTATCGAAATAGTTTAGTAAATAAGGTGATATTTAGATTTTAAATTTATAAAAATCGTTTTTCCCTAAGACTTCTATTAAATTCTAGTGTGGAAAATATAATCAAACTAATTATGAATATGATTTGTGAATAAGGATCATTCAACAAGTAAACCAACCAATATCAAGAATGATAAGATTGATTTCTAAATCTAGAAAGCAAATTAAAAGCAAGTAAAGTAAAATCATGGATGAGAGAATATTGAATATTTGAAGAACTCACTAAACACATTAGAGAGAGTGGAGGATACACTTCACAACAAAATCAAGTATCATGATTCAACTATTACAATTTCACCAAATCCGAGTCTAAGGATGAACTTCCTCAATACGTGTCATTGAAAGAAATTCATACGTGAAGAACAACTCGAATATATTAGTAAGATCAAATCCCTACTAATCATCCAAGGTCCGGTACATCAATAGGAAGACAATCCAACTAATCTAGCACTAATCGTATATCCAAGGTCCGGCTTAACAATTAGTGTTAACCCGAACCACAAAATCGAATTAGAGCTCAACTCAAGATAAACAATCAAATCAAAGCCATAATTGAAATTGCAATTCAAGTTAATGAAATCATAACAATCAACTCACAATAGATCAATCTCATAGTGAAAGTATAACATGATACCAACCACTTCTACCCTAAAGAAATGTAGAAGAAGAGAGTTCCTATTGGGTTGGTAAACTAGATTACAAGAATTATCAACAAAAATACTTGAAGAAGGTAAGAAAATAATTCCAAAACCAGTTGTCAATTGAATCCGGAAAGATCTCTACACCTCAACTTTCTTCTTGAATCCTCTTCTTGCTCCTTGAAGCTTGAATGATTGAAGTAGCTCAAAATCCTCTTGATCAAGTCACAAAACTCTACCTCATAGACCAAGGAGAGATTTCATAACCTAACTAGAAACATTTATTCACTAAAACAACCTAGGGAATTATCTAATCAAAAGTATTCAATCAAAGTAATAGAAAATTCCCCAAATTCTATACCAAAATATATGAAATTGAAGAGAAACCCAATATGATATTCAATATCTAAAACAATGTGAGATACTAACCAATCTAACCACTAAGCTAACCCTAATACAACCCTAATCCAACCTCTAAATAATGGTAAAAATCCCAATATTTATAGATAACCAAAACAGGGGTAAAATCGTCATTTTTACAAAGAATCTGGACATAGCATCACTACGGGCGTATTGAGGCAGTTAAAGGGCAACGAGTGTAGAACAAAAATTGCAAAAAATATCAACACGGGCGTGTTTATGACCGTGTTGATGGCCGTGTTGTTGGGCGTGTTCGTGCACTGTGCTGGATCAATCTGAACACGGGCGTGTTCCTGGTCGTGTTCATGGCCGTGTTCACGTATGAGCCCGTGTTCTTGGCCGTGTTGAGCCATTGAGCACGTGTTCTTGGACTGGATTTGTATATCTTTCCAGAAATTGCATATTTAGTCCCTGAACTTTGCTCTTTTGATCAATTAGCTCCACAAACTTCTTGAAAACAGAAAATATCACAATTAAGTGCACAATTAACATATTTATCTCAATTTACTCTAATAATCCTCATCAATTATGCATAAATAGCCTTCCAAAACATTACCAAATTTAGTGTTATCGGAGTTCATTACTTTTTGCATGAAATATAGTTAACTTGTATATTTTTAGTATGCATGGTTTCTATGGTTTGCATGGTATATATATATATATATATATATATATATATATATATATATATATATATATATATATATATATATATGTATATATTGCAACTTGTAGTGTCCAGTAGTTCTTTTTGCATGCACTTGACTAATTGATATATATATAATATGTATTTTCATTTCCAGTAGGTAGTGCATGTTCTTTGTTCTTTTTGATTTTGCATGGTCAATTTAGTTAGAAAATGCATGATGTTTCTTGTCTTTACTATATTTTCCAGTAGGTTAGTGTATGGCTTCTTTGTAAATTTATTTTGCATGGTATTGCAAATAATGGTCTATAGATATGTTGGTCACATAATGAACTGGAATAGTGGTATGCAGAAAATTCCAATAGCTATAATGGTCAATTCCTCTGTTTTTATAAAAATTTCAATAGTTAACATAAGTATAACTCTGAAATTGCTCTGTTTTGTACAAATTCCAGAACTGAAAATTTCATTTCCCCCTGCAATCTCCTCTGTTTTTATTCTACCCGACAGTATGCATTATTTTTGTTTCAATTTCTTTTCCTTAAAATTTTTGTCCAGTTTGCTCTACAATTCATTTCTCTTCCATTTTTTTTTTCTTTTCTATTAAAACTACTTTCTGCATGCTATTTAATTCTTTTTCTTTCTTTCCTCCATTTTCGTTCAGTTCTATAGCATTTCATTTCTTTTTCTTTTAAATTTAATTCTTTTTGCATGAGTTTCATTTCTTTTTCTTTTTTCCTCCATTTTTAATTCTTTTAAGCTTCCTTTTACTGTATGCATTATTTAATTTCATTCTTCAATTCATTTGCATGGATTTTCCAATTTATTCATTCATTCTTCTGTTTTATCTTCTTTTTCTTATTTTTGCTTTACCTTAAATATTTCTTATTTATTTAATTTTCTTGCATTTTGTCCTTTTATCCTTGCTAATCTTTCTTTTCTTGTTTTTTAGGTATTTTTAATTTCTTTACTAGATCATTTGTAGTAGGACATTTTTAATTTCTTTACTAGATCATTTGTAGTAGGACATTTTTAATCTTGTAATTTCTTTCATCTCTGTTTTGTTGTATTCTATCTTTCTTAATATTTTATAAGGTATACAGGAACTAAAAGGCTTCGCTACAAAACCCGGAAATGCAAGTGGGACAATTGTCCAGGCAATTTTCGGAACGAGCAAAAATGATTACTCCCTAACAAAGCACCGAACAAAATTCCGTCGAATAAATCGAAAGATGAAGTTGTTAGGGAGGACAACTTACGTTTTATCTCAATTTACGTTATATTTTGAAAAAATTGTCAAAATTTTCCAAAATTTTCAAAATAATTAGTTTACTTGAAAAGATTATTTTGTGAACATTTTGTGAGAATTTGATTTACTTAGTCGATGATAGGTATCGGTTGTTGATTGTTGAAAGTCTCGAGATTTGATTTGTTTCATCTTGTTGATACTTGGTACGAGCATGATTATAGGAAAAAAATGAAAAATTCTTTTGACATAGCTATTTTTGGTTGGTTGTTCCGATTAGTGAACTACTTTTGGACATTTATTTGAATAGTATTAAGTCTTTTGGGAATGGAAATAACTTGCGTTTTCACTTGAAAATTCTTCAAGAGACTTACCACACTTTTATTATTTTCGTTGAATAAATTGCTGAATAAAAGGTTGTTTTGCATGTATCCTTTGCTACTTGAGCACCACTTCTTATGGGAGTTGAATGCCCGGTGCCCTAAGGTCCTCGGGATCCGGGAGTCATCGGAGTGGAACTCGTTACAAGGGTAGTTAAAGTTGATATTGTTAAGCAAACAATAAAAACCTTGAAAAAAAAATAATAAGAATAAATTGAATAAAAATTTACTTTTATTGTGATTATGTCTCGTTGTTGAAGATTTCGATCGACCGAACCACTATTTGAGTAATTTACTTTGGGAAGAAATTTGCTATTTGGATCACTAATTGAGATAGAGCATACACTTCACTCGGGATGCTTTTATGATCATTTCTTGAATTTGAGTTGAAAATGATTTGTTCAAATTAATTTTTCTTGACTTAGACATAAAACATTTGATGAGGCATATTTAGTAAATCATTCCCTACATTTGTTTATGAGATCTTTGAAAAGTAAAGTCATTGGTTTGGAATCTTTGAGAAACATTATGCACTCTTAATTGAGTTGAAATTGCTAATTGATCTATTTGATTGTTCTTTAAACCTTTCTTATTGATTTGCTTGAGGACAAGCAAGGTTTAAGTTGTGGGGTATTTGATAACATCAAATATGATCATGTTTTGGAATATTAATTGTGCATGATTTGAGAGCTTTATTGCACTAAATTGAGATAAATTGATTGATTTTAGGTTTAATTGCAAATATTATGTTTCAGGTTACTTCGGGCGAAATTGAAGTAAAAAGAAAAATTAAGGGTGCAAAATGCAATTTTTCAGAAGTTGGCTACACCCTTAACAGATGGACTACGCCCTTAGGAAGTAACTGCATCTCATACGTCCGTTGCCCTTGAATCTCTACGTCTGTTGCCCTTAACCGCCTAGCTACGCGCATAGAGGTTGGAGGAGGCTACACCCGTAGAGAGTAACTACTCTAATACGCCCGTATCATAGTGTAGGGCTACGCCCGTAGTGAGGCTAGAATCATTTTTTTCTTTGTAAAATGATGATTTTACCCCTGTTTTCGGTTATCTATAAATTATAGGATTTTCAGCAGTTTTGAGAGTTCTGGCTGGATGGTTGGTTATTGTATTGAATAATATTAGGTAGATCTTTAATTTTGTTTTTCACACACTTTTGGTATAGAGCTTAGGATTTTCTCTATCAACTTGATTGTAAATTGTTCAATAGGGAATTTCCTAGGTTGTTGTAGAGTTGATTCTCTCTAGTTAGTTTGTGTAATTTCTCCTCGGTCTATAAGGTAGAGTTGCTCAAGCTATTCTAAGAGGAATCCACCTTCATCAATCATTCAAGTTCTTCATTGTTACAAGAAGAGGATCAAGAGGTGAGTTGAAGGAAAGAAGTCTTACCGGCATCAATTGACAACCGATTATAGGACTTATCTCTTCCCTTCTTCTATTACTTTTGTTGATTTTTCTTGTAATTTAGTTTACCAACCCAATAGGAACTCTCTTCTTCTACATTTCTTTAGGGTAGAAGTGGTTGGTTTCATGTTACATCTTCAC
The DNA here is from genome assembly GCA_025388415.1 of Cynanchum wilfordii. NCBI lineage: Eukaryota > Viridiplantae > Streptophyta > Magnoliopsida > Gentianales > Apocynaceae > Cynanchum > Cynanchum wilfordii. Next base: position 73,715 of record JAHSUH010003640.1, on the reverse strand, counting down.
TTTGGGATTGTTCTATTATGAGTTGATGTTATGATTTTATTAGCTTGAATTGCAATTTCAATTATGGCTTTGATTTCAATTCTTATCTTGAGTTGAGCTTTAATTTGATTTTGTGCTTCGGGTTAACACTAATTGTTAGGTCGGACCTTGGATATACGATTAGTGCTAGATTAGTTTGGTTATTTTCCTATTAATGGACCAGACCTTGGATGATTGGTAGGGATATAATCTTGCTAATATATCCGAGTTATTCTTCATATATGAATTTCTTGCAACGACACATATTGGGGAAATTCATCCTTAGACTTGGATTTGGTGAAATTGTGGTAGTTGATTCATGGTAGTTGGTTCCAATGTGAAGTGTATCCTCCACTCTCTCTAATGTCTTTAGTGAGTTCTTTAATATTCAATATTACTTCATCCATCTCATTTACTTTGTTTTTCTTTACTTGCTTTCTAGGAAATTAGAATTCAATCCTATCACTCTTGATATTGGTTGAATTATTTGAGATTGATTCATAATTCCAAAACATTATCAAAGTAGACCTAATTATATTTTCCACTCTATTTCATAATAGACGTCTTGGGGAAAACGATTTTTATAAATATTAAAATCTTGATACTTACTTTTATTTACTAAACTATACGATAGGTTCTCTGCCTAGGTGAGTTTATTATCTAAGTGACAAACCTATTTTATTCTTGAGATTTCTTATTAATTTTAGTACTATTTTATTCTATTATTTATACTACTTTTGTATATAAATATAACTCATCACACACCGAACATGAAATTCCTAAAATAATACTATCTAACATCCTAAAGAAATGTAGAAAGGAGAATTCTATTGGAAGAGAACTTAAAGAGTTACAAAACAACTACAAGAAGTAAAGTCTAAAAAAATGGGTAATTGACCAAAATGGCCCACTTTTTAAAGAAAACTCCGTGTTTGGCCCACTTTTTAAAACTTGTGTGAAAATGGCCTTGTTGCATTTGATAAATGCAACATAGAAACTATGTTGCATTTGACTAATGCAATATAGTTCAAAAACTATATTGTGTTTGACAAATGCAATATAGGTTTCTATATTGCATTTTTGAAATGCAATATAATGCTTTTCAAATCTACTAATTTTTAATAAAAAAAAAATTAAAATAAATTTGTTAAGAAACAAAAACCCTACCCTACCTTTTCTCTCCCCATTCCCTCCTTCCTCCCCGTTTCTCCTCTCCCTCTTTTTCCCTCATTTCTCTCACCCACCATTGAAGCCATTGAAGCCATTGAAGTCATTGAAGCCCCATTGAAGCCCCATTGAACTGCAACACGGTCTCTCCTTCCGCCACCATATAGTTTCGGGTAAGAAGTTTCAATTCTTCCCTATTTTTCTTGGTTATTTTTTTGATTTTAGTGTTTTTCCCTATATATATATTTGTAATGAAAGATTATGATATACTCATAACATTTATATTCAAATCATAGTTGAATTTATTTTTGTTCATAAACTTGATTTGAGTAGTTATATTATGACAGGAACATTTGCTATACTTCATTTATTATTTTTTTTTTTTGCAAGTTTTCCTTGTAGAAAACTTGCTCAACGGAACAAAATAGGGAAATATTGGCCAATACTGAGTTGACTCAACGGAATGTTTACATTATTTGCTTTAAATCCAATAACTTGCTCCCATTGTGTTACCGAGTCAACAATTTTTGTCTTCAAAATTTTATTTTTTGTTCTTTCTTTAAAAAAAAAAAAAAAAAAAAAAGGTTTCATATTTTTGTCAAGTCGCCAGAGACGGGACATAAATACACATCCACATGTATCATCATAGTTCCCGACCATTGCTATGGCTGAGGCATGGAGATGAGAGAGTTCATAGCCTCATCAATTTTATAAGTCCTATAAGTCCACTTGATAAAACTATTTTTGTGTATTCAATAGTTTTTGTTTTCCTAATTTTTTCATTCAATATCTATGGATAATAGAATATTTAGATATTCAAGATTTATATTTTTTTTTGTTGAATTTGTAGGATTATGGATTCAAATATAGAAAATGAAATTCATCCAGGCCCGATTAATCAAACGTTATTAACAGATCGGTGTAATCATCGATCTTCACTAATTTGGCAGTCCGAGTCCTCAATGATATTGGAGACTTCACTTGTTGTGAGACGATCCGACTCTATGTTTTGGAATTTATATGAGTCTACACCAATGAGAGTCAAAGAGTTAATTGATATGGCTGGATTTGGAGGCGTTGCACGAGCGGGATATTATACATTAGATTGGAAGCTTATTACCACTTTAGTTGAGAGATGGCGTCCCGAGACTCATACTTTTCACCTCACATGTGGAGAAGTGACTATTACGCTTCAAGATGTAGCTATTCTATGGGGGTTACCTGTTGACGGTGAGGCAATTATTGGGCCAATATGCAATAAGACAATAATTCAATGGCAAGATATATGTCATCAGTTGCTTGGGTTTAGGCCAGACACTAACAAAATTAGTGGGAATAAATTGGTCAAGTCTGTCTTAGATGAGCATCTAGCAACTCCATTGCCAGCAGATGCTAACGAAAATACATATAATATGCGTGCACGTGGTTTGATTCTATTACTTATCGGGCGTCTTTTATTTTCTCGAGATATCTGCGAATATGATAAATCTTCGTTATCCGTTACATTTACAAGATTTGAAAATGTGTGGGACTTTGAGTTGGGGTAGTGCAGTATTAGCATATCTGTATCGATCTATGTGTACTGCATCAAATGGGTGTGTTCGACAGATATCTGGACCCTTGGTCTTGTTGCAGGTATATTTTGTATTATTTCTATCATTTGTTTTTTAAGTCATTATTAATTTAACATTTATATATATTTTGTAACTTTGGGCGTGGGAGTGAATTCCCATTTTACGCCTCATTCGACACTTGAAAGAGCTTGATGTGCTCCCTACTAGTGCTCGTTGGGACGTGAAATTTAATTTAACTCGAATTTCTAGACATGTCTTGATTACCTACCGCGATCAATTAGATGCAATGTCACTATCCGAGGTATAAGTATATTTTTGTTACTTATTTTTAAATAATAATATGATTTATATTTAACTATATATTGTCTTAATATGTAGTTCATATGAATGTCGTACACTACTGAGGTGATGGAGTTAATTCTAGAACAATATATTAGGGGCTCAGCGATATGGAGTGCTACAATCCCTCTAATTTGTTGGGAGATAGTTGAACTCCATCGACCAGAGAGGTGTCTTAGGCAATTCGGATTCAATCAGCCGATTCCGACTCGTCAACCACCTAAATTAACGATGATGCATTCGTATCACCTTCGTGGTAATTTTATGGTGGATTAGATGCATAAACATCAAGAGTCTATTAGAGTTTGGAATGATCGGGAGACTCACATTGCTAGCGGTGTACCACTATCAAATTTGGATGAATGTAATCCACAATACTTAGCTTGGTATCGTGATATCACTTGGGTGTTGATTGGAAATCCGAGACATCGAAGATAGCATGTGGACGGTTATCATGCTACAGGGAGCGGAGCTGTTATATTGGTAAGTATGAGTAACTTAAAGATAATTATATAATTATATTGGTGTTTTATTTTATTAAGGTGATTCTATTTTATGTCAAAATTTGTGTAGGTTAATACCGTGCAAGAGTGTATTCGAAAGATTGAGGAAACCATTGACATTGCTGGTTCCGAGGTGAAGAGGAATTTAATTAAAATTAGAGATACTTGTCGCCGTGGTCTTGATGCTGTTGGGTCTAGCATGGGACGTAGTGGTGCGTCATCCTTACTTGACGAAAGGGCTTATCATTTGCCAACATTCACGAGCCAACCAAGATATCAAAATATCAATCAAAGAGGAAGAGGCATAAGAAGAGGCGGAAGAAAAAAGCAACTTTCGAGGGCCACAAATGTCGAACCGGAGGCGAATGAAATGCAGGCTATAATACCTTTTACTAGTGGTGCGGGCACTAGTGGTGAGGGCACTAGTGGTGAGGGCACATCTACTAGAGATGGAATTGAGTCCCAGCCTCAGGTTGTAGTACCATCTGTGCGTAGGCCTCGTAGAGGAAGGAAGACTGTTTCTAGATATACACCATGTTAATGTATTTAACTTAGACAACTATGTATTTAAAATTGAGATCATCTTAGCGACATGTTTGTTGCCTTCCTCGGTTTTCTTCAACTTCTCTTACCCTTTGTCTTGGGAAGTCGGTCTGTGTAGGATTTTGGAAATATCATGTTTTGATGTTTTGTATTCTTGTCTTTCTTACCATTGACTTTCTTTTGTTTGCTATATCTTCATTCATATATATATATATAAAATACATATAGGCAATATGGAACATTATGGATAATACGTTTTGTTCTATATTGCATTCAACAAATGCAATATAGAATACACTATAGATATTGCATTATGTTCTATATTGCATTCAGCGAATGCAACATAGATTCCACTATACATATTGCATTTTGTTCTATGTTGCATTCAGCGAATGCAACATAGAATCCATTATACATAATATGTTCTGTTCTATATTGCATTCAACGAATGCAACATAGAATCCACTATACATAATATATTCTGTTCTATGTTGCATTCAGCGAATGCATCATAGAATCCACTATACATAATATGTTCTGTTCTATATTGCATTCAGCAAATGTAACATAGAATCCACTATACAAATTGCATTCTGTTTTATATTGTATTCAGCGAATGCAACATAGAATCCACTATACATATTGCATTTTGTTCATAGAATCCACTATACATATTGCATTCTGTTCATAGAATCCACTATACATATTGCATTCTGTTCTATATGGCATTCAACGAATGCAACATAGTATCCACTATACATAATATGTTCCGTTCTATGTTGCATTCGTTGAATGCAATATAAAAGAATATTATTTACGTTGCTTTAAGTGCAACTAGAAGACAGATAACCATAATACCATTTTGGTTCTATGTTGCATTCGTTGAATGCAATATAGAAGAATATTACTTACGTTGCATTCAATGCAACTAGAAGACAGAATAACCATAATACCATTTTGGTTTTATGTTCCATTTAGCGAATGCAATATAGAGATTACATTGTGTTGTATATTTTACTAGATTTGACCTTAAATAAGACATGATATTATTCAAATATATTATTTTTAAAGTTATTTGAGTTATGTTTAAGTTATTAATTTTTGTTTTTTAGTATTTGTTAAATTTATTTTTTTTGAAGATTACAATGTGTTGTATATTTTACTAGAATTGAGCTTAAATAAGACATGAAATTATTCAAATATATTATTTTTAAAGGTTTTTTAGTTATGTTAAAGTTATTAATTTGTGTTTATTAATATTTGTAAAATTTATTTTTCTTGTAGATGACATGCTTGGAGAATCCAATAACATTATATTTGTATTGGAATAGTCATATAAGTTATGATCATGGTGGAATTCCTTATTTTGGTGGTCGATCACAAAAGCACTGGGTTATTAGACAAAAGATCCAGCATTCGGAGTTAGTTGAGAAAATTTGTCATTTCAGGGGCATTAACAAGAATACTGTTAGGGTAACAATTACCCTCGGACATCCTACCATTTTGAAAAGTTCTTCAATTTTGCAATATTTTCTTATTGCATTAGATGATGATGATGCCATGGACCTTCTGTGGGATATGCCGGATGAGTTTAAGTTGGTATGCGTTCAAGTATTGGTTGAGTTTGAAGACATTACAATTACTCACACAGAGACAAATAGAGTAGAACCCGATAATGGTCCATCGATCTCTCCTAACTTCACAACTAATGCCAATAACATATCATTTACATCACTTTTGATGGATGATCAACCTTTACTCTCACCACCAGTACCTCAAAACACATCTACCACAACTCATGGTATTTCTAGACATAATGGTGTAGAAACTCAACATATCTTTGAACCTGAAATTGATTCACCAAATCTAAGGTCAATGACACCATGTGGGGATGTTATTGGGGTATCAAATTTGGATAGGGATGATCCAGGTCAAGCATCAAATGTCGATGGTTGTTCGTCAAGTGAGGGTCCTAATGAAGATGAGGTAGATGTAGATGAGGATGATGATGATGATGAAATTTATGAAGAAATATTTGTGTCATCTTCTCAAACTTTGAATCGTGATTTCGGCTCCGGAGAACATAGCCAAGTATCTATCAACATGCAAAGATGGTCTGAAAATGTAATTGAGCTAAGATTGGGAATGAGATTCATTGACAAAGCCCAAGCTACATATGCTTTGTGAGAAAGTGGTCAGTCGTGCAAGGACGAAAATTTACAGGTATGGTTGTATGACAACTAATCTCTCCGAATCATTGAATAGTGTATTAAAAAAATGTCGTGCATTACCACTTAAGGCATTGGTTGAGTTTACATATGACAAACTTGTTCAATATTTTTGCCAACGTCGAGAAGAAGCTTCTCACACTAGACATCCATTCCCTTCTACTATTTGGAAACAATATATTAAGAATGAGAAGAAATCACGTGGACATATTGTAGTACAATATAATATACAAACTGGTATATTTAGTGTGAGGTCCCCGACTAGAGGAGATGGAAGAGGTAACATGGTTTACAATGTAAACTTTATTGATCAATCTTGCAGTTGCCATAAGTGGTCAGTTTTTGGTATTCCTTGCTCCCATGTTTTTGCAGTTTGTCGACATAGAGGTTTGGATTCCACCACATTTGTTTTGAATATATTTTCAAAACAAAATTACAATATGGCTTATGATGCTAATCTTTATCCTGTTGCAAGTGAAGAGTTATGGAGTAATGCTTCTTTTTCTCTTCAGTATTATAAGCCAAACATGAAAGGTGGTCAATCAGGTCGACTACGAACTACCAGATATCGTTGTTCTATGGATGCTCGAGATCCGGATTCACCTCCAAGATGTGGTAGTTGTCACAAGCCTGGACACAATAGGAGAACATGTCCAAACATCTCAAGAACAAACGAAGATTGAATATCTTTATTGTACTGTTTTATTTCTTTTCTTCCCAAAAACATTATGTTATTTATGAACTTTTGATTTATTACTTAATGACTTTATGTATTTTCTATAAATTTAGAATTTTTGTTAAATGAATTTGTGTACAATTTTATATTTTGAACCTAATATCATGAGGAGACTTCATATTTTCAATTGGAAATACCAATTTTCTTTTTTGGACATGCTTATTAAACTCATGGATAGGAACTCTCATATAAAGGTTGTAAGTGAAATTCTAAGTACTTGTATTATTGTTAATTTCATAGGAATCTTACCGAATATTTAGTTCATCTACTTGTCATACCTAAGACATTAAACTAAGTATCACTAGGAATATTATCATTATAATCTATTTATGCCTCAACTTGTCATTCTCAAATAGTATCAATTAGACTTCTACCATCTTTTGCTTAATAGTTGTATTTATAGTTCAAAAGAAAAGTCAAAATATAGGTGCTATACTTCCCTCAAATGATGAAATCAATACCTCCTTTGAATAATACTTCCCTCCATATTGATTTTTATGCATCGCAACATGAAAACCTATATTGCATTCATCGAATGCAATATAGTTCAAAAACTATATCGCATTTGACTAGTGCAACATAGTTTCTATCTTGCATTTGTCTAATGCAACAATGCCATTTTTACACAAGTTTTAAAAAGTGGGTCAAACACAGTATTTTTTTGAAAAACTGGGCCATTTTAATCAATAACCTTAAAAAAATAGAGGACAGAGATAGTTGCCAATTTTGGTTGAGCAAGTCTTTCTCCAACACTTCAGTAGCTAGGCCTCTGGTAGACTCCTTGATTGTTGGAATTCCTCAAGCACTCCTTCAAATGCAAGTTGAAAAGTTTTCTTTCGGTTTGAGGCTAACTAGTACAAATCACACTTTTAAGAGAAATATTTGGAAAATCCTAAGGGAACAGGGGAGAGATACAAAAATGACAGATTTTCCTTATATTGTGTAAGTTCTCCACCCCGAAAAAAGTGAGAAATAGTTCACTAAATAGAAAACCGAAATTAGGGGTAAAATTGTAATTTTCTGGTTGAAAACTATTGACTTCTCATAGAAGGGACTCAATATAGGCGTGTTGTGTGTCGTGTCATGCCCGTGTTCAATTCTTGCGACATGGGATTTGTTGCACTGGTGTTGAAACTGTGTTAGGCCCGTGTTGCACTCGTGCATGTTCTGCACATGTTATGCCCGTGTTCAACCAAAATTTGCAGTGTTAGTCCTTCTTTTTGTACTTTTGTTTCACATTTGCCTTAGATCTTTCCTGAAACCAATAAAACACAATTTAAGAAATTTCTACGCAATTTCTAAAGAATTATATTCAAATAAGCACAATTTTATACCCAGAAAACCCCCTAAAATGTCATACATTTTAGTGATATCGGTATCTTATAGATCTTCTTCTTTTTCTATTGGTTTGTTTTTTAGGTGCACCTTTTGTTCTTAATTGAGGAAAACTTCTTCGGTGATGACCTGTTTCTTTACACTTTGTACAATTGATAATTACCCTTCTCCTTATTCTTCTTCTTTGTCAAGTGATAAGTCATAGATTTTCATAATTATTTTATTTAATTCCCTTACCTTTTTATTAGATATCGAGCTAATTTGTGGAATTTATGTTTGTTTTGATGATAGTGTGTAACAGGTCCTTGAACCGTACATGAATAATGGAAAAGAGAGAAGAGAGGAAAACAGAGAAAACAGAGAAGACAAAGAGAGAAGAAGATATTTTTTTATTATCACCATCAATTTCCCCTCTTACAAAGTCTTATAACCATTTTTCTGAAAATATCAACAACTAAAAATCTATAACAGATATTTATGTTACATATCTCCCTCCTCAAAAGACTTGTCCTCAAGTCTTACGTAACTAAGAAATCAGGAAATCTTGCTTCAAATTGTTCTGCTAATTCCAACGATGTCTCACGTGCTGGAAATCCTTCCCATTTAATCAAGTACTGCATTTGAGCTTTATTGTGATGCTTCACCATTCTCTTATCAACAATTGCTTCGGGCTTAACTTCTGCATTTTCTGCATCTTTCCCATTAAACCATGAAGGAATATGAGCGACAATAGGTAAAGTTCCTCTGAACTTCTTCAGTTGAGATACATGAAACACATCATGTACTTTTGTTGATTCGGGCAACTTCAACTTATAAGCTACTTTGCCAATCACACTCACCACTTGAAAAGGGCCAAAAAACCTGTAAGCCGGTTTTTCATTACTCCTATTATGTACTGACTGCTTTCTGTAGGCCTTAAGCTTCAACCAGACCCAATCTCCTATCACGAAAGATCTGTCGGACCTGTGTTTATCTGCTTGCTTCTTCATTCTGCTTTGAGCTCTTTCCAATTGAAACTTCAGCTGTGAAATCATGGTTTCTCTTCTCTGCAAGCTCCTATCAATAGTAGCATTTGATGACTCACCAGGTAAATAAGGTAAGTGCAAAGGAGGAGGCTGATTATAAACCACTTCATAAGGAGTAATGTTTGCTGAAGAGTGAAAGTGGGTATTATACCACCACTCAGTAAAGGAAGCCGGAAGCTCCACTCCTTTGGATGCTCTCCTGTCATACACCTCAAGTATGTTTCCAAACATTTATTTACTGCTTCAGTTTGGCCATCAGTCTCTGGATTGTATGATGAAGATAATAGGAATTCAGTTCCATGAAGAGTAAAAAGCCCTTTCCAAAACTGGCTAAGAAAAACAGAATCTCTATCACTTACTATAATCCTTGGCCATCCATGTAGCTTGAAAACATTATCCAAGTAGCATTGTGCCACTTCCACTGCAGTAAAAGGATGTTTAAGTGCCATAAAATGGGCATATTTACTCAATCTATCCACAACTACAAAAATTACTTCCTTTCCAGCAGATATTGGCAAACCCGAGATAAAATCCATTGAAATATCCATCCACACCTCCTCAGGTATGAGCAGTGGTTGAAGTAAACCCGGATATGCTGTTGTTGCATGCTTGGAAGCTTGACACACTAGAAAACTTCTAACAAATTGTCTAACATCCTTTGTCATTCCTCTCCACCAGAATATTTGCGTCACTCGTTTCAAAGTAAGTTCCCTCCCCGAATGTCCACTCTCTGGTGCAGCATGTAACCAACTCATGATTTTGGTCCTTACACCATTCCCTGGACCAACTACAATTCTTCCTTTCCTCCTTAACAACCCATCCAACAACTGATATCCCACAACTGCCATATTGTGTTGCAACTGGTCGATGATCATGGAAAAGTTCAAATCTGCCTTATAGGTGTCAATTATAGCAGACTAAAGATCTGACTCTACCACGGAAATAGCCATACATAACATCTCGGCTCCTCTCACTCTAGACAAAGCATCTGCTGCCACATTCTCTTTTCCACTCTTATACACTATCTCGTAATCAAACCTCATCAATTTGGATAGCCACAATTGTTGAAATTGAGATGAAATTTTTTGTTGGAGAAGCCATTTGAGAGTTTTTTTATCGGTTTTGATCACAAAGTGACCTCCAATGAGGTATTGTTCCCATTTCCGAATAGAAAAGACAATAGCAAGAAGTTCTTTTTCATAAACAGATAGTTTTTGCCATCTTGGTCCTAAGCTTCTATTGATAAAAGCTATTGGATGATTTTCCTACATAAGTACAGCTCCTATACCTTCCTTAGATGCATCGGTTTCTACCACAAAACCTTTCTTAAAATCTGGAACAACTAAAACTAGAGCAGACACCAAAGCTAATTTCAGTGTTGTAAATGCTTCATGAGATTTTTCGGACCAACATAACCCTCCCTTCTTTAACAACTCAGTTAAAGGTTTACTTAAGGTTGCATACCCCTTCACAAACTTCCTGTAATAGCCCGTTAAACCAAGGAAACTCTTCAATTCTTTCAAATTGTTGGGTACATGCCAACTTTCAACTACTGCTATCTTCCTGTGATCCGTTTCTACACCCTTACTAGAAATAAAATGCCCCAAATATTCAACTCTGTCGGTTGCAAAAATACATTTACTCTCTTTGGCAAACATCTTGTTCATCTTCATCAACTCAAGAACTTCTTCCAAATGCTGCAAATGCTCCTTAAGAGATCTACTGTACACCAAAATGTCATCAAAGAAAACCAACACACTTTTCCTTAGCAAAGGCTTGAACACATTATTCATCCACCCTTGAAAGGATGATGGTGCATTTGTAAGGCCAAATGGCATAACCAAAAATTCATAATGGCCAGTATGTGTTCTAAATGCAGTTTTATGCACATCTCCTTTACTAACCCTTAGTTGATGTTAGCCTTGATCTTAAATCAAGCTTAGTAAAAACTACATCGCCTTCCAATTCATCTATTAACTCATCAATTACTGGAATAGGAAACTTGTTTTTTACCGTTCTATTATTCAACTCTCTATAATCCACACAAAGCCGTCACGTTCCATCCTTCTTCCCGACCAATACCACCAGTGAAGCAAAAGGATTTGAGCTATTTTGTATTATTCCCCTATCCAACATTTCTTGAACCAACTGCTCTATTACATCTCGTTGCTTTAAAGGATATCTATACGACCTTATACTGACTGGTCCAACTCCCGGAATTAATGGTATGGTATGATCAAAGACACCCCTTAAAGGAGGTAAACCAGTTGGATCTTCAAAGACCATATTATACTTCTGTTTCAGTTGTACCAACCGATCATGTTGACTTAGACAAATTCTTTCACCTTATACTTCCATCAAGTTACCAGAATCATTATTATAAACATGAATCAAGCAAAGGTGAGTTGCTGTTTCAAAAATTTTAGATGAAGGTTCATCCTCAATCACTTTCATTTTTTTTTTGTGGAATTCCCTTTAACACAAATTTCACTCCTCCCAACTGAAATTCCATCCTCAACTTCTTAAAGTCCCAACAAATCGATCCCAAAGTGCTCAACCATTGGACTCCCAAAACCATATCACAACTACCCAAAGGTATCAACATGACATTAGCCTTAAACACACTTCCTTGCATTTCCCAAGAGAAATTCTTACAAGCCAAATGGTTACCATCTGCCACTGTGATGGCTTTTGGTGAGATTGACTCCATTTTACACCCTAATTTCTGTGCAAAATCCAAATCGACAAAATTGTGAGTACTCCCTGAGTCTACTAAAATATGCAGTGGCTTCCTTTTCACAACTCCTTGAACCCTCATCGTATGGAAACTTGCCCTACCCGACAAGGTACTTACTGAAATTTGTGGCTCCCCTACTTCCTTCACTGTTTCCTCCTCTTCACAAGAATCACTGTCATATTATGGAATCTCTACTATAAATAGTTGAGGGTCCTTAAACTGACACTTATGTCCCCTAAAATATGGTTGATCACAATAATAGCAAAGCCCCTTTGCTATCTTCTCTTGCCTAACATCAGCTGGAATGTATTTGAAGTTCTTAACAGATTTTTGTGAGGAATTGTTTGAGGTATGAGAAGAGTTTGATTTATGTTGGGGGGTAGGTAACAATGGGGGTAGTGTTTGTTTGTTTGCTTTAGAGCTAAAATAATGAAAGGAATGAGAAGGAAAACTTGGATTGGACTGTTTATGAGTTTTACTGTTTGAAACAGTATAGTTCAAGGCTTCCTCTTGCAATCTCGAATATTTCACAGCCTCAGAAATGGTTTTAGGATTAAAATCTTTAACAAAAGGCTTCACTTGCTCCTTTTAAGCCACTAATAAAGCTATCTAACACATAAGAATCAGGCAAAAAATGACCATTCATTTGTACATTAGCTTTCAACTCTTCAAAAGCATCAAAATACTCCTCCAAAGTTCCAGTTTGTTGTAATCTGTTGAACTATTCTACAACATTGTGTTCAGTTTCATCCTTAAATCTACTTTTTACATCGGAGGCAAAATCATTCCAATCAATCACCACTTCTCCTAACAGATAAGTAATTGTTCACCCAAATTTTAGCTTTTTCAATCATGTGTAAACATGCCAAATCTACCCATTGTTCCATTGGAATCTTGCAAAGATTAAAGTACTTACAACATTTCTTAATCCAATTTCCCGAATTATGTCCATTAAACTTAGGAAATTCAAGTTTCGGATTCATACCTAATGACCCGGTAGAATTGATCTTTTCATTTCCACTTCTTGGAGAATCTTCCGGTATGAATTAATGATTTACACTTCTTCCGGAACCACTTTTATTTCCACTTCCTCCCAAATTGCATTTATCACCTTGCATTATTTTGATTACATCATCCAACTTCTTAGTAATTTCTGCACTCCATTTTGCTTTTTCATCTAATCTCCTAGAAGTTTCAACGTTCCATTGTTCTTGCGCATTGATCTTTTCTTCCAAGTTTTGAAACCGAGCATCCATTGCTGCAACTCTTCTAGTTACTGTCGGCGCCAGAATTTTCCAACTCTCTAATTAAAGAATTGAATTTTGTCGTGGACAATAGTAACAGACAAGGCAGCGACAACCACTCCGATACCAATGTAACAGGTCCTTGAACCGTACAGGAATAATGGAAAAGAGAGAAGAGAGGAAAAGAGAGAAAACAGAGAAGACAGAGAGAGAAGAAGATATTTTTTTATTATCACCATCAATTTCCCCTCTTACAAAGTCTTATAACCATTTTTCTAAAAATATCAACAACTAAAAATCTATAACAGATATTTTTGTTACATAGTGGTGGAAAGTCAAAGATTAAGCAGATTTGGCTAAAAGACTTATTTTTAGTCATTAATTATTACAAAGACGTCATTTTGAGGAAGAGTTAAAATTTGAACGGATGACTATCAACAATTCCCAAGATATTTGAAGATAAATTCAAATGATCTTATCTTTATTATTATTTTATTAGTTATTAGATAGATAATTATTTTCTATTTTAATTAGGATTTTATTTATTATTATTCTATTACGATTCTAATGAGAAGTTAGTAAGAAGTTATTATTCTATTAGGATTATGAGAAGTTAGGAAAAACTTTATAAATAGGTCTGCTGCCACATTCTTATCTTTACGATGTTTTCAAGATTTAGAAAGAGAAAAGAGATGGAGACCGCGATGGCCGCCTAAGCTTCGATTCAGTCCGGGGAATGATTCAAAGACAAGTTCCGAGTTCATTATCTACACAAATTCTGGGTTTTAAGTTAATTTCTAATTTTGAATTCATTACTTTTAACAATTCAATATTTAGATCGCGTAATTGAATATTGATGAGATTTTACTTAATTATTTTGTTGCTTTTTTATTGAATTGAGTTGGGATTTTATTATTTATAATTGAATTTAGTTTTGGATAGTTTTGTGGCTTCATAGATTGCCTTGATATTATCACGGGTTTTAGGTTAAGTTTGAATTTATTGATTAGGCACTTGTCCTAGGATATACTTTTGTTGTTTAATTGAATTCTAATAGCTTCGTTAGTAGGTGATACAAATACTAATTAGGGCATCCATTTAGTAGTCAATCAAGGAATTAGTTTTGAAATTTGGAAATTCATTAACGAACGAGGAATAACTTAAATTGAATCATTTCCTAAGACTGAAAATTTAAATATGATACTTGCGTTTTTCTTATTAGTTAATTGTTTTCTACAATTTCCCAATCTAAAAATCCATCTTTTATTGTTTTCTATTATCTTATTAATTGATTTCGATTAGGTTTTTTAGCTAATTAGTTTTTTACCTCTTTTTTGGTTCAATTATGTTCTTAGGTGTGCTTTCTTATTTTATCTCTTCAATGGCAACAAAACTTTTAAACTCAGGTTTCTTTTAGAATTCAGGTAAACTTTTAAAAATAAGGAGTTATACTTTTATTATCTCTTACATTAGTATAACATTCTATCACTTTGAATCTTGGCACCATTCACATAGCCACTATATCATCATCTTTGGTAATTAACTTTAAGCCAATTATAAAATCTCCTATTGTTTCTAGATAATAGTGCATACTATACTCTATCATTCATCATCTTCTTAAGCATTAGATTAATCTCTAAAATAATCATTTTATCATTCACACAATAATCAATATTATACTTCTATTTTCCATCCTTATAGCTTCGACATCCCTTCTCCTCCCAAAATATCCCACCAAAATACAATTTTAATGCAAAATAATCATCTTTAGGATTTGCATGGTCATAAGAAACACAATATATCACATCTTTTATAAATCCTCTATTTTTAGTAATCATATAAATCAATATAAAATAGAAACTAAAACAACTTTTAAATAGCATATATGGAACACAAAAATAACTAAAACTTCAAAATTGAAGCACACACAAAACTTTAAACAGTGATAAAATTCTCACTTTAAACTAGTATATTTATGAAGAACACAAAATACCATCTTTACCCTAACATTATGAAGAAAAGGTTTGAATTTTTACCTTAGAGCATATAGTGATCCATATGGTTGTTCATGCTTCGCCTGATTTTGCACTACCATTATATGGGTTTACGAAACAACAAATGAGTTGAGAAACTAATGGGTCTTTGAACTTTTAATTTGTTTGTTCAAAATTGTCAATCTTCGCCTTGTATTCTAACCTTTTGTAGAATTTCTACACAAATTTGAAGCTTCATGTGGATTTTACATGAAGACTTCGAAGAAAAAAGATGGAATTTCAAAGAGTTTTCTTTTTTTTTTTTAATTTGAAAACGACAAGAAGAAAAAAAAATTGTGGAATGATTATGGTAAATGCACAAAAATGCCTATAAATTTTGTATAAGTGAAAGTAAAAATTTTTTGACGATGTGACCAACTTAATGGCTAAAATAAATAGAAGGATTATTTGTGGACTCTTTAATAGTTGGAGTGACAAGTTATCTACATTTTGAAGTTCAGTGCCAAAGCTAAACTTTGAGAAAGTTTAAGTACAATTAGAATAATTTGCCTCAATCAAAATTGTTAAAATTCTAAAGGCACGAATATATAGATATATATTATATTTTATTTTTCTTTGTTTTCCGGAATGAGGGAAGGTATGATGATACATTAAAATGAACGAATTAAAAGAGATGGTTCACAAAAATTTCGGAATAAAATTGTGTGGAGAATAACACTTTGTTGTAAAAGCCAATCATAACCACATCATACCCCTTAAATATTATTTTTAATAAATTTTATTTTTCATAAATATAGATAATTTTCAAAATATTTAATTTCAGTTTGAATAGTATAAAGGGTTAATCTCATATTAACTATTTCACAATATATATATAAAAAAAAAAAAAATCTTCATCATACAAAGAAAAGGCAATGCAAAGGAATACGTATATTCTTCTTCATCTTACTTTTCTTCTCCTCATCGGTATTTTTTTTTTTTTAATAATTACATTTGTTTTATTTTTATTTTCATTCTGGTATGCAAACAAAAATTGTCCCAAATCATTTATTAGTTCAGAATTTAAACATATCTTCGTCAATATATTTTTGTTTTAATAATGTGTGGATGAAAAATTATAAACGTTAAAAAAGTAATAAAAATTTTATTTTGCCTACAACTGAAAGTTGGAATTTGTAATTATTAATTTAATATTGTGTTAATCAAATTATTTTCTAGGTATGGATTTAGGCTCTTTTGGAGCTGGCAGGTACTGCAAGGTACAATATCATCCTCATGGAAATTGCGATAGCAGAGTAGACGATACTGCTGCTGGGGAATGCTTGCTCAATTGTAGTAAAGTTGGATGTAGAGGAGGGTTATGCCGCACAGGTGTTTGTCATTGCTTTTTCTGATATACTTAAAGTTACATCCATCCACTCATGCATATATCAGAAGAGTTTGAAATAACCAAATATATATATATATATATATATATATTCTGATCTTTTTTTAAATTTTATTTATCTAAAATTTATATAAACTAGTTTACGTTATTCGCATCCAATGGAAGTCCACAAATGAGAAATCAAATGCTAAATTTGGAAAATTATTGTAATGAGAAGTGATTTGGTCTTTAAAAGGAGTTATTGCCTTCGTCCTATTTTTTTGTCAAAACTTCGTGAATCGTCACTTTTCTAATGCTTATATATCTTTCTGTCTTTGAATTATAAACCAATTCTATACAGATATCATATTTCCTCAAAGCTATGAATAAATATAGTTCATTTATATTGAGGAAATTGCAGAAATTGGTGGAGCAATTTACGATATAATCTTTTAGGATCTTTAGTCAATATATTTATGGATGTATTTTTGGTAGTTTCCGATTGTATAGGAAATCTTTCTTGTACAGATATAGAAATTATATAGGTAGGATTCTTATCTTTGTGTATATATAGATCTTTGAAGTGAATGAGAAAGGTATCTCTTTCGATCCCAGAATTTCTGTTTTCTTGATGGTATCAGAGCCATGCCTCCCAAAGATGAAAGAAATTCTGGTTTAGATAAGAAAACTTGCAGTCCCTACACTCTAAGCCCCAACGACAATCCAGGCAACATAATTACCCAAGTGCAGTTGAAGGGAGAAAATTATGAAGAGTGGGCATGAGCTGTGCGGACGGCATTGAGGGCCAAAAAGAAGTATGGTTTCATTGATGGAACCATGGAACAACCCGCCGATGATTCGTCTGAAATTAAAGATTGGTGGATAGTTAACTCCATGTCGGTTTCATGGGTGTTTAACACCATTGAACCATCTTTACGTTCAACTATTTCCCTTGTGGAGAGAGAATCTCATGAGACAAACCTTAAAACTAAGAAGAAAAATATAAAAACTAGAAAATATTTAACTATAAGGGAAATTTCTGAGAATTCATGGGAGTGGAAACTCGAAATCCCTCAAATTCTCTACAACTCTGCACTCTCTGGTTTGTTGGTGGTGTCCTCAAAGGCTTGGCTGCCGCCTCTATTTATAGGAGTAGAATAGAGTTGAAAACAGTAAAAATTAGGATGTAGGACATTCAATAGGGTCAACACGCCCGTGTTGAAGTTTTCAAAAACTTGCAATTTAGTCCCTAATTTCTTAATTTCTTTAATTTCAGTCCTGAAACTTCCAAAAAGAGAAAACATAGCAAATTTGCATAATTTCCATTTAATTAAGTCCAATTAGACTTTAAATTAAACATAATTATCCATAATTACCCCTTAAAAACACGATGTAAATCGACATATCAAATGTTATCAAGGTCCAAAACCTAAAGGTTGTGTTGTAGATTTCTTAACATGTGTGTTAATAATCCGAGCAAAAACTTGCCTAAATCAACATGTTTTTCATGGTACATATGAGAGAAGACAGCTATTTCCAAAGGACTAAGAATTGTCTTACTTTCAATGTTCCTAGTGACTATGAATGGAAACATAGTATGTAGATAACGAAGGCTTAGATGAATATCCGAAACTCTTGTTGTATCTGCATTATACTCTTTCCGAGTAGCTCTAATATGATCCCAATACATTGATGTATTGTCCGAGAATTCTCTTGCTGCACTATGATAAATTTATGATGTAACTTCTTCTTGAGTCCAAATTCCTAAATGCACACCAAACTCTTTAATACTCATATTATATTCCAAATAATCAATACGAAATCTAACTCTCTCATTTTCGTAGTTGTATGTCGAATAAAATTCGAAAACCAACTAGACATAGATAGGCTCATCTACCATAAGAATGCGAGCATAAGGACGAACACACATCATTCTCCTTAGATCGGTTTCTATTCCTAACAAGAAAGCAGTCCCTCAATCAATCCTACGACCTTGCGCTATTTGTCTGTCTAAAAGTGCCACATACCTTTCTTCATATTCTTTCTCATTTGGTGGAAAAATGAGACAGGAATGTTCATTTTGAGAATGGTCAAAACTTTTAGTGACATACTTATTATCCTTATCCTTATCGGGTAATTCCAATTTTCTCTTTGCCCTAGCCTTGCGAATTAGTTGTTATGGGTTATCAAACATATCTCCTAACTTGCTTGTAGTAGTCCGAGTCATCTTCCTATCAAAAGCAAAGAATAAGAGTTAGTAATAAATTTTCCAAGGCTTTAGAATTTAGGGTTTTAAAGATTTTTTTAGATTTTTATAGGTGTTTAGGATATTTAAATTTTTATAGATTTTAGAATATATATTTTTTATGGGGTTTTTTAAATTTTATGAAAGCTTTCTAGATGATATCCAGAATAACTCCTAGTATGATTCTAGAATGTATTTTCTAAAATTTAGATATTCCTTTCTTTAATTAAATTTAGATAATCCAAAATTAAAAATTTGAGGAAATCCTATACTTAGGAGGATCGAGTTTACTTTTCTTAATCAAATTATGTCATAAAGAATAATTACACCGTTTTCAAATCATAAAACTTCTAAAATTTTGATCAGGAATTCTAAAAATTTTATGAATTTTGCATCCCGGCAACGGTGCCAAAAATCCGATGTGAATTTTGGTTACTATATTTTTAGCATAGATTATGATTGAGATTAATTCAAGGAAAACAAATAGGTTGTCACTTAAATAACCAAAATCTAAGGCAGAGTACCTATCGTATGCAGATAGTAACATGGAAGCATCAACGATTTTACATTTATAAAATATCGTACAGACCCAAAGACGTTGATAACAGTTATAAGCAATTATTAAATATGACAAGAATTTATTAACAAAAGTTAACCCTAGGATAAGAATCAATTCATGAGATTGTTGCTAGAACATAAATAAAATTGTATAGATATGGTTTAGGATTCTTATTCAGTTCGATGATTCAATTAGAATGACCATATTCGAAGATGTAGCTTTAAGCGAGATCTAAGGCAATTGTGATTAATATTAACTTTACTACCGTACCCAAGTTATCTAAGATAATTACCTCAATATGGTGGTTGCAAGTAATTCTAAATCTTTTTAGATTATTTATTAAGGCGTCAATTTAATAAAGTAATCCTAAGATTTGCATTAATCATTAACTCAAGATTATTAGGCTGCCTAACCTCAATATGGTGGTTGCAAGTTATTACACCTACTCCGGCAATTCATTAAATCACTTATGGTGGAGTCTCAATAACAAATTGTCAAAATAATAAATTATTCTAAATAAATACTCAACTAGATGTAAACCTAAGTCTCATAGCAATAATTGAATAATAAATCAAGTTGAAAGCATAAAGCAATAATAATCACAATGATAATCACAATCAATATCCTTCCCGGGAAATTAATAATAACTCTAATTTTATCATTAATAATAGAAGAATCCCATGAGACAGAGATGAAGTAAATAAAGAATGAAAAATAATAGACTTGAGAAGAGGGAAAAGAAAAGTTGTCGTATGGTTGTCACTACCTCGACGGTGGGACTTGACTTCCGATTCTTCTCGAACCCTACTAGCCTTCCTCCTTATCTTGCCCACGAAATCTTCTAGTAGCCTACCCCTCAACTAAGCTATAGAGCTATCCCTTATGATGAAGGCTCAAACCCTAAAGCTAAGAAGAAAAATATAAAAGTTAGAAAATATTTAACTATGAGGGAACTTCCGAGAATCCACGGGAGTGGAAACTCAAAATCCCTCAAATTCTCTGCAACTCTGCACTCCCTGGTGTGTTTGTGGAGTCCTCAAAGGCTTGACTGCCGCCTCTATTTATAGGAGTAGAAGCAGAGCTGAAAAAAGTCAAAATTATGATGTGGGACATTCAACACGGTCAACACGCCCGTGTTGAAGTTTCCAAAAATTTGCAATTTAGTCCCCGATTTCTTCATTTCTTCAATTTTAGTCATGAAACTCCCAAAAAGTGAAAATATAGCAAATTTGCGTAATTTCCATTTAATTAAGTCAAATTAGACTTTAAATTAAATATAATTAGCCATAATTACCTCTTAAAAACACTATATAAATATGACGTATTAGACGTAAAAGACGAAGGAATGCATCTACCTTCGTTCTCCTAAGGACGAATTTGGGTATCGGCTTTGGGATCCAATCAACAAGAAGGTTGTCCGAAGTAGAGATGTTGTATTCTTCGGAGATCAATGGATTGAAGACATTCAAAAATCAGAGAAGCCAAGATTGAGAAGCAACAACAACATAGAACATACACCAGTCCGACATGAGGGTAGTGACACGTCAGAAAATAATGATGTTCAAGATCATGAGCCCGTGTCGGAGCAAAACAATCGAGAGACTCATGATGAACCAGCTCATGAAGAGCCTCAATCTAGCTCTCCACAAGTTCCCGAGCCAAGACGATCCTCAAGAGACAGAAGACCATCCACCCGATATAGCACAGAAGAGTATGTTATGCTTACGGATGAGGGGGAGCCTCAAAGCTACAAAGAAGCAACAACTAACACACATAAAGAGGAGTGGATAAGAGCCATGCAAGAGGAGATACAGTCTTTGCATGAGAATCAGACTTATGAACTCATGGAGCTACCAAAAGGGAGAAGAGCCTTGAAGAATAACTGGGTGTACTGAATCAAGACCGAAGACAGTAGCTCAAAGCCTCGCTACAAAGCTCGGTTGGTTTTTAAAGGATTCAGTCAAGAAAAATGTATCGACTTTGAAGAAATATTCTCTCCCGTAGTAAAGATGTCATCTATCCGAGTTGTCCTTGGCCTCGCAGCAGTACAAGACTTGGAGATTGAACAACTCGATGTCAAGACGGCATTCCTTCATGGTAACCTAGACGAAGAGATCTACATGGAGCATCCTGAAGGGTTCAAAGTTCCAAGCAAGGAAAATTTAGTCTGCCGCCTAACGAAGAGTCTATACGGCCTTAGGCAAGCACCAAGGCAATGGTATAAGAAGTTCGAATCGTTCATGGCGGAACATGATATTAGAAAGACGGAAAGCGATCATTGTGTCTTCATAAAGAGGTACGAAAAAGGCGACTTTCTCATACTTCTACTATATGTTGATGACATGTTGATTGTTGGACAAGATCGCACAAAGATAGTTGCTTGAAAGAAAGACCTAAGCAAGAGCTTCGCCATGAAAGATTTGGGACCGGCTAAACAAATCCTTGGGATGAGAATCACACATGACAGATCGAAGAAGGTAGTATGGCTATCCAAGAGAGGTATATCGATAAAGTGTTAGAAAGATTCAACATGGACAAAGCAAAGCCAGGTTAACACACCACTTTCTGGACACTTCAAGTTGAGTTCAAAACAATGTCCAACAAGTGAGAAAGAAATGGAGGAAATGAAGAAGATTCCATACGCATCCATGGTAGGAAGCCTTATGTATGCAATGATATGCACAAGACTTGACATCGCTTATGCAGTTGGAGTTGTCAGTCGTTTCTTAGCTAATCCAAGGAATGAATACTGGATTGCAGTCAAATGGATCCTTCGATATCTTTGTGGTACTTCCAAGAGGTGTTTATCCTTTGGAAAAGGAAAACCTGTGTTAGAAGGTTACACAGATGCAGACCTAGCCGGTGATACTGATTCCAGGAAATCAACATCGGGCTACCTAACTACTTTTTCAGGGGGAGCTATTTCTTGGCAATCAAAACTGCAAAAATGTGTTGCATTGTCTACTACCGAGGCGGAGTACATCGCAACCACTAAAGCCTACAAGGAGATGTTGTGGATAAATAATTTGTTGCATGAGCTTGGAATGGATCAAGAAAGGTATGTCTTGAAGTGCGACAATCAAAGTGCAATATACTTGGCAAAGAATTCAACCTTTCATTCTCGCACGAAGCACATTGATACAAGGTATCATTGGATCGGAGAAGTTCTTGAAGAAAAACGCTTACATCTTGACAAAGTTCACACATATGAGAATTGGGCAAACATGATGATAAAAGTAATACCAACAAGGAAGCTTGAAGATTGCTGTCAAGGTGTTGGCATTGTGCTATCTCCTAATTAAGTCGGGAGGGGGAGATTTGTTGGGATCCCTCCTTAATCGGAGAGATTCTAGACAAATCGAGAATTTTCTAGAGAAGTGTAGAATTCTCTAGAATCTTGTGGAATCCTCTAGGGCACTCTAGAGATGTGTGGAACCTTGTGGAACTTTATGGAAGGGAATGGAATGATATGGAAGGGAGAAGAGTTTCCTAGAATGTGAAGAGAAGTGTGGAGAATTCTAGAGAAACTAATCTCCACCTTTGGATCAAATAAATCTCCACCATTCATTGAGGAGGTGGAGTAGTATAAATAGAGATAGAGACCTCCATTCTCATTATCCATCCAAGTTAAGAGAGATCCACCACTTTGAGTGAGAGATATCCTCTTTGAGAGAGAAGTAAGCTTGAGAGTTCTCTTAATCCTCAAGCCTAGGTGAGCCACTATATTGTGAGGTAGTTTAGTAAACACATTCTTGTAATCCTTCTATTCTTTTGTATAGTGGAAGAATCTCCATATTGGAGAATTATAAACTCTTGAGCTCCATCATTATCTTTGTTTTCTAAGTGACCTAACTTCACGAAGTAGGGAAAGACGAAGGTTTCCCAACACTCGATGGCAAACATAAGGACAATGGAGGGATTTAGAGATGGAGTATGCAATGCATGAGAAGAACCATAGAGTCTAGAGTTTCTATCAAGCCGGAGATGCCACCAAGTGAAGAAGACATTCCATGGAGTAATAGGATTTAAATTAGTTCAATAGCAACAGTTTGCATTAATCCGGATAAATGTATTTGTGGGGTTATAGAAATTATTTAGATTCATGTTGATGAATTGGTTTAAGAATGCCCATAATTTTTTGGCAACCTTGTAGTCTCCGAGAATATGAAATGTATATTTGTTTAAATTGCATGTAGATTAAAGGGGGGAGTCTAAATTTTTTTTTTTTAAAAGATATTATACTTGCATTTTATTTTAATGAGAGAGCATAATCAAAGAAAGAATTTTATCTTCGGGAGGCTTTGAAGGCTTTTCCAGAGCCAATAATAGTTTGTTGCGTGATGGGAGGGGTTTAGTTATTTTTGTTCGTTTAAAAGAAGAGTATAGGCAGATTTTGTAGTGAACACACTATTTTGAGTAGGGTTCCAAATGATGGTGTCTTGTTTTTGAGTAGAGGGAAGGAATATGCTGATGATTTTATTAAATAATGTTGTTGGAAGCTGGAAAGGTTTTAGTATATCAAAGTTCCAATTATAACCGGATATGAAATTGCTAACAATTTTAGTATCCCCATTTTTAGGGAGGGGATAAAGTATCCTCATAGGTTAATTGGAGAACTTTCCATTTCCTCTTTATCACCTATAATAGTACACACCGAGAGCCAGGGAGCCTTGCAATTAGCAAAGAACCTTGTCCATCATGAATGGACAAAGCATGTGGAATTGGATTGTCATTTCATTAGGAATAAAGTTCTTGCAAGTTTTACTCTATTGATTCATGTTTCTAGTGAACTAAAAATTGTCTATATTCTTACAAAAAGATTAATTGAAAAATTGCATCATGATTTGGTTAGGAAGTTAGGAGTTTGGCTGTGACAAACTCCAACTTTTAGGGGTGTTAAGGATGATCAGAAGAATGCATCAGCATCAAAGAAGTATAAAGTCAATAAAGAAACTCAAATACAAGGAATAAGATGAGAATCATTTTACATTGTATGATTAAACTTATCGCACTTGTAAACTTGTGATTATACTGTACAGGTAGGATAATTTTTTCTTCACCTTGGATTTCTATATATAGGTAGGATGTACAAATTTTAACCCAATCTTTCAATCAATAAGATCTGCAATCTTCGTTTTCTTATTTTGCTTAGTTATTGCATTTCTTGTTTGAACAATCTAGAAATATTGTTTTTCTTCAATTAATAATAGGATAGTGTTGTGGTGCAATCCATCAAAGGATTGCATCCAATGCAACCATGGACCAAACCAATAAATGAATGACAAATGGATTTAGATAACCTTCAATAGTAGGTTAAGGCATGCTCTATGCTTGACATGTCATAAAAAATGACCTATTCAATAGGTTACCAACAAAATTTGACAAAATAAAATAATAATATTATATTGTAGTAGTAATTTTTAACCAAAAAATGGTAAGTTTGATACAAAAAATGGTAAGTTACCATTTTTTATAAGCATCTTACCATTTTTTGAACAAAACATACCATTTTTCTCATTAACCTTACCATTGAGTAGCATCTTACCATTTTTTGAACAAAACTTACCATTTTTCCCATGAACCTTACCATTGATAAGCATCTTACCATTTTTTGAACGAAACTTAACATTTTTTCCATGAACCTTACCATTGATAATGGTAAGGTTCATGGAAAAAAATGGTAAGTTTAATGGTAAGATGCTACTCAATGGTAAGGTTCATGGGAAAAATGATAAGTTTTGTTCAAAAATTGGTAAGATGCTACTCAATGGTATGGTTCATGGGAAAAATTGTAAGTTTTGTTCAAAAAATGGTAAGATGCTACTCAATGGTAAGGTTCCTGGGAAAAATGGTAAGATGCTAATCAATGGTAAGGTTCATGGGAAAAATGGTAAGTTTTGTTCAAAAAATGGTAAGATGCTACTCAATGGTAAGGGTCATGGGAAAAATGGTAAGTTTTGTTCAAAAAATGGTAAGATGCTACTCAATGGTAAGGTTCATGGGAAAAATGGTAAGTTTTATTCAAAAAATGGTAAGATGCTACTTAATGGTAAAGTTCATGGGGAAAATGGTAAGTTTTGTTCAAAAAAAATGGTAAGATACTCAATTGTAAGGGTCATGGGAAAAATGGTAAGTTTTGTTCAAAAAATGGTAAGATACTACTCAATGGTAAGGTTCATGGGAATAATGGTAAGTTTTGTTCAAAAAATGGTAAGATGCTTATCAATAGTAAGGTTCATGGAAAAAATGGTAAGTTTTGTGCAAAAAATAGTAAGATGCTTATCAATTGTAAGGTTCATGTTAAAAATGGTAAGTTTTGTTCAAAAAATGGTAACTTACCATTTTTTGGTTAAAAATTACTACTACAATATAATATTATTATTTTATTTTGTCAAATTTTGTTGGTAACTTATTGAATAGGTCATTTTTTATGACATGTCATGTATAGATCATGCCACATCCCCCTTAACTTGTTAACCTACTATTGAAGGTTACCTAAATCCATTTGTCATTCATTTATTGATTTGGTTCATGGTTGCATTGGATGCAATCCTTTGATGGATTACACCACAACACTATCCTTAATAATATGTTTGTAATTATATTTTTGGTAATTGATCACTTATTTCTGTAAGAACGGTTATTATTGTACTATTTGTGAATATCCTAATATCGTTGTTAAGTATTAGCATATATATTTGAATTTTTTTTTGTTTTTTTTTGAGAACATATATATTTGAAATAAATCTACCCATTTCGAAAACAGTAACATATAAAACCACTTTATCAATATAATAAGAAAGAAATATTTTCATAATGTTATTATTTAAGAGGATAAAAAGAGAGGGCAAAAAATAATAATAAAATAAAGCAAAAACCGCACACAACTAAGATGGCATTAACCATCATCCATGTTTGAATGGTCACAGACCAGCATTCGACATAGTAATTTCATGAAATCTTTTACTGCTATTATACAATAAGTTTATGGAGAAGTATTTTTCTGTGCTTCAATGGTTATGGAAGGAAGAGTTAGTACCTCACTACGGCCAGTGCGATATTTTCCTCTTCTATTATTCTTCCGAACTCTACTCCTTATTTTCATACTAGCCATCTTGGTTTCTCAAAGAAGAATAGAAAACATCCAATTACCATTCCAGGGATATATCCAACGAGCAATGCCTTCCATGTGAATTCACACCAGAAACAAGAATCCTTATAATCTTGATACGATGATGCTTGAGAGGAATGCAATGATAGATTGCTTTCCTCACAGTTGATTGTCAACGGGTATCCGCACAATCCTAAGTTTCCGATGTACGAATCATTAAAAAATGTGTTAAATTGCTTACCTTCGGGAATAGGTCCCACCAAATGGTTCTGAGATAAATTTAGGATCTCAAGAAAAGTAACAGTTGCTAGTTGCCATGGAATCATTCCCTCAAATAGATTAAATGAGAGATCTAAAGATTCGAGACAATGTAATTTTCCGATAGTCGATGGGATAGAACCAGAAAAATTGTTATGAGACAAGTTTAGCACCATAAGGGATTTGAGATTTCCAATGACATCGTGAATTTCACCTACAAAATGGTTACTAGATAAATCTATGGCTACAATTGTTGTCAGGATTCCATTGAACGGAAAGACTCCACCCTTCATTGTGAAGCTAATGGGATATCGATAAAACTGATTTTCAGGAACCCTGTAAATTCTGAAGTATCTTGCTTCTTCTACAATCTTATTTGAGGTTGTCATGGCTCTGAAACTTTTCAGAAGTTCGACAGGCAATACACCATCAAAGTCATTACATGAGAGGTCAAAAACCTGTAGCTTTTGAAAAATAAATTCATTTTTAAGATTCCTTATGCTTCCAAAAAATCTGTTGGATTTCAAGATGAGAACTTGAAGATTTGTAAGATTTTCCAATAAGTTCGGATATTCATCCTTTATCATGTTGTTTCCTACATCAATAACTATCAACTTCTTGCAATTGCCTAAGGATCTTGGTAATGTCCCTTGCAATAAGTTCCCCTTCAAATTCAGATACATCAACCCGTTATCCTCTGGAAAGTTCATTGAAATGATCCCATCAAGATCATTCTTTTCCAAGTTTAACACTTGCAAAACACTGCTGAAGCCTCCATAGCACTCTGGAATTGAACCCGTGAAATTGTTACTTGATAAATCAAGAACATATAGAGATTTGAAACTACAGATAGAGAGGGGTAAATGTTCTTGACGAAACTTGTTTGAACTAAGGTCCAAAACCTCAAGAGTCTCGATCAAAGGAAGAGTGTTAAGTGGCCCTATACCAGAAAGTAAATTGTGGGAAATATTTAGGTAATTAAGTGGATACCATGATATCATGTAAGGTATCTGACCAATAAGTTTGTTCTTCGATAGATCAAGGAAAATAAGTTTCCTTGACTTGATAAGAAATAAGGGGAATTCTGTTATTTGACAAGATGATAATCCGAGAAATAAGAGGTCCGGGAAGGATAATTCGCTTTTATCTTCTATTTTGAATGATAATTTATTGTGGGAAAGTTTAAGGTATTCAAGTTTACCGAGGTGCTTAAAAACTCTAAAGTCAATAGAACCACTCAAATTGTTTGAGGAGAGGTTAATTTGTACTAATGACTTCGCTGTGAACTCTATAATTTGTCCTGTGAGATAATTGGTACTAAGATCCATATGGGTCATTGACGGGGAAGAAAACAACCAAAATGGAATTTGGCCATAAAATGCATTACCTGGTAAGTCTAAGCTCCTTAATTTCGAGAGTGCACTCATAGTAACTGGAAGTGTGCCGTTTAAGAAGTTGTAGCATAAACCTAATTTGGTGAGATTCCCAATATAGGAAGGGAACTGTCCAGTGAAAGAATTCCAATTAAGATTTAATATGGCCAACTTCCGGGGGAGATTTGAGATAATTGATGAAAAGTCTCCTGAGAATTGGTTAAGTGAGAGATCCAGTTCGACGATTTGGGTGAGATTGACAAAGGAATTAGGAAAATAACCAGTGAATTTACAATCGGACAGAATCAAAGATTTCAGTAGTTGAAAGGAATGGAAGAAATCAGTGAATCCATCTGCATTGAAATTTGTGTTAGAAAGATCCAAAACCTGAAGAGATGAAGTATTGCTGCCATTGCTCTTTGGTAAGCTAACGCTTAGATTTTGGTTATCATCTAGTACCAGCTTTCGCAATCTAGGAAGATGGAAAATAGAATCTGGTAGCTTACCTCTTAATTCTGTGTATCCAAGTTCTATATAGGTCAGAGATGAAGAAGACCAATTTGTTGGTAAATTGGCTAGGATATTCACACCACTAAGACTAAGTACTTTAATATGGTTGAGGTTCTGAACAAGGATATGGAAGTGTCCAGGACTGAAGTGAAGATTTTCATTACCTGAGAGGTCAAGCAGTACAAGGTTGGATAGATTAGATAAGCATGACGGGATGATACCTTCAAAATGTGAAGATGAGAAGTTGAGGTGAGCGAGACCTGATAATGTCCCAATGTTTGGCGAAACCTTTGAGAATGAGAAGTCATTTTCCGCAAGATTTAACTTCTGTAGGTGAGAAAGGTGGAATAGAGAGCTATTGTGATGGATAAATCCTCTGAGCATGCTGCAACTCAGATCTAGGCCAACGATGTGACCAGTGATTTCATGGCACTTAACCCCATTCCATGTACAGCAGTCTGAGCTAGTTTCATTCCAAGATATCATCTTTGGATATGAGAATTGGCCATAGTCTTCACAGAAGGAAGATGCAGAAGATGAATTTAGGTCAAGCATTGCCTTCTTTAATCGAAGCAAGGAAATCAACTCTTGAAAATGGCACAAATGTCCAGTGGAGGAACTCAAAACAGTTCCAGATTGCACGAGCGGTAATAGAAAGCATAAGATAGCACTAAATATTAGCATTATGACTTCAATATCATCTTGACAGTACCAAGACCTTCTTATATATATATATAGAGTTCCGCCCTCTTTCTTTATAAATTCTTTTTCCCTAATGATCTTGTATAACATTAAGCAAGATTTAGTGATATCCTTTTTCTTAATATCTCTATTTTAAATATATAATACCCATTAAGTATAAATTAAAAAAATAATAATAATAAAAATTTAGGGAAGTAGTATTACTATTGAAGGAGTGATAAAGACCTAACTTGAATAAATCAATTGAAATGGCTAAAAAAAAAATTTATCAATTTTTTTATAAAAAAAAAAAAAAAATACTGAATAACAAATGTGTGAGAATGAGGGTCAGCATCTATGCTCCCAACCTAAAGGTTGGGGTTCGACACTTAATTCAGTCATAGTCTGCTAGATCCATTTTCAAACAAAAAATGTGTGAGAATGAGGGTCCTAAGAATCCAATTAGCCAAACAATTTCTCCACAAAACATATACAGTTCGTCTAAAGACAATCCCTACTATTATTATTTGCAAATAATTCATACCTGTTTTGAAAATATTTTCTCATTATTTAAAATATGAAACCATTTCACAATAAAAATAAGCTTTTTTTTTTACATTGTTTTTTAAAACTTTAATTGCGATGATTTCACTTTAATGAAAAATAACAAACACCTACAAGTCCTGAATGAAAGTAAAAAGTTTTTTAATCTTCAAAATTTCTCTAACTTAGAAAATTTTATGGACTAATGGAATTGTATAAATTTCTCAAGAACATTTTTCTTTATTTCTTTTTTCTGGATTTTTAGTAGATATACTAATAATAGAATTCCAGTAATTTATTCAATTTTTTTTTTTGTTCAAAATTTCTTTGTCATCCCTTTTTCTATTTATTGCAGTGCAGGTCTAAAACTCTGCAGTCAACCACACAATTAATGTGTCAGTGATGCGAGAATCTTTCATCAGTTAGGTGAACGATAAATGGAAAGTCAATGGGAAGACTTTGAAACATGGATTTTCAAATTAACAGTATCCTTGGTCAACTTTGATTCAAAGACGTCTTTACAAGAATATTCTATCCAGATAAGATAATCATTGATCTATTTGCATATATTTTTCTGCCAAGAGAAAAATTTAAATATATATTTTAATAGAAAATAAAAAATATATAAGAGAATAACAAGATGAATGTAGAGAACAAGAGAATTTTGATCATTATGACAAAAAGTACTAAGGACCTCTATTTATAGAGGATGAATGGATAAGCATTATTGCTCACACATCATCATGAAATTAATTGCATTGTCAATCTCATAACACTTTAAAAGATAATAATGATTATTCGATAGACAATCAATAAATTTGATAAATCTTCCAATTCGATGAATTTACGGGATTCATAACACTTTACTTGGATACTCATTACATAAAAAATATGTCTTGGTAAAATCTTACTAGATAAAAACTCAGTTGGAAAAAAATTCTAGTGAAGAAAAAATAGTACATTATTCTTAAATTTCTCCTCATGTTGAGATGCACTCTTGAGATACTTGAACCGACGCAAAATAATTTATATCTCAATTTCTTAAAGATTATAATCGATAGTGCCTTAGTGAATACATTTACAATATTATCAAATGACTAAAGTTGAAGAACATTAATTTCATCAATGGCACTCAAATATGGCATTGTAAGGCCACTTAGATATGGCATATTAGATCTAAGTTGTGCTTTAACATATTAAACTTCAATTTTAACTCCTTGGAACTCTTGTCACACCTCAAATTCGGGTCTAATTTAAAAATTAGAAAATCTCAAATCTGAAGTTGTAACATAGCTACATCCTCTAAGTTGTTATCCAAAGAATGCAAAGTCTTGAAACAATATCAATAAAATACATCAAAAATTTCTAAATAAAAATGCTTGAATTCCAAAATTTCTCAATAATAATATTTTACAATCATTACTATTCAATTACGCCTAACCAAGTCAAATACCCAAAACTCATAATCTTGACCCACCAATAAGGAAAATTCAAATGTACAAGATATTCTCATTGGTTTATCAAAACCTGCAAAAACATTAAAACATAGTGGTATGAGATTATAAAGTCCACTAAACAGTTCGACCCTCTTCAGAAAAACATTTGGGCATATAAGTTCATATTCAAAAATTATAACAATATTAGAAAACTTTCAAAACATAATAGATAAAATCTTTGTAACATATATTTTTCATCTTAAATTAAAAAATCAAAACATCCCTTTTATACTTTCAAAACTGAATAAAAAGAAATAAGAATCTCAAATCATATTACTTATTCTTTTTCAATGGGCTCAAGTAAGCATAGTTATTTGTTGGTTTAATCGAATTCGATCCTAGCTATTTATCCCACTAGGGAGACACTTATAACAATAGAGATTTTTCAGCACGCTCAATAGGTTCAAAACTTATAAAGTTGGAACATGTTCCCAACTCATTTCTAACTAATTTGAGCCAAAACTTTTTTTTACTTTACTTTTTAGGGAAAGCTTTACATATATTTAAGAGACAAAAATATCTTCAAAATAAATTTGATATGAAAATAAGAAAAAAAAACTAAATCTGAGAAACTAAAATCTTTTTTTTTTTTTTTTGGATGGAAAAGATATCATTAAAAAGAGAAAGGAGGAATACAACCGAAAGAAAACAAAGAACAAACAACAACAGAAACCGCAAACGAAAACAAAGAAAGAAATAAAGCAAATAAGCACTACACTACACACACCCTACTAGAATGCAAGAATGCAGAAGGGGTGCATCAACAAAGCCACAAAAGTTAAAGTGAAAAGCCCACTTGGCCAAGTGATGCGCACACGCATTGTTAGATCTAGAAGCAAAGTTAAGGAACCAAAGGCTTTGGGACTGCAGAATCTTCTTACCCAACTCAATTTGTTTTTTGGCTCTCCAATCTTCAAACTTGGACATTCCTTGCATAGCCATAATGACAAAGAGAGCATCCCCTTCAACAGTAACCACTTTGAGATCAAGGTCCACTCCTATTATGAGGACTTGGATAGCCGCTTCAGCCTCCGCAGAGAACGCATTATCACTGCTAAAGTGGTTGACCCAAGCCCCCAATACATCCCCATCCGAATTCCTCAGAATAGCACTGGTTGTAGTCCTTCCTTCTTTGAAAGCGGCGTCGAAATTCAGCTTAAACTCACCCTTAGGAGGAGGATGCCATCTATCCAATACTGCACCATACGAGGTCTGTTATCCAGGTTTCTATTGTGAGCATGCCTTCTGCTATATCTTAGAGACATCGAATTCACCATTCTAGAGAACTCCTCCCAATCAGGCTGTTGGGCACCTTTCCAAATTTTGTTCCTCATAAACCGCATTTGCTCAGTTAAAGAGACGAAGAACACCAACATTTTATACTTGTCAGCACATTCCACCGGAAGCATTGGATCTTCTTCCAGGAACAACTTAATCCACTTCACCGTCTCCAAGTGTTGGAACCTATCCAACCTTAATTGCCATTTCGAGTTCCACCATAACCTTCGGGTAATTGGGCAGGTCAGTATAAGGTGATTAATGGACTCCTCTTCCTGCCCACAAAGATAACATAGAGAATCTGGGATGACAGTCTACTTCTGTATACGATCAAGAGTAGGATAGGTGCTAGTAACCAGTTTCCAAAGGATCAGGGAGTGACGACCATGCAACTTTGCTCCCCAGATAAGCTTCCAAATATTACCCGGGACTGCTTGTACATTCAGATTTCTTCCTTTGATACACATCATGTATGTCGACTTGACCGAAAACTTCCCTGAAGAGGAGGGAGTCCAGATCAGCCGTTCCTGCTCTGTATCTAAGATAGGAGTATTAATAATGTGGTCGCTAATCTGAGGAGGAAAACTAGCCCTCACCAGTGGCTGATTCCAAACACTGCCACCTACCATAAGCTCACCAATCTTCAAGTACTGCAGAGGAACTTGGACAGATTCAGGAATTCTGAAACCCTCGAAATGACTGATCCAAGGAGAAACTAAAATCTTTTAATTAAATGTAAAATCACAAAACTAATTGTAATACCCCGTCCTAATTTAGGTAATTAAATTTTATATATATTTTAAATTTATTAAGTAAATAAAATATATATTTTCTTGGTTTAATTAAATATATTGAAGATATTAGGGGACTAAATAATAAACAGTTAATATGTTTTTTATATATATGTATGTTTTTTATCTTACGTACTTTAATTATTCTGAAAAGTCATTTGTGAGAGAGGAATGAAACAAAGGCGTCGATGAAAAAAAATGAGGGTTAGCGATACATATCCAGACAATGAGGTTTAGGATTAAGTATATGAGAAAACAATGATGATAAGCATAATTAGGGATTAAGTTTGAGACGAATGAAAAAGGTTTTAATCGTGGAGAAAAGATAAGGATTGGAAGCGTGAATGACTTTTTGAATTCGAGGTAAGTGGGGAAAATTCTTTCTCTCTGTTTTCTTAATTAAATGATATGAATGGGGAGTGATTATGAAAATGAAAATTGCCGATGACTTTGATTTTGATTTTCTGACTTAAAATGAATGAATATATCTTATCTGTTAAATTTATTATTTATTTGTATATATATAATCTTCTTTAAATTGAAGTTTACATTTATCTATTTATTTTTGATAAAAAAATTTTATATGATTTTTAAATTTTAATTAGATCATGTTTCAATGATATTAGAGAATTCTGAGAAATTTTTGTGGTTTATATAGGAGGGCCCCTCTCACTACGGCTGTACTAACCAGTGTGGCGTCGTTTTAGGGTTTTTTTTTTTTTTTTTTTTTTGATAATCAATAATAATAATGAAACAAATTCCAAAACGACTCATTTAAAACAACCCTCAATATGAATCGACTAACAAATTTCTCAAGTTTCCAATGAGCATGTGGAATCTATTGTCTCTAATTGATAAACATAACCACAACATAAACTATTGTCTCGTTTAGACATATTATACGCCATAACCACATAAACTACTTGGCCCTTAGTTCAAAAAAAAACAAAATAAACGAAAATGAAAAAAGAAAACAAACCAGAAATAGGGTTGCCTCCCTACAAGTGCTTCTTTTAATGTCGTATTGCTGGACTGAGATGAACTTTTAGTCGAACAAAACTTATATTTCCGTCTTCTTAAAGGGTTCTCTATAGAATTTGAGTCTTTGCCCGTTCACTTTGAAAGCGGTGCCATGTTCATTCAATAATTCACAAGCTCTAAAAGGGGAAACTTGATGAATCGTGAATGGTTCTGTCCAATAACTTCTTAATTTCCATGGAAATAATCTCAAATGTGAGTTAAATAACAAAATTTTATCACCAGGTTCCTAATCTTTTTATCATGTAAAATCTTACTTTGCAATTTAAAACTTGACGAGTTTTCATAAGCATAATACCTCCATTCGTCTAATTCATTCAATTGTAAGATTCTATCTTTCTTCATCAATTCCTCATCCGGATTACATCTTTTCAACGCCCAGAATGCTCTATGTTCTAGTTCAACAGGTAAATGACATGTTTTTCCATAAATGAATCGATAGGGAGAAAATCATGTAGAAGTTCTTTATGCAGTTCTAAATGCCCATAATGCATCATCTAACTTTAATGACCAATCTTTTCGATTAACTCCTACGGTCTTTTCTAGAATCCTTTTAATACCCCTATTTTTTACCTCAACTTGCCCACTTGTTTGTGGGTGGTAGGCTGTGGAAAACTTTTGATGTACTACATACTTTTTTTAACACCTTTTCCAGTTGAGCTTTACAAAAATGTGTTCCTCTATTGCTTATCAATGCCCTTGGGCATCCAAATCTAGCAAATAGCTCTTTAAAAAACCTGCAAACCACTTTAACATCATTAGTCTCCAAATGGCCTGAGCCTCGGGCCATTTGGAGAAATATTCAACCGCTACCAATATGTATTTGTTACCATAAGAAGAAGGAAATGGTCCCATGATGTCTATACCCCAAATATCAAATATTTCAACAATTTGAATTCCTCTTTGAGGTAAATCATCTCTAGAAGATATTCTACCTATACATGGGATATGACATCTTTAAAGAGGGTAGGCAAATAAAATCAAGCTTCCAACACCTTCCTTGCAGAGTTGTTTGCGGCTAGATGGCCTCCAGTAGGTCCCTTGTTACAGTGATCCATAATTTTGATGCACTCTTTACCAAGCACGCATCTTCTAATGATCCGATCTGCAAAAATTTGAAACAAGAAAGGGTCTTTCCAATATTAATATTTCAAATCATCAAAGAATTTCTTCTTTTGTTGATAAGTCATATCACTCGGGACTATTTGAGTTGCAAGATAGTTAGCAATATCTGCAAACCAAGGGTGAGAACTTTCAACATAATTCAAAAAAATCTAATGAGTATAGATTCTCATCAGGAAATTTATCGGATATCACCGATTCATCAATTAATTCAGGCTTAGGGTTTTCCAACCTAGACAAATGATCGGTTGCTAGGTTCTCAACACCTTTCTTATCCCTAATCTCGATGTCAAACTCTTGCAATAACAAAACTCATCTAATCAACCTTGGTTTGGCATCGGATTTATTAAACAGATATTTCAATGCAAAATGATCTGTATAGACTATTGTTTTGGACAAAACAAGGTATGATCTAAACTTATCAAATGCATATACCACGACTAGTAATTCTTTATTAGTAGTTGTGTAGTTCTCGTGCATCAATTAAAGTCTTACAAGCATAATATATGACACAGAATTTCTTATCATGTCTTTGTCCCAACACAACACCTACTGCATAATCACTAGCATCACACATTAATTCAAAAGGAAAATTCCAATTAGGTGATGTCATAATAGGTGCAATAGTTAACAATTCCTTAAGAGTATTAAATGCATGCAAACATTTTTCATCAAAGACAAAAGAAACGTCTTTCCCTAGTAGATTATTCAAAGGTCTAGCAATCAAAGAGAAGTCTTTTATGAATCTTCTATAAAATCCAACGTGGGCAAAGAAATTTCTAACAGCTTTAATAGAATTAGGTGGAGGTTGCTTAGAAATCACTTCAATTTTAGCCTTATCTACTTCCATACCTAAGTGGGAAATTTTGTGACCAAGTACAATTTCTTCTTTTACCATGAAATGACATTTCTCCCAATTAAGTACAAGATTTGCTTTAACACATTTCTCAAGCATACATTCCAAATTTTGTAAACAAGTCAAACGAATCACCAAACACTGAAAAGTCATCCATGAAAACTTCCATAGATTCACCTAACATTTCATCAAATATAGCAGTCATACATCTTTGAAATGTAGCAGGTGCATTGCATAAACCAAAAGGCATTCTCCTATATGCAAAAGTACCAAAAGGACAAGTAAATGTTGTTTTATGTTGATCCTCAAGTGAAATGGGAATTTGGAAATATCCAAAAAATCCAAGAAAGCAGTAAAACATATGTCCGGATAGTCTTTCCAACATTTGATCAATAAAGGGAAGAGGAAAATGGTCTTTACGAGTTGCACTATTCAATCTTCTATAATCAATACAAACTCTATGAGTCCTAGTGGGAATGAATTCATTATTCTCATTTTTTACTACTGTAATTCCTCCCTTTTTAGGCACTATCCATACAAGACTAACCCATTCACTATTAGATATAGGATAAATAAGTCCAACATCTAACAACTTAATTACTTCCTTTTTCACAACATCACACATATTAGGATTTAGCCTCCTCTGAGGTTGCACACAAGGCTTATATTCATTTTCCATCAAAATTTTATGAGAGCAAAAGCTAGGGCTGATACCCGGAATATCCGAAATTTTGTATGCAAAAGCTCTCTTATACCTCATAAGTGCTTCCAAATGTCATTCTTTTCTGTTCATCAGTCAATTCGAATGATATAACAACAGGGAGCTTCTTACCTTCGTCAAAGAATCCGTAGCATAAATGACTTGGCAAGGTCTTCAATTCCAGCTCAGGTGGTTCCAAAAAAGAAGTCTTCTCTTGTTGAAACTCTTGTTTACCTATTTCAGAAAATTCATTAAGACTATGAAATTCAGATTTGCTCATATTTTCAATTTCAACCACAAAATTTTCATTTTCACACATAGCAACAAGGAAGGAATCATCAATCAAGAGTTTAGTCATGCTAACTTCCACAAAATGATCAATAAAGTCAACTGAAAAGCATAAGTCATCTAGATGTGCAGGGTGTCTAAGCGTAGAATTCAAGTTAAAAGTAATATCCTCATTATTCACCCTTAGCTTTATTGACCACTACTTACATCTATCAATGCTTTAGAGGTAGCTAGAAATGGTCTTCCTAGAATTAATGGTACATTACTCTCACCACTCATGTCCATGACAACAAAATCAGCAAGGAATACAAATTTATCAATTTTTTACAAGTATATCCTCAATTATCCCCCTAGGAATTTTGACTGTCGACCTATCGGCAAGGTGTACACACATTCTAGTTTCCTTCGGATTATGCAATCCTAATTTATCAAATAAACTAGATGGCATCCGATAACGCTAAATTTGATAATGTTTTTTAAGGATAATTGTGCATAATTGTTGATGTTTAATAGAGTAAATTGAGATGAATTTGCCAAATATGTACTTAATTGTGATAATTCTGTTTTCGAAAGTTTGTGAAGCTAATTGATCAAGAGAGCAAAGTTTAGGGACTAAATATGCAATTTCCGGAAAGAAATACAAATCCAGTCCAGAAACACGTGCTCAGTC
This sequence comes from Cynanchum wilfordii, assembly GCA_025388415.1. NCBI lineage: Eukaryota > Viridiplantae > Streptophyta > Magnoliopsida > Gentianales > Apocynaceae > Cynanchum > Cynanchum wilfordii. The sequence goes on along the minus strand of JAHSUH010003640.1, from coordinate 35,387 downwards.
CGAGAACACGCCCTTCAGGAAGACTCAACACGCCCTGCCAAGCCATGGAACACGTGCTCAATGAATGAACACGGCCGGATGAACACGCGCTCGGTGAAAAACCTGTCACCGAGCCCGTGTTGGTGCTCTGTTCCGAGATTTTAGAGATTTTTGTGTAAAATTACTATTTTACCCCTGTTTTGGTTATCTATAAATATTGGGATTTTTACCATTATTTGAGGTTGGATTAAGTTTGAATTAGGCTGAATAGCTAAGTAATTGTAGAGGTTTGGTAGAACTTAGAGAGAGATCTATACTTTGATTTTCCAATTTTCTTAGAGATTACTCTCTACTTGTTGTAGTATTGAATATCTTGGGATTAATTTGGTAGGTTTGCCTCAATCCGTAAGGAAATTTACTGAATATATTCTAGGGTATTTGGGCTACACAAATTGAAGATCCAAGTTGAAGAAGCAAAGAAGAATCAAGAGAAGGAGTTGAAGAGGAAGAAGGTTTAATGTCTATGTTTCGGTTTCCCCTTTTCTTCTATTATTCCTTGTTATTCTTTGTAATTAGTTAACCAACCTTAGGAATTCTCATTTCTACATTTCTTATAGATTTGGTTGGTTTTATTTTACAAATTACTTGAGATATTGTGATGTTCTTGGATGAAATGATTGTGGTTTTATTAATTCGAATTGCAATTTCATTGATGACTTTAGATCTGAATTTTATCTTTAGTACAAGCTTTGATTTGAGATTGTGGTTTCGGATTAACGCTAATTGTTAGGCCGGACCAGGATATACGATTAGTGCCAAGTTGATGTGATTAGTTTCCTTTTGATGGACCGGACTAGGATGATTGAGGAGAGATTTGATCTTGTCAACATTCAAGTGTTCTTAATCTAGGAATTTCTTGCCACGATCCGTATGGAAGAGATTCTACTTTAGACTTGAATTTGGTGGAGCTATGATACTAGATCCAAGATTATCCTATACTTGGTATTTTGTATCCTCTTATCTCACCTATATTTTACAAAGAATTCCTCCCAACCTTTTTACTTGCTTTATTCCTTACATTGTTCTTTAATTTGCTTTCTAGGATTTAGAATTCAATCTTATCATTCTTGATATTGGTTGATTTACTTGTTGAATGATCCTTATTCACAAATCATATTCATAATTAGTTTGATTATATTTTCCACACTAGAATTTAATATAAGTCTTAGGGAAAAACGATTTTTATAAATTTAAAATCTGAATACCACCTTATTTACTAAACTATTTTGATAGGTGCTCTGCCTAATTGAGTTATTTTATTAGTGACAAATCTATTTTAATCATAGGGATTCTTATTATTTTTAGTATTATTTATTCGTTTATTTTTATTATTTATATATAACTCAAATACACATCAGCATCAAATTATTACTAGCTCCTAGATCGGTTAAAGCATGCATATTAGTAATATTTCCTATAGTACATGGCAAAATAAAGCATCCATGGTCTTTTTGTTTCAAAGGCAATTTATACAATCATATAGGAGAACAACCCTCGTTAAGAACAACTTTGTCCATATTGAGTTTTCTTTTATTACTAATAATTTCTTTAAAAAACTTAGCATACTTAGGCATTTCAGAAACAATGTCTAATAAAGGTAAATTAACATGAACCTAAAAACTTTAATAAACTTCTCAAATTGCTCATTCTCTTTATTTTGCTTTAATCTCAAAGGGTATGGTATTCCGGGTTGATAAACTTTGGTGGGGTCTTTTCGTTCCTCTGCTTCTTCCTTTTTGACTTCCGTCGGCGTAGGGTCCGTGGAACTCTCTCCTTTTTCCTGCACAAAAATAGTAGGTTTAGAATTTATAGGAATAGAAGGGTCGAGAATTTTACCGGATCTTAGAGTTATATTCTTGCATTCTGTTATTGGATTTGTTTCAGTGTTGCCCTTTCTGAAATTTGATTTGTCAACTGCCCTACTTGTCTTTCTAGAGTCTGCAGGGAAGCATGCATATTTCGTGCGAGAGTCTCGGTTTGCCTTAGCCTTTCATCTTTCTACTTCATCTTCTCATTATTTCATTCTTGGATCTTCTTGTTTGATTTAACCATATCCTTATTCGAATTTACCAACCCCTTAATCATGTCTCTCATTTCTTGCATGGGGTCTAGGTTATAAGTTCGTGATGGTTGTAAGGCTAATTGTTGTTGTTGAGGGTATGGTGCATTCTGTGGTGGTTTGTAGTTCCTTTGATAGTTTGCAGTTCCTGTGTTGTTCCTCCAACTAAAACCAGGATGATTTCTCCAACTGGGATTATAAGAGTTCCCAGTAGGTGTTGTATTAGCAGCGTCCACATACTCAACTTCCTCTGGTATAGTTAAAATTCCATTATCGAAATAGTCTCCACTAAAATGCTGTCCTTGGAAAAATTCACAGACTTGATATACCTTTTGAACATTCCTTCCTTGAAGAGCATCAAGTTGATTCCTTATATTCTCAATTTGCTCGTCCAAAGATGAGTTTGCCACATTAACGGGTTATTTTGTTGTTTAGCCCATGCACTAACTCTCCAAGTCTTATTCGTTTTACTCAGCCTATCTAGTGCATTCTTCACATCAATCTCATTAAGCCCGTTAAAACCTCCTTGGGGATTTAAACCATCTAAGACCTGTTTTCCCAGCTCGTTCATTCCTCCATAGAACTGCTCTAAAATCAATAGTTTGTGTAGGCCATGATTAGGACATGCTCTTATCAAGTCTTTCAGTCTCTCAAGCCTCAACCACAGTTTCATCACCTTGTTGAAAGAAACTTGAAATAGCTTTCCTCATCTCCGAAATCTTAGCAGTAGGGTAATAATCAGCTTAAAATATCTTACTCATTTGGTCCCATGTTGTAATTGAACCAGTTTCCAATTGAAGCAACCATCTTTTTTGCCCTATCCCTTAAGGTGTAAGGAAATAAGGTTAACATAACCAACTCAGCAGGACTTTCACCTTTGAAAGCTTCACACAATGATGTGAACTCGGATAAATTGTCTATTGGGTCCCCTGAAGGTAATCCCCCGAACTGTAATTTTTGAGTTAACAATGTTAAAACAGCTAGTTTGAGCTCATATCTCTCCCCTTCAGGTAGCCTAATAGCACTACGCAAGGGTATGCTCTGAAGTTGAATATAACTGTCCAAAGGTGGTGGTTGTGCTACAATCTCGGGTAATACTAATATTCTTCTAGCTTTACGAATCAAGACTTCGGGATTTTCAAGTTGTTCTTCCAAATTTCCACCAGAAGCTCGAGTCATACAACTGCAAGTAAAGAAGATAAGAATGAAAATGGATTTGGAAAATGAGAATGAAATAGACAAGAACGTTGGTGACGTGGTAGTACCAACGATTTTACATTTATATAATTATCGTTTTCCCCAAGAACGTTGGTGACGGCTTAACAATGGTTATCAATTATGATAAGGCTTAGTTAAGAGAAATCAGTCCTCAAGTTCAATTCAATTCATTTGGAAGGTGTTTTATAATCTAGGAATTGAAATGACTTAGTAAAGTAATTTAGAATCTAAATTAAATCCGAAGAAATCAATTGGGTCGACCTATGTTCGAAGATTACTTAAGTGGATCTAAGGCAATTATGAAGCTAGTTCATCTTACTTCCATACATGAGTTATCTAATATAATTACCCCAGTACGGTTGCTGCGAGTAATCCTAATATCTCTAAGACTAATATCGGATTCTGAACTTAATAATTAACCTTAAGGTGTAGTAAATCAAACTCAAGATTATTAGGATGTCTAACCGGAGTACGGTCGCTACGAGTTATTAGTCATAATCTGACAATCTGTTAAATCTCCTATGGTCGGGTTTCCTTAACAAACCGTCAATTAATTAATTATTCCAATTACATGTTCAACTAGATGCAAACCTAAGTTTCATAACATAAATCGAATAAGAAACTAAGTTGAAAGCGCAAGATAAAATGAACTCATAATGAAAATGATAATCAATATCCTCCATGGATTTAATAAATTAAGATTATCCAATCAATTCACAACTTTATCGAAAAGTAGTAAAAATAGATTCTAAAGACAGAGAAATCACAACTAATAAAGAAAACAAAATACAAAAATCAAAAAGACAAGGAGAAAGAAAGTTTGTCGTTTTTGTTGTCACGTCTCCAACGGATAGACTCATTCCTCCAGATCTGCTCAACTCCGGGTTCCTAAATTCCTATCTGGATCAAAAGAGATATCAGCAACACCTCTTAAAATAACACTATCGTGTCCCACATTACGGTCGAGCCACGAACAAGAAGTTAAAACTTCAAGAAAATGTTAAACTGAAAAGTCGACTGGAGCTTATCGCGAAATCTCTATTAGATAGAAACTCGAAAAATGCTCTTGTTCCGAGTGATTCCGGTGTGTTGAACAATTGAGGGAGTGCCTCTATTTATAGGAGTGAAGTTGGGGGCTTTCTGGACCAGTTTCAGTGAAAAATCTTGAAAATCGAGGACTGCACTATGCCCGTATTGGCCTCCCTACTCCCGTAGTAGATCCTATTTCCACGGACTACGCTCGTAGCAGAGGTCACTACGCCCGTAGTAGATCCTCCGAACTACGGCCGTAGTCACCCAAGTATGGTAGTACTAAAATTCTTCAGAAATTACATTTTGGTCCCTGAATTCTGAAATCGAAATCAAAGAAAATTTGCGTAATTTTCATTCAATTAAGTCCAAATACTCCTCAAATTAAGCACATAAGTTTACATAAAATACGATATAATTTAGACATATCAGTATTACATTCTACCCTCTTTATAAAAAGTGTTGTCCTCCAAACTTAGGATATTATCATTTCATTGTCTTTCCACAAAGGTATCAATTTAGAACTTATTCTACATTCAAACATAACCACACGTCCGCTGCGGCACACCATTTAGTTTAATACTTTTTATTTATAAGAATCATGAAATCAAATACGTATTAATAATTATGAATCATATACTTAGATTCTATATTGTACACTTAGGTTCTACATTTATTATATTCTAAAATTTCTCGATCATAGCTTGGCTCGCACATCAGGTGTTAAGAAAAGTAATTTGATATCCTACCACTGTTGATCCTATCTTTGACCATTTTATCCTTTTGCTTAATTCAGGTAAAAATACTTTTCATTATATTCATCAAGATTTAAAGTCCTAAAAATATGCACTCGACTTAATCATAATCCTAAGATACTCGTTGATGAAATTTCAATCGTGGTTTGATCAATTTCACAATCCATTCATCTTTCTATAAATATATACTCAAAGACATTTCCTAATTTATAACTATTAAAATCTAAACCATTATTTTATAAATTCCTATTAAATCCATGGTATAATGTCGATATCAAATTTAACAATCTTTGATAAATTTCGTTTCCTATATTCATAAAATTGTTATTCAAAACCACTTATGTTGAAGCCTAAAGTAAACTGGCTAAAATTCTTCTAACAAGATTAGCATAACAAATTTAATAATTAAAACAGATTAGCTTACTTTAAAAGAAAATTTTTAATAATTAAAATATGTTAGTTTACTTTAAAATTAAATCGTATAAATTCAAGATAAATTTCAATAAACTTTTTTTAAAGGGGAAAATTAAATCAATTGTTTATAAAATATATTTTATCTCAAAAAATAAAAATAATAAATGTTTATTTAAATTAATGTTTAGAGAAAATTTATTATACAAAATTTTTTTGAAACTCATTGGATGAATTTTATCAAATGATATCGTGTGTGTATATATGCATTATCGATGTAATACATAAACGAATTTACTAAAATATAATTATAACGATCAGGTATGATAATTTGAATTTCTAATAAAATAAAAATAAATCTAAGGATAGTTATAAGATAAAGTAGATAATTTCAAAATGTTTAAATAAGTAAAAGTTTATAACAATATTCATGAAAATATTTATAAATTATATCTATCAACAATATATTAGCAAAATAAATTATACAAATAATATGTAAAACTTTTTAAATAAGTTTATTACATAAACATACGGGGAATAAATATTTAAAACAAATATTTAATTAAAATAAAATACATATTGAGTACCTCTAAAAGCGAATAAGAAATTCTATATAAAATATCATAAAAGTTCCTACGAAATTCCACAAATTACTTGACAATACTCTAAATTTATTTATACTATTACAATTATTGTTCCTGATTAAATCTTAATCTACACTTAAAAGAAAACACTTATATAATCTTCAATAACATTTATCCTAAATAAAAAATAAAAAATAAAGCACCCATATAATTAATCACAAACATGAAACTCATAGTTGTCTTAACTAAAATTTAATACACCTTCAAAATATCTTTAGTCATCTTAACACTAACACAGTTTAATAATTCAATTCTTAACTAAAATCTAATATACCACATCTTAAATCACAGAAACCCAATACCAAGTCACCCACTCATCAAGTGATAATAACTTTAAAATATATATATCCAATATATAATCAATCATTCACTAACTACCTCATTGGCTCCATCAAAAAATTATCTTAACCACTTATTCTATAATCGAAATCATGATACTTAATTAACTATTCATCTATTCTATTGCCCCAATTATCATAACGGGCTCTGATACCACTTAATGTCACGCCCCAAATTTGGGTCTAGTCCATGGATTAAAATCTCAAATTCAAGACACAACACAGCTACATCCCAAAATTTCATAGATGCAAAGCCTTGTACATCTTCAACAAAAATATATGAAATTCTATTCTCTTTACAGTAATAAAAGTATCTATAAAATAAACATGGTCATCTACTAATATCCAACAATTCAACACTTATCCAATAAATTATAGGAATTTAAAACATTCTAGTACATGAGTATAATATAACTTAAAAGAATATCATATCCACAAAATTCGTCAACCAAAGACTTATTACTTAAGGATCATTCTCCCCAAACTCGTAGTCATGTTTGATAGATCATCTATAAAAGGTGAAACAGGAGGGGATGAGTACAACACTCAGTAAGCAGAAACTTTTCCATTTCCATTTGAATATCATTTAAAAATAAATAATAACTTTTAAAAGTTTTACTAAAAGATTTAGAACACCATTCCCAATCATTTCATATACATTAGAAAATAATCCAATCATCCAATAGACTTTAAAAATAAATTCAAATATTAAATACTATAAAAATAATCCAATTATTCAATCTACATATATTTTGTAACCACGATTAAAATCAATTTTCTATTTTTAATATCAGATTCAAAATTCATATTTTATATAAAATAAAATAGAGAGAACTTGTTCTTAAAAAAAAAAAAAAACAAATAACATTAGCAAAATTATAAAATTCATTCCAATGTCCAATTACTTAAAAATAGCAAATTCAATTACTTTGGGACTCAAATCTGATTCAATTCTTTCAATTCATTACACACGGTGAGATATAATCAAGGTGCAAAAGCTAGTGAGTAATTTATTAAATTCAGTTCCTAACTTTATACCCATTAGGAAAAGGCCATTACATTTACATTTAGGTGGCTTTTTGTCCATGTCAATGGAAACATTTCATTTGAGGTGGAACATGTTCTCCCCACAACGGTCCCAACAATGATTATTACATTGAATCATTCACTTTCATTCAATTCTTGTACAATATCAAATGTCTCATATATCAAAATATTTGTCTTTTGCAAGTCAAAATATTTTATTTCTAAATACCAATTATTATCTCATGAATTATGTAGAAAAATCAAATTCAGTTTATAACTTATTTTTCAACTAATATCTACTTGACTTAAAAATGCTTCAAGCTTGTTTAATAAAATTTAGTTCAAAATACGGTTAATAATATTAATAATGTATTCAAATTATACTTTAATTCATAATACGATTTTTAAAATACTTACAAGTATCAAAAATAATATTCAACAAAGTAAAATATTTTAAAATAGGAAGAAAAATAATCTCAAATTACTTTATCAATATTAAGTAATTTTAAAATACTTTTATAACAAATATAATCAAAATAATTTTAAATCCTTTAAATAGTAATTAAAATAATTTAACTATATATAAATATATATAATTCAAAACATATGAATATATATAAAATAACTTTAAATAATGAAGATAATTAATTCTTTTACTTTTTAGTAAAATCAGAATATGTATATAGTATATATATCAAAACATTCTTTTATTTCATGTAAAAATAAAAATATATCTATTTATGAGAAAAAGATAACATCTCATTTTGAATAACTTTAACTTTAATCAAAATCATCCTTGTTAAATAGTTATAAAAATAATATACTTATCATGTACATACTCTTCAAAATTAAAATTCCTAATATCAATTAAATTATATATAATCAGATCATCCGTAGAATTCCACAAGTGCAGTATGAACAATAATTTCCATAAAACAACAAACGATCAATGAGTATATATATATATATATATATATCATGAAATTCCAAATTTATATCATAAAAGTTTAAACTTATGAATCGTAATATATATATATATATATATATATATATATATATATATATATATTTTGTAAACAATTAAAATTTTATTTCTTGTAAAATTCAGGGCTTTGGGCTTTGTCTCGAAATGGACTTTAGACTTCGAGAGGTAGACTTCGAGAGGAAGGACTGATTTCGACAGATCTCAACTTCTCAGCTACTTGAGTGAGTGTGAGTGAACGAGTGTGTAACCATTTCTTTAGGGAATTTGCCCTCTATTTATAGATGGAGTAAGTGACAATCAATGACTATGAAGCTGCCATGTGTCACTCATCTAAGGGGGTAAATCTTTTTTTGAGAACAAAAAAAAAATTTACCCCCTTTTAATATCCAAATATATATTTAAAATATATAAATAATATAATTATATATTTAAATATATAAATAATATTTATATATCGAGATTGAAGAATTTGTATTGAGAATAAGTTCCAAAAATCTTCAAGATATATATATCATATCAATTTTGTATATATACGAATTATGAATTTTGTCAAATATTTGAATTGATTTGAATTTAACTCAAGATAACATGATTCTAATGAATATAGTCCTAGTAGGACTCTTTGTGACTTGAAAATATTAGGCACCCTCCATCCTTTTAACATTGTTCAAACCTTCGTGATTCTTGAAGAACCTGAATTTGACTTCTTCAATATTATCGATCATCAACAAAGGTGAGTCTTCATTATTATTTGTTTCTCTTTTTTTTTCTTTTTTTTTTTTTTTTCAATTTCAAGTCTTCTTCGATTTTGTTTACAATTTCTCCCCACCCATTATCAATTGCTGTTGGAGAAATAGCCACGTATTAGGTTGGAAGCAGCCACTTGTTGAATAAACCATTTGACATTGAAGCAATAAGACAAATGGTGCAATCTGGTAGTCTTTTGCCATGGGAGAATTTTTTTTTTCTTTTTTTTTTTTTGACATCATGCAATGTTCAGATGAGAAACAGAGGTTCAAATCAAATCTAAAGGCGAGGCAACCAGAAGCTATCCAACCAGTTTGTCCTTCAATTTGAATGAGGATGTGCTTGCAGATCTTCAAGTTAAGGTTCTCTCTGTTTGAAGTGTTTGAGATATCACAAAAGTCTTGCTTGTTTCGGGCAGCATATGATTGGCCACCCTTACAAATTTTGCCAAGCTTGCGCCTTTGCCATGCAGCACTTGTACAAAGAAATTTATTGAAGATGCTCGAGTTGTATAACAGCTTCTTTCTTCTGCAGATTATTATTTTTTTTTTTTTTTTTGGCCACATCAGGTAATAAAGCACCTCTACATATCACAACATATATTGGATCCTGTTCAAAGATTTTCCATCTTGAACCAGCAAATGCCGGAGATAAGATCTAGCAAAATTTCAGAATCATGAAGGAGCTTCTGAAAATATTCAATTGCCCTCTTCTCTAAAGAAGAAGCCAGTAATGGAAGCAAATTTTTCAACACTATCTCACGGGGAGCTGCTCCAAAAGATTAGGAAGTTTACGGGACAAAGTATCTTTATATCCTTCAAATTTAGAATCTCTATGAAGTGTGTAGTCTCCACCATCCCTAAAAGTGCCTCGCTTGAACACGCTTCCGAAAGGTAAATATATATATATTTTTCAGGTGCTACTGAAAGAATTGCAACAATTATTTCGGGAGTTTCTTCATCAGTCACTCGAAGAGAGGATTTCCAGAAATTTGAGCAGCTGAATTTGCGGAGAAGATTCAGAGGAGCTTCTCACCAGATCGGGATTTCTCAATGGTGTCATGAGATAGCATATATATATATATATATATAATCAAAGTCTCCAATGTCATCTAGCAACCAGTACCTGGCGAGTTTTTTTTTTTTTTTATATATTTTCTTTTCTTTCAATGGCGATGGCATCCTGTAATGACTATCCTATCGATAGCAAAGGAACTGTAATGAATATCCTATCGCTAGCAAAGGAACATGATTTAGAGTTCAAGCACGCCACAACAATCAACACTAATAATGGACCCTCAATCTGGTGATAATTTTCAAGAGCAAGCGCAATATATATGGAGTCGTTAACAAGCGACTACAGTTCCCTCAAATGGTTGATTTCGAAACAAAGATAGGTATATCGTTTCTTTCTTTTACAGCTTCTGCAGAAGACCATTTTCTCATCTGCTCGTTCACTATCGCCGGTGGAGACAAAAGACGACAAGCACAAGCACCAATGCTGCAGCTAAAAGAATCTTGACAACATCAAACGCATTACAGATCCACCAAATGCAGCATAATGGAGAGCAATTCTTTTATCAAAACCATACGATTGATTCAACCAACTTCAGACAGAGATAAGATCAATTTCAGAACATCAATGGTCCATATGTTGCAGCAACCATCACTCCCAACGTTTCCGCCATCTTTTTGGAGATTTATGCTTCTTGCTTTCGATTGATGTAGATTACTCATGTTCAACAATGCAGCATTAGACAAATTCTCCCAACCTCAAGTAGCAGTTTACTTACAATCAAAGAACAATCAACGAAGGAATCAAAGTATGGTGAGGAATCAATTTTTCCGGCACACAACAGGCAGGTAATATTTTTATTAAACTATGCAGGGTTTCTTCAATCCTCACATGTCAATCTTTCTTTGACTTGACAATTACTTTCTTCAACAGATTACAAAGTGTTATGTTGAATGCTTCAGCTAAACCATTTGCGGGTGCATAATACATTGATGAGAAGAATTGTTTGAACTCAAATTTGTTGCAAAGTTGCTTTACAAGATTGTTGCGGAAAGGCTTACCATTATCAGTAATGATGTAACTTGGAATTCCATAACGGAATATGATGTTTACGCGAATGAAGTTCACGATATTCTCCTTTTTTACTTCCTTCAATGCAGTAACTTCTGCCCATTTTGAGAAATAATCGGTGGCTGCAAGGATGTAGAGATGTCCTTTAGACGACGGAGGTAACCGACCAACTACGTCAAGTCCCCATGCGTCAAACGGCCATGATGCAACTGTCGGATGTAATGGTTCAGGCAACTGATGGAGGTAGTTTGCATGGAATTGACAAGCTTGACATCTTCGAGCATGATCCAGACAATCCTTCACCATGGTAGGCCAATAGTATCCCATCCTCTTGATTCGAAAATGCAATTTTGGTCCAGATTGATGAGCTTCGCAGACTCTAGAATATACCTCTTCTAACGTTTATTTCACTTCATCGTTTGCTAAACATCGTAGCAATACTCCTTCAAATGAACGTCGGTAGAGTACTTGATTGAAATAGACAAATCTTGGTGCACGTCGCCGAATGTCACTTCTTTTCTTTGCATCCGACGGTAGGATACCATATGCCAAGAAATCAATAATCGGTAGACGCCAGTCTTTCTCTTCAACAGTGGAAATAGCATTGACAACGAGTTACAAATCATCGTCGTCACCAACGTCATCGTCGTCGAATAGTGGAGGAACGACCCAATTTTGACAAACAGATATTTGAATACTTGACTTTAACGATGCAAGGATTGAAGCTAACTTGGCTAATGCATCCGCTTGCTGATTATCTTTCCTTGGAACATGTTCGAGAGATACATCGCCCAACCATCCTATTAATCTTTTAGCATATTGATGGTAAGGAACCAATTCAATCTTTTTTACTTTGTAATCACCTAGAAGTTGGTTGATAACTAACTTTGTGTCTCCATAGACGTTAAGTTGTAGCTGCTTCATATCAACGACCATCTCCAAACTAAGAATAAGAGTTTGGTATTCTGCCATATTGTTGGAGCATTGTTGCGTCGGAGTAACAGAATACGGTAGAACATCTCCATCGGGTGTAATAAAGACTACTCCAATGCCGCAACCATTTTGATGTGTCGCTCCATCAAAATACATTTTCCACGGAGGCATAACTTCAATCAGAAGAACATCTTCGTCTGGTAAATCATCAGCCAATTCTCACTCAGCTGGTATAGGATGATCAGCTAAGAAATCCGCCAAAACTTGTCCTTTCACCGCCTTTTGAGGTATGTAAATTATATCAAACTGTTGCAATTGCAGGTACCACCTTGTTAAGCGATCGGACAATACCGCCTTTGTCATTACATACTTGAATGGATTCGCTTTAGAAATCAACTTTACTGTATGAGCTTGAAAATAATGCTTCAACTTCCGAATTGCAAAAATCAGTGCCAAACAAAGCTTTTCAATTGGAGAGTAATTTAGTTCGTTGGGGGTCATCATGCGACTCAAATAGTACAATGCATTTTCTTTACCTTTATCATTTTCTTGGGCAAGTAAAGCTCCGACAGAACGTTCTTGAGCAGCAATGTAAAGCAACAACGGTTTTCCAGGAGTTGGTGCAGCGAGTACTGGTTGACATCTACCAGCCAAATTTGAGATGAAGCGACGCAAGTACGCTAATCCGCCTTGTAAACTTCTCACTTCATGCAAATTGCGTGGTTCGGGCATATTCAAAATTGCATCAACTTTAGCTTGATCAATCTCAATTCCTCGTTGACGTACGATAAAACCAAGGAACTTTCTAGAAGTGACACTAAGTGCGCATTTCAAAGGATTCATTTTCAACCGATAAAGACGAAGCCGCTCAAAAACACTCTTCAAATCTTCAAGGTGGGTTTGTCGTCTTTTCAATTTTACAACTAAAGCATCTACATAACATTCAACATGTTTATGTAACATATCATCGAAGATATTTTGCATTGCTCTTTGGTAAGTTGCCCCAGCATTTTTCAATCTAAACGGCATTACTTTGTAGTAGTAGATACCTTTGGGGGTTCCGAATGCAGTCTTTTCTTCATCCTCAACTGCCATGCGAATTTGATTGTATCCAGACGATCCATCCATGAAAGACAATGTTTCGTGTTCAGTTGTAGCATCGACCATTAGTTTTGGAATAGGAAGTGGAAAATCATCTTTCGGACAAGCGTTGTTCAAATCTCCGAAATCAATACAAACTCGAATTTGTCCATTTTTCTTTCTGACAGGTACAATACTAGATATCCATGTGGGATACTTGACTTCTCGTATGAATCCTGCTTCGATAAATTTGTTTACTTTATTTTCTATTGATGAGACTAATTCAGGTCGAAAACGACCTTGAGCTTGTTTCACCGGTCTTGCCCCTCGCTTGGTGGCCAAATGATGAACAACAACCTTTGGATCTAACCCAAGCATCTCTATGTATGACCAAGCAAAGACGTCTCTGAATTCATGTAGAAGTTCAACATACTCCTCTTCTTCTGCGGACAAAAGAGCACTTATGTAGATTGGCTTGCGATCTTCCTCAGTCCCTAAATTGATTTCTTTCAACTTATCAACAGTGGCCTTCACACCTTCCTCGGGTTCCGGTGGAGCGTCTTTTGCATCTTCTTCTTCGGCGTCATTTTCGTCAACAATGGTAATATGATATGATGACCCTACACTTTCTTCGTCTTCCTCTCTTGGATTATTAGTAGAGATTATTGTGTGAATTTTTGCTTTCAACACTGTTCCGCAGTCTACGATAAGGATCCGACGTCTTACTATTTGTGAAGGAATTCTGCTGTGCACTTTGTCCCAACAAGGAAATTTTTCAGACTTCTGAATTTTCTTTGAGGTATTAGACACTCCATGTTTTTTACCTTTGTTTCTTTCTACTGTCGTTGAGACTCTTTTGTTAAATTTAGATGTTTGTGAGTTGTCTTTTCCCAAACGATCAAAGACGGACTTTTCTGCTATACATGATTCTTCATCTTCCACAGTCACATAAAAGTTGGATGCACGTTTTATAGTGATACGGACAGGAAGAGGTTGAACATATCCAAGGCCAAGTTGTGACCTTTGTTGCATTTTATTGTCTCCTTTGATTTTTGCATCCTTCGCTGCCATGGGAAATTTTCCTAACATACCTGTCGATTCATGATTGTATCCCGCTTTTGCTAACAATCTGTAGGCATTGGGATCAAAGCCTTCTTCAGTTCTTTTGACAGGTAATTGACCGTGCTCAATTTTCTTACCTTCTACAAGTCGTATGAAACCTTCGAGAATTGAGTTTGTCTACTTGATTGTTTCAATCTTTGTCAATGGCATGGTAAGACCACTTAATGCTTTGATTTTCACGAAGGGTGATTCTCCTTCCTTCCTCATCGACTTAGGAACGTAACACAAGACGTTGGAAGTGGAAGCTTTATCTTCACCATTACCTTGTTTTTGCAGACTTGTTTTGGTAAGTACTTTCTTTGTCAATAAAGCTTCTTCGATGCAAGTGGGATTGTCTTCATGATGCATCGTCATGATGCATCGTTGCGGTCTTACCATGAGAATAGAACTTGGCATCCGCAATGTATGCTTCGACTTTAGTGAAAGACTTGTCATCTGCAACAACTTTCTTCACTGCCCCATTACTTACATATTTGAAGCATTGATGTAACGTTGATGGTACTACACCGTTGTCATGTAACCACGGTCTTCCTAACAACATGTTGTAGGATGTTTTGCAATCTACTATGTGGAGGAGCACACTTGAAATCATTTCTTCAACCAAGAGTTCAGCCTTGAATCATGAGGCGACTTTGTGAGAGTTCTTCAACCGAAATATCAAATTCCTTCAACATTTGCAAAGGAATAATATTGACAAGCAGAACCACCATCAAGCAATATTCGATTAATCCTCTTCTGACGTATGTATCCGGATACAAATAAAGGCCTATTGTGTGGCTTTGACACCAACAACAAATCATCATCAGAGAAGTTTATTGAAGTCGTAAAACTGTCTACCATTGGAGAAGACTCATCTTCCTTTGTAGAACATTCACCGGGTAACATTCTTGTAACGTTGTCAACCTTTTCTACAAACTTATCTTATTAGCAGTTACCTTTTCTTCCTTCAGCACTATTACTCCTTTGCGTGCCAAGTCCATCACTTTGTTTTTGAAGACAAAGCATTGCTCGATAGGATGACTAATGAGACGATGATATTTGCAGTAGTTTGGATCGTTCGTCTGTTTTGCTTGTTGGGGTCGTTTCATTTCAAGTAGCTCAATCAAACCAGCATTCATCAAGTCATCGAACATTTCCGATACGTCTAAATCAAGGAATGAATAACTTTTCTCTTGTCTTTCTTCTAACGTCAGTCATCTTTTTGGCAAACTTGACTAAACGTTACTCCTCTCTGTAACGTTTCTATTTACCTTTGCTGCAACTTTGATAGGAGCAACAGTTGCTGCATGAGACTCTTTTACATCTTACTTAGGTAAGTACTTACTTGTTTTCTTGAAATCTGGTTTATCTTGTTTACGTGGTTAAGCGACAAAAGTCCCTTGATCTCCATGAGTTTTGATGTTCAACTCCATGTCATGACCACGAGTCGCCAATTCTTCGAATGTATTTAGCTGAATACCTTTCAAGATGTATTGAAGACTCCATTGCATCCCTTGAATGCACATGTCGATAGCAGACTTTTCACACAGTCGATCTCTGCAATCCAAGCTCAAACTCCTCCATCGATTGATGTAGTGAACGACAAACTCGTCCTTCCACTGCTGGTGTGACTTAATTTCAACATACTTACAGTTCCTCGGGTGCTTTGTAGAAGCGATTTAGGAATTCTGTTTCAAGTTGATTCCAGCTGTCGATCGATCCAGGAGTCAAGTCGGTATACCAGTCAAATGCGTTTCCCTTGAGAGATCTGACGTACTGTTTGACCAAGAGATCACCTTCTTCTCTGCATTGCTGCATGTTTCAACAAAATGAGCAACATGTTGCTTAGGATTACCTGTACCGTCAAACTGTTGTAGTTTTGGAGGTTGATAGCCCATAGGCATTTTCAAATTGTCAATCCTCCTTGAATACGGCTTTGAATATGCGAAGGAAGATTTTGAACTTCCTTCATACTTATCCTTTATCGTCCCTTCGATGAAATTCTTGAGTTCATCAATAGGAATGAGTCCGTCTGACAAAACATGAACGGTCCTTTGTTGTCGGACAGTTTCAAATCCGCCAACGTATTTTGATTAATTTTCAGCAACTTTGATGGTCTCGAGATTACTTGATCCTTCCCCTTGCTTGAAGGCAACACCTTTGTTTGCTTCTTCAACGCGCCTGTAGGATCAGAATATCCAAAAAGAAAATACACAAAATTAATTTAGATAGAAGAACTTGGTATTTTATTCATTCTTCCAGTCATGTATTTATACAGAAAATGTATGTATCTGTCGAGGCTTCCACTTCGATGGGTTGCCCGAGTCTCTCGGTTTATTCTAACAAATTGCACCGACCGAGTATTATGGAAATCAAAACAGAAAGCAGTAAAGAATAACTAACAGTAAAGCAACTAGATTACTATAACATTTCACTCCCTTAATCTTGTTGCTTCATTTCCTCCTTCACATCTACCACTCCAAGCTTCTTCCTCATTTCAAGGAACTTGATGCGCCCAAGTGACTTTGTCAAAATATCCGCCAGTTGTTCCTTTATGTCAACGTGATTTACGTCAATCTTTCCATTCTCTACACACTCACGAATGAAATAATATCTAATATCAATATGTTTGCTCATGTCATGGTGTACTGGATTCTTACTCAAGGAAATGGCTGATCTGTTGTCCACCAATAGCTTGATTTTCCTGGGTTCTTGAGCTGTTAATTCTCCTAACAGCCGTGCAAGCCAGATACTTTGACAAGTTGTCATTGTTGCTGCAATATATTCAGCTTCACATGATGATAAGGCTACAATTTTTTGTTTTGGTGATAACCAACTGATCAGATTTGAACCATGATAAATAACAGCTCCAGTTGTGCTCTTTCGATCATCAATGTCTCCAGCAAGGTCACTATCACCGTAGGCAACCAACAACTCATCTTGGTCCTTCCCTTTTTTATAAAAACATCCCATCGTGCGTGTGCCATTTATATATCCGAGTATGCGTTTAACAACAAGTAGATGTTCGGTTGTGGGTCTCTCCATAAATCTACTAGCTATACCAACTGCATATGCGATATCCGGACGGGTGTTGACTAGATACCGAAGACTGCCAATAATGCTTTGATACATTGTTCTATCTACTGGAGGGCTGCTACTCTTCTTACTCATTTTATGTCTTTCCTCCATTGGTGTGGCGCTTGAATTGCTTTCCTCCATACCTGTTTCTCGAAGGATTTTTGTAGCATAACCCGTCTGGCACAACATGATCCCTTTACTTGTTTGTTGAACCTCAATTCCCAAGTAATAACTAAGCAGCCCCAAATCACTCATGCTTGAATAAGTGATTCATTTGAGTCTTGAATTTTGTGATGTCACTCGAATTAGAACCAGTGATGATTAAATCATCAACATATACTCCTATGAGTAAGGTTGATGATTTTTCAGTCCTCAAATACATTGCATGTTCCAGCGGGTTGCGTTGGAAACCAAGTGTTGTTAAGCTTTTATCTAATTTAGCATTCCAAGCCCTTGGTGTTTGTCGTAATCCATATAGTGCTTTGTTTAGCTTTAACACTTTGTTCTCTTGCCCTTTTATCTCAAAACCAGGTGGTTGAGAGACATACACCTCTTCACTTATTTCGCCATTTAAAAATGCGGATTTCACATCAATGTGATGAACTTCCCAACCTTTTTTAGCAGCCAAGCTTATCAACAATCGTACAGTTTCCATTCTTGCAACGGGTGAAAATACTTCATCAAAATCCACTCCTTGTTGTTGGACATATCCTTTTGCGACCAACCGAGCTTTATATTTTGTGATGGCACTTTGAGTGTCCTTTTTTACCTTGAAAACCCATTTCAACCCAATGACCTTTTGATCTTTCAGTTGTACCACTAAATTCCATGTTGCATTTTCTTCAATTGATTTCAACTGCTCTTGCATTGCATGTTTCCAACATTCTAGTTTCAATGCTTCTTCAACTCTTGTTGGTTCTTCGGATATGTGCAAGCATAGTCCAACCTGTTCCGTGTCACTCATAGGCGAAGTGACTTCATATATTTCTCGAAGTGAACGAAATCGTTGTGGCTCTTCATATGTTGCTTGGACTTGGAACTGTTGGGCTATCTTCCGAAGTGTTTGCTTCCTTTGGTGTAGTGGGTGGTGTGTTGCCGGAATCTCCTGCAACTTCTTCACCATCAATCTGCTTGCTGTGTACATATGATAAATGTGTCTTGGGGTTTTGTTTGCAAAGATTTTCCATCAAGATGGGTTTCCCAACTCCACTCCCTTTCTTTTTCAAAGAAAACATCACGGCTAATGTGTAGCTTATTATTTTTAGGGTCATAAAAACGATAAGCTTTTGTACCTGACTCATACCCGATGAACACCATGGGGGAACTTCGATCTTGCAGTTTGTGGAATTGTGGTGTAGCTGTCTTAACATGAGCTACACATCCGAATGTACGTAAGTGGTGTACTTTCGGTTTCCGTTTGTGTAACGCTTCATAAGGTGTCATTCCAATAACACTTTTTGTTGCTGTCCGATTCAAAATGTAGATTGCCGTGGTCACTCCTTCACCCCAGAATTTTGCTGGAATATTCTTACCCTTTAGCAAGCACCTCGTCATGCCAACAACAGTTTGATTCCGTCGTTCCGCCACTCCATCTTGTTGAGGCGTGTAAGGTGCTGTAAGAAAACGCGCGCTCCATGATTATTGCAAGTGTGGTGAATTCCTTTGAGGTGAACTCACCACCCCGATCAGTTCTTAGAGCTTTGATTTTCAGTCCAGTCTCCATATCAGCCTTAGCTTTCAATGTTTTGAAGGCTGCTAAGGCTTCATCTTTGCTCTTTATGAGTGTTATCCACATGTATCTAGTACAATCATCAACAGTTCTGCATCCATTCTCATCCAACTGCCCTAAACTTAGGATATTGCTTTTCAACTTTGGAATGTAATACACATTGGTGAGTACCTTATGTTCATCCAATTTGTTTCAGAAGAGAGCAGTCTCGCGCCCATGGATTTCAATGATTGATCCATCACCAAATTTGACTTTGCCGGTAATATTCTTATCTAGTGAAGTGAATATCTTGCGGCATCCGGACATGTGATTACTTGCACCTGTGTCAAGGTACCATGACAAGTTCTCGGTTATATCTCCATCATCAAGCTTAGGAATTACCTTCTCTTCATTGAGTAATACGGGTTTCTCTGCATCGTTAGTAAGGTTGGTTCATCATCTTCTTTTTCAAGAAGATGTGCTTGCTCAATCTTCTTCTTTGATCTACACTCTGAGGCAAAATGGCCATGTTTCTGACAATTATAACATTGAACCATTGCCTTGTCAAATTTGGAGTTACCACCATTATCTCGTTCACTGTTGTTACGCAGCCATTAACACCTGTTTTTTTGTTTCGGCCAAACCTTTAACTATCGTTGCCACCATTGAATGCATCCCTTCCCCCTTTTTCTTCCTTGGCTTTCCACCGAGCCCTAGTGAGAAGAATCTACTCGCTATCATCATCTGCAGCCTTGCGTACGCGTTCCTCGTATACTTTGAGACAGCCAATCAGCTCTTCCAAAGTCATATTTTTGAGATCTACGAACTGCTCAATGGAACTTACTATCTGCAGAAATTTGTTAGGTAAGGAACGTAACATTCTTTTAACAATATATGAATCTTGTATATTTTCTCCAAGTTCACGAATTCTGTTGACAATGGTGCCAACTTTCATTGCAAAGTCCTCAATCGTCTCATTGTTCTTCATCGTGAGACTATCAAATTCTTCCTTAAGAGACTGAATCCTTGCCTCCTGCACACACTCGGCTCCTAAGAACATTGTTTTCAAAGCCATCCACACATCCTTGGCGCTTTCCTTCTTGGCAACAAGAAAGAGTACGTCTTCGGGAATAGCACTGAAGATGGTTGCACGAGCCATCTTGTTTTTCTTATCATCCACCGGGGTTTGGTTTTTTTCGTAGGATCTATCGCGTCCCACAAATCCCCAGCTTCCATTACGGCTTGCATCTTGATAGACCAAGCTGAAAAATTCGATCGTGTCAATACAGGGTAAGGAATTCCGGTTGTAAAATCCTTCCCTGCACCAGAACTGTTACCCATGATATTTTTCTGAAATGGATATTCTACAGTGGTCTCACCTTCACTGCCTGGTGCTCTGATACCAAATGTAGGATCAGAATATCCAAAAAGAAAATACACAAAATTAATTTAGATAGAAGAACTTGGTATTTTATTCATGCTTCCAGTCATGTATTTATACGAGAAAATGTATGTATCTGCCGAGGCTTACACTTCGATGGGTTTCCCGAGTCTCTTGGTTTATTCTAACAAATTACACCGATCGAGTATTATGAAAATCAAAACAGAAAGCAGTAAAGAATAACTTACAGTAAAGCAACTAGATTACTATAACAGCGCCTTTGTGCAATTTGGCTGGACTCACCATTGTTACTCGAAGCAACCGATTGATGATGCGATCTTGCTTTGTTGTCCGCATCGCAAGGCCTTCCACCAACTTCGTTAGGTTTGCCAATTTCTCTTCTATGGTTGATGCGTCTGCCATCATAACGGGCATGATAGAGGTATTTGCAAAGGTATCTTCGAGGTCGTCATCGCTGCTCATTTGATCTTCCTGGACAACATCTATGGAATCCGCAAAGGAATCTTCATCTTTTGATTCTTCCTTGTTTGCAACGGACTTATTCTCCAAGCATTGCAAGCGTCTTTCGAACCATTCCTCCTACAACGCCTTTAGGTTGATCCTGCGTTGAAGCATCAAAACAAGGATTACCGTATTTTTTGGATGTGTCGCCAATCGATCTCTTCTACAAATCGGCGAACATTCTTCCTTTGCTTCGTGTGGTAGAACCAACGTAAGCTTCGAACGTCGATCCACCAACGCTTGTGCCTGCAGCAACGTTGCTTGAATCACCTTTATTGACATTGTCGTCCTTGGACTCCATTTCAACGATATTTTGACGGAATGAGATGAACGGTAGAGATGGTCCCACTAGGCGTGCCAAATTTGTAGACAATTAAAATTTTATTTCCTGTAAAATTCAGAATTACAAGAAATGTGACAATGGAATACAACAAATTTATACAATAAATGAGATTTCGGGTCCAATCTCTATGGATCCGTTGATTCGATCAATCGTGGATCCGAGAGGCATTTTGGGCTTGTCTCGATCCAATTGATTTGATTTCTTCCGAGGGGCATTTTGGGCTGGATCTCGGATGTCAAGGATTTTTGGGTTTGATCTCGATCTATCGAACAATTTGATTTCTTCTTCCAAGGGCTTTGGGCTTTGTCTCGAAATGGACTTTAGACTTCGAGAGGAAGGGCCAATTTCGACAGAGGTTCGGTATCCTTCGAATATCTCTCAACTTCTCAGCTACTTGAGTGAGTGTGAGTGAACGAGTGTGTGTAACCATTTCTTGAGGGAATTTGTCCTCTATTTATAGATGGAGTGAGTGACAATCAATAGTTATGAAGCTGCCACGTATCACTCATCTAAGGAAGTAAATCTTTTAATATCCAAATATATAAAATATAAATATAAATATATATTTAAAATATATAAATATATATTTAAAATATATAACTAATATAATTATATATTTAAATATATAAATAATATTTATATATCTATATATATATATATATATATATATATATATATATATATCAAACTTAGTTATCAAAATCAATTTATCAAAAAAAATTATTCCTTTTTCATAATCATATAAAAAAAATAAAAAAATGTATTTTTATCCATATACATATACTTATCGAAAACCAAAAATGGAATCTTCTCCACTTACTTCAACTTCTCAACTCTGCAAAAGAAAAGTTAGTTGTATTTTCATTCATGTATATGATCCATATCTTTTCTCCACATTCAAATCCTATAGATAAACCCTAATTAATCATTATAATTCAAATCTATTTGTTAACTATTTAGACAATATCAGAAATTGAATAATCATACAACGTACATTTTTCCATTTTTCTTAAACTTAATCGCTAATCATCACTGCATTCTCAGATTTTTAACCCTTACATCACTATCTATATTGCTATATCGCTACCCTCACTTTCACTATCTGATATCGCTAACCCCTTTTTTTCAACCGCCATTCCTTCATTTATCTCTCTATGCTAGCCTCAAACTTATACAGAAAAGATATATTTACTTAGGTTAATATTTCTAACTATTTATAAATTAGTCTCTAATCTCCTTCATACATTCTAATTTAACCCATAATAATAGTAATTCTTTATTTAATAACTTAATTATAAACTTATAATAATTACCTAATTTAGATCGGAGTATTACACTAATAGTAATTATACATCTCAATTTTACAATAAGTAGTGTTCATGCATCTCAATTTTTTTTGTACCCTACCATATGACATCTTCAGTTGTTTGGACTAGGAGTCCAAAAATTTTACATTTTTCAAGTGAATTTAATTATATTCAAATTGCATCTTTTTCAAGTGAAGTACTTTTTGGACAGTCCATAAATTTCCAAAAATCATCTATCTAGTTTAGTCGTGCAGTACCAAATATTGAATAATTGGCAATACGGATGCAATTCTTGATTTAGGTTGGCCATTTTTCTTGCAAATACCTAGGTATGCCAATTGCCGCTAAACGAAGCACTTGCAAGTAATTTCAGTACCTTGCTAATAAGGTATGGACTAGACTAAGCGGATGGAAATAAAAAATGTCTCTCCTATGCAGGCAGGGAAGTCTTGATTAAGTCAGTCATTCAAACAATACCATCGTACACAATGTAGTATTTTCTAATACCGAAAGGTATCTGTGTGAAACTCGAAGCCATGACCAGAGGTTTCTAGTGGGGCAAATCGCAAGATAAGGGGGTTTATGTTGGAAAACATGGATTGATCTGTGTGGAACGAAGAAGGACGGAGGCTTAGGGTTTCATGATCCTCACTGTTTCAACTTTGTCTTGCTAAAAAGATCTTGCTAAAAAGAGTTAAAAAAGCAGCCTTATCTTTAGGATCTTATTGTTGGGAAGGGAATTCCTAAAAAAAGGCTTGCTATATCGCATAGGTAATTGGAAATCAATTTCAATCTGGGATGATTATTGGATTCCTTCGACAAATTCTCGTTGCCTGCTGATCAATTAGGCAAGAGATTCTGGTCTATCAAAATCATCGGAGCTCATTGATGATGAGCTTAGAGTTTGGAAATAGAGACACTCTGACAGTGGTTTCTTTCGGATGAACAAGAGGCTATTGAGAAAATTGCCTTGAGGCCTGTACCAAGCATGGATAAGTTGGTTTGGATTTTCACCAAAACGGGGGTGTATGATGTGAAGTTAGGTACTTTGGCTGCAACAAAACAATGGAGGCTGAACAAAGGTTTCACATCCTCCTCATATCAACACTCAACGCTTTCTTTGAGGAGACGACTATGGGATATCCCTATCTTACCCAGAATTCGTTATTTTATGTGGAGACCTTTAAATAGTATTTCGGCTACTGGGGAGAATTTGTCTCTTAGACTACTAGGCAATTTGAATTCGTCATTTTATGTGGAGAGCTTTAATCTAGACTTTAAATTTCTTTTATTATAATAATTTTAATGACTTAGAAATAAATTAAATATTTTTTAAGAAAATTATATATATTTTATTGTAAATTAGTTGTAGATTTGTGCTAATTTTTTATTGTACTTTGATTGCATATTTATAATTTTTTGTCAGTAAATCGGAGATTAATGACCAAAATATTTCATAGTATTTTGAGGCTATTTACTATCACATCGAATTCCATCGGAACTCCGAAGAGGCTATTTACTATATTTCATTGTAGTGTGGTAGATATCGTAATATTTATCTTATTTTTTAAAGGGCATTATGGTAGATATCGTAATATTTATTATTTTTTAAAAGACATTATGATAGATATCATAATATTTATCTTTTATATTTAGATATATATCATAATATTTATTTAGACGTCTATTCCGATTAGGAAATCATATATTATTATAAATACAATGTCAAACAAAGGGGAAAGGTAAGTAGAATTCTTCTCTAAAAAACCCTAGTCTTTCCAGTCTTTCTTCCGGTTTTGTTTCGACTTAAGCATCGGAGGAGCTTCACGGAGAGCAATCTCCGTTTGGCTTTGTTTTTTACAGGAACGAAGATTCGGGAGATCGCGATTAAGGTATTTAGAGATTGGAAACCACATCCTAATGGCGTCCACCGTTTTTGCACAAACCCCTCTATAACCGCATTAGAATTTAGCCACTGTCATTATCATTACCCCTTCTCCCTCACAAGCTGAAATATCAATCTAGAATTTGCACCACTCGTCCCCCCTCAACTCAATTTGTTACTTCAACATCTGATAACCCAGCTGCTTCTAAATAATTTGTCCATCAACATAAATAATCTGTCCGGTAATATATGAAGCAGCAGGAAGGAAAAGGAATGCCACTAGTGGACGAAAATTGTGGTTGTTAACTGGAGACAGTAAACGTGAGCACCTAGGTTGGCATTTACATGGCCTCTAGAGGACGTACATTTTATGCTTGACATGGGCTACTATTTTTACTTCTCCATTCTTGCTTGTCTTTTCCTTCATACATTTTCATGTGACTGTTAAATGGAATGATTCTGGATTCTGCAAAAGTTTCTTGCATGATTCCTATATCATATTTGCTCACTTGATGAGAATTTTGCTAGTGCAGGTATCCCTTTATTCTGTTAGTCTACTTTTGGTAGTTTTTTCTTGTTTTGAAGTTAATCCTGATACAAAAACTTGGAGAATTCTTATCAGCAGTTTCAAACTTGAAACAGTAAAGATGGTTATATATTACTCATTGGTTCATTTAAAAGGTCCATTTTTTATACAGTAGAAATATAAATCCCCAATCCTTTGAAAAATGGTATGCTATTGTTCAGTGTTGATACTCTCTGGATTTAAATTCCTTTCTTATTATTGAATATATATACCTAAAGGAAATATGTTTATCTCTTATTTGCTCCTTTCCTATTTCCTAAAGTCTAAAGCGAGATATTTGCAAGGTTGAAATCTTTTTTGATTACTTACCAGTCTTAACTAATATCATCTTATGTTCTTGATTCATCTTTCTCTCTGTTTGTCTTTGGGTTTGGCATTACTAACACTTTTGCTGGAAGCTTAAGAAGTTTTAGTAAGGATCTGCTGCTTGTTTATTTCCCACTGAAGAGGTCAAAAGAGAGCTTTTGCATATTTGCACCCTGATGGTTTCTTGGTTGGGCAAAGGTATTATCTTTAATACCATATTATTTGATTGGTGATGTCAAGCTGACAAAGATTCCAGCCTAGCTGAATGCTAGGCCAAATTAAAGAAGGTTTAGATTTATTATGATTGTTATATTTTGCTTTAAGAATCTCGGACCATAACATGTTATTTCTATTACTATTATTCTGTAATACATGCAATTACGACAACAAAAGATTGAGACACGAGAAATACAATTTAAAGGATCGTCGACTTCTTTCTTAGTTGATTAAGGCCCATGGACAACTAATCTATTTATTGATTAAATATTTAATATATATATATATATATATATCATCTTTAATATATATAATTTTTATAATTTTATTTATTTAAAATATTTTCATACCTCATCTTTATATTTTTGCATTATCAATTTATTGATAGACAATTATGTATTTATATAAATATAAAAGTAATTATATTGAAAGATAAAAATATCTAAACCTCAAATCTACTTGGCTGGAAATAATTTGAGATTTTCTTTTTCTTCTTTCCTTTTTCTAGTTCGGCCCCACCTTCTTTTGATTTGTTATCACACTCTATGATAACTAAAATAGGATCATCATACCAAAAAAGAAATATTTTGCTTTAAAGTCTTGGATTTTGTTATTTTCTATTCATTTATTACTTCTGGCAGATTTTTTTCCTTATTTTGAAGTTGTGATAGAAACTTTGAGAATTCATATTAGCTGTGTCAAACTTGCAACAATAAAAGAGACTTTCTTGATTACAAACTAGTTTGATCTTGCTGTATCAAGAAACATCTTGTTAGTCCTCAATTGCAGGTACTTTCTCAAGCTTATTAAGCATTCTATCTTTATATTTATATTATAAAGCTCTGTGCTTATAAATCTAAGAGGTTCAATTATAAACCATATTTATTACATAAAGCTCCACGCTTACAAATATCATATAAAGTTCTATGCTTACAATATCATATCAAGTCATGTGCTTACAAATCTAAGAGATTCAACTATGAACTCTATTTATTACATAAAGTTCCGCGCTTACAAATATCATATAAAGTTATGTGCTTACAAGTTTAAGAGGTTCAACTATGAACCCTATTTATTACATAAAGCTTCGCGCTTACAAATATCATATAAAGCTCCGCGCTTACAATATCATATAAAGCTCCGCGCTTACAAGATCATATCAAGCCATGTGCTTACAAATCCAAGAGGTTCAACTATGAACCCTATTTATTACATAAAACTCCGCGCTTACAATATCATATCAAGCAATGTGCTTGCAAATCCAAGCAGTTGCTTTCTTTTCATCTATTGTATTTACGACAAATATTATCATATTTATGCTCCAAGTCCTCCAGACGCAAGTCGTTACTTTCTTTTCATCTATTGTCTTTACGACAAATATTATCATATTTATGCTCCAAGTCCTCCAGACGCAAGCATTTACTTTCTTTTCATCTATTGTCTTTACGACAAATATTATCTTATTTATCATCCAAGTCCTCCAGACGCAAGCCGTTACTTTCTTTTCATCTATTGTCTTTGCGACAAATATTATCATATTTATGCTCCAAGTCCTCCAGACGCAAGCAGTTACTTTCTTTTCATCTATTGTCTTTACGACAAATATTATCATATTTATGCTCCAAGTCCTCCAAACGCAAGCAGTTACGATAAATATTATCATATCGTAATATTTATCTTATTTTTTAAAGGGCGTTATGATAGATATTTTTTAAAGGGCATTACTTTTTAATAGTTAAAAAAATCAACAAGGTACAAACTCTGCAAATAAAAATTCTCAATCTAGTAATGCTCCAAGAACTTATATCCTCCTCTTTCTGTCAAAATTAAAATAAATAACTTCATCATTGATTTCTCAGGTTTTCAAACAATCATTTCAATATCTTTTTCATTTTACAACCATGCTAACTCTGTCATCAAAATTCATTGCTGTAGGTTTTATTTCTTTGAAGAATACCCCATTTCAAGAAATTCAAATCACATCTCCAGAATATCCTTTAAATTTTATCACTTCAATCAATAAAATTGCAACATTTAGCCAGGAATACAGACAAAGAACAAAACTTTCCTATCATATCCGCCAAGAACTAAACTCCCAATGCTTAAAAACGAATTTCAAAATGCACCCAGAAACATATACATTCATACAGATTAATGAATCAAAATTCTAACACGAACACATTGTACAAAGAAAACTAATCTGAAATCTTTAAAGAAATTTGAACAATTAACCGTACCGAGGTGGAGGATAGCAAGCCTACGGGACGAACTATAAGCAGAAGCCATACAAACGTTGCGCCCACAAGAAACAGAATCAGAAGATTTGTGGAACGAGGAGAATGAAGGCACGACTGAACACAATCGAAGAGCCATTCTTTACCGATTGCCAATTCTTTTTTCTGAAAGACTTAGATAAGCGACAAAAATTTTTAAAAATAAAAATATTTGGCAAAATTCCCGCCAATAAAATTTTTTTTATATAAAATATTGTTTTCTTTCACAAAAACAATATTATATTATATATTTTTATATGGAATATAATTAATATGTTACATTATCAAATATAAAATTTTAATATTATTTAATTTTTGTTTTTTTCAGAAAATTTATTTTTTTCTGTAATATCAATCTATTGATTAATTCGATTTTTATCTATTCTCTTTAATAAATAAATTAATAAATAAAATAAATATATCATCAAAGTTTTTCCTCTTTAAACTATTTTTACATAAGAGTTTTTAGATATTTGAATTCTTTAAGTTTTCAAAAAAAAAAAATAACTCTTTAAAATTTTTAATAAAATAACACAAATAATAATTAATACATCGTAATAAATAAAGTAATGACTAAATTAAAAAGTTAAAAAAATATAAATAATATTCATATCATCTTTGTTCAAAATGACATTTTTCTTTTATGTCAAATAAAAATTAATCTTTAAATAAATATATATTAAAACAGTTATTATAAAAAGTGTTTCAATATTATGCATTGTTATATTATATTTATAAATAGTTATAAAGAGTGTAATGAAGATTGTTATAAAAAACTTTTATGGTAACACTTATGTTATATGTTGCTAAAAAATATAGATTATAAGTATATTTAAGCAACAGTTACTAAAAGTATAACTACATCATGCATTAGTATTTATATTTAGATACATATTAATTGAAGTATTTCTACTTGTGTGATTTAGCATTACTTAATTAAAAGTGTTGCAAACAAAATGTTGTTACAAGCTAAATTTGTTGTAGTGTTTGGAAACGTTTATGGGGTCTCCCTATTTATCCAAAAATTCGTCATTTTTTATGTCGAGTTGTGCACATGGTTCAAAGTCTCGGCTGAGTCAGGCCTGACTCGGCCGAGTTATCTCTGGATCGAAGCTTTCTGATATAAAGGGACCAAAAAAAACTGAAATGATACTAACTCAGTCCGATTTGGTCTTGACTCAGGCTAACTCGGTTATGACTCGGCTTGACTCGGCCGAGTCACTTAATCTCTCATGGAAGAAAATGAAGAAGAAGAAGAAAAAGAAGAAGAAAGTGGAATAAGAAAGAGAAAAATAATGCACAAGAATCAAGAAATAATATAATATTATATAAATTTGTTTTGAAAAATTTCTTGGGTTACGTGACTCACAATGAATCATATTTTGGAAATTATATATATATATTATAAATGTATAATAATAAAGAAAAAAATGCACAATTTTCAAAGATATCAATATATATTATAATTACATTATATTTATAATTAAAATTAAAAAATATTATAATTTTAAAAATTTTAAAAAAAATTATTATTTTAATTTTAAATATACATGATATTAGTATTATATTTAATAACAATTTAAAATTTTTATTATCATCTCATAAATAAAAAATTTTTTATTATTATTTTTTTAAAATTTATAATATTTTAAGAAATTCTTTCATTTAAAAGTTTTCATTTTAAAAGTTCTTCATAACATTATGTAATTATAATTTATCTATTACTTAAAAAAGAAAAAAAAAATTGGAATGCTCAATTACTAAAGAAAATAATAATTAGAATCAGACAAGATTTGATTTGAGATTTTACAAATAAAATGAGTGAATATGATATTTTTTAATTTTAAAATATAATTTTTTTTAAAAAAAATTATAATTAAGCATTCAAATATGTTAGTACTTCATATATTTTTTAAAGAAATTCTTTGATTTAAAAGTCTTTATAACACTAGGTAATTATAATTTGTCAATTACCAAAATAAAAAAATAATTCGAATGGGTCAATTATTAAAAAAAATTATAATATAAAATGTGAATATAATATTTTTTATTTTAAAATATAATTTTTTAAAAAAATTTTATAAGTAACCATTCAAATGTATTATTTCTTCATTTATTCTAATAGTAGTCTAATATAATTTTTTTTTATTAAATATAATAAATTTTGTATCATCCGATACGATGACTTGAGTCACCGATATGGACTAGTGGCTTCCGAGACGGTGACCGAGACCGATACTTTGAACCATGGTTGTGCATGGTGCTCTTGCTACTAAGGATAATTTGTCTCGGCGGCTGGGTGGTATTGCCAATTGCCCCCTTTGCGGAGGTTTAGTGGAGACACTGCGCCATGTATTTTTTGAATGCCCTCTGCTATGCCAGGTCTGGGATGAATTTTCCGATGTTGGCAGTGCCTTGGACCTGCGGTTCTCTTCGTTTCTGGAGTTATTGAGCTGTTGCTTGCTATCTTGGCCCACAGAGCGCTTTGTTCGGCTGAGTATTGTTCTATGGGGTATGTGGTCTGCACGTAATCGTTCAGTTTTTCAGAATATTGTTCCTAATATTCCCCAAGTGTGTTCGGTAATTCGCAGTACCATCGATGTACTCTCGATCGATACTGTCTCTGCTTCGAGCATCTCTCTTTCTCGTCCATTGTTGCTCCCACAGCCCCTGTATGCTCGTGTTGTCTTTGTCCACTTTGATGGTGCCTTTCGACGGGGAAGACGGCTATTGGTGTGTTGATTAGACAGAATGATGGTTCTGTCATTGGTGGCTTATCTGGTCTGATTCACAGTACTTCTCAGTCTGCAGAGGTCGCGGAGGCTTTGGCTTTTATTCATGTCATTCGGTTCGTGAGTATGTACGGGTATCAGCAGGTCAATTTTTTTAATGATTGCCTTCCCTTGCTGCAGAAGGTTCTTAAACCTTAATTCGGATGAGTCCCTCTCTGATGTTAGTCATTTTATTGAATTAATTAGGGATATGCTCGCTGCGTTTTCTCTTATTTCGATTCATTTTGTGCGTCGTTGTTTTAATAGGCCAGCACATTTGCTTGCTCATCATGGTCTATCCTTTTCTGGGTTTTGCGAGTGGCCTGATGGCCTCCCACATGATGTTCTGTCAGCTATTTCTGCTGATTTCTCCTTTAAGTTAATTCTATTGCTCCTTCTTGATAAAAAAAAAAAAAACAATGAAAAAACATTTATGAAACAAAATATAAATAAATATATAAACAAAGTATAAATCTAGATATTTTAATAACTAATTAACTGTGTGCTTACTTTTTAATCCTTCTATTACAATAGACAATTTTACATTTCCATGCATAAATACGATTTTGGTAAATACTTACAAACAAATTCTTTAAATTACAAAGTAAATTTTTCTTACTATTTTTCGAAACTAATTGTAAATTAAAAGAGTTCATCTTTTACTCTTTTTTTTTATATTTACATTCAATGTATAATTTTATCTTTTTGTTTTATAATATAAATATATATATATATATATATATATATATATATATATTTGTCAGTATTTTATATTTGTCTTATGTATTGTATAATTTGACATTTTAATTTATCAAATAAATTTAAATCAATATTTTCTAAATAATTTTACTCACAAATATTTATAGTGAAATGGGTAGAATTGTTGGAGAATCTATAAGGGTTTTTTAATATAGTTTATGGGCTAGTATAAATGGACTATAAAAAAAATTAGCTTATTCGGACATGTCTATTAAAATATTTTAAAATAAATATTAAAAGTATTCAATTACTACGTATGTAATATATTTATATAAATGAATATTTAAACAATATATTGAAAAAAATGCTTCAAGAAATTTTTAATTTTAAAAATAATTTAAAACATTCATTTTTTTGGAATATGCCTTAATGTTTTTTTATATAAATATCTAAAAGTCAATGACGCTGTAATATATTGTGAACTAATAAGATATCGGTTTAGTGATATAGAAAAAAAATGTCATAATAGCCCATTTCTTTTTAGAGTTGTATAGAAAAGATATTGTGAACTATCAAGATGCTCGTTTAGTGAATTTATTTTGGTTAAAAATTTCATAATGTTTTTAAACAATTTAATAAAATATTTTGACATTTTTTTTTTTTTTTGGAGTTTAGAAATGTTTATATAAAAATCTCAATTTTAGTTATTAAGAAGAGAAATTTATATTATACGATTTTGAACTTTAATACTAGGGAAAATAATTGTATTAATATTTGGGAAAAAAAAGAAAAAATAATACATCAATTTATTTATTTGAAATCTTGTCATACTCTATCACTACATAAACCATTCTTTTTAGTCATTTTGGTTATATTATAAGTAAAGAGGTTCTACATATGTTAAAAGAATAAAATCATAATTTTTCGTTAAACTTTTTGTTAGGGTGTTATTTAGTCATTATTTATTTAATAATTCTCTTCATTTTATTATATTATTTATTATTAAATGTGTGCTTTTATTATATTTTATGTTTTTAGAGTCAATTTTGCTTCTTAATTTTAATAAGAATTATAAAATAGAATTTTGGCAAATTTACCAATCTCTCCCTTATTTATTTATATTCTTTATTTTATTTTAGAGAAGCAGACAGAGTGGATGTTGTTTGCGTGGGTGAATCTAGGAAGGGTTCAAGGAAGGGGAACTTTGCGACCACGTCGGAGGATGTAATCTCGAAGCTAGTATTGATCGGGTGATAGATATCATTATTGAGATAATTATGGGTAATTGGAGTCAAATTTGAATTTAAGATTCATGTTAGGGATTTTCGATTTTTTCTCTCATAATTTTGCGCATAAGGAGAAGAAGTAGTCTAGTCTTTTATTTTATTATTTTTATTTATTTTAAATAGAGAGAAAAATAAGGAGAAATTAGTTGAGTTTTGAATTATTTTAAATAAGAGCCTTTCGGCTTCCAAAAAGAACAGAACGCAGAAAATAGTTTTTAGGAATTATTTTTATTTTTTTTAGACAATGCTACTTCGAAGAATGAACAGCTAAATCAATTGTTTGATTGAGGTTAATTGAAGTTTCGGTTCTTCAATATCCGAGAGATCTTTCTAAATTAATTCTATCCGATTTTTTCTCTTATTTATATATTCCCGGTTTATTATTATTATTACTTTGATTAGTTAATACACTGCTCACTTGGTATTAACTTGTCATCGTAGTGATCTGTCAATCAAAACCTATCGTTTGAAGGTTTTGATATAAGTAGACATATGACATGATTTTATATGCTTTCATATTCAATTATTGTTATAGGAATATATGAACTAGTTTAAATAAACTCTCTTTGATGTTTATTAACTGGAATAATTGGTTGATTAAATCTTATGATCTTATTCTAAGGTTGTCAATTGATTAGTAATAGTTAACGATTTCATCTTAAATATTTACAATTTATTAATCGATAGCCAAAATTGAGATTGTGTTGTATCAATGATCAAATTAAGTTGAATCATTCTTGAAAAATTACCTCAATTGAGTATCCATTTTATTGAATTCTTTTAATTATTTATCCGAGTTATTCTTGCATTTTTATATTTTATTCAGTAGAACAAATCCATAAACCCCTATTTTAAATAATTAAATTTATATATAATCTCCGTGCATCGACTCTATATGCCGGATACTAAAATTTTTGTAGTTTTTAATAATAGAATATTATTTTTGGTGATTTCGACACACATCACTTTTATAATTAAATATTAATAATATAATTTATGAATTTGAAAATTTATCATGAATAAAATAAATTTATTAAATTTTAACTAACTTTTTTCATTTATTGTACCATAAACTGTCAAATGGATTAATGATATTATTAATATTTAAGTCTAGAGATTTTAAAGAAAATTGTGATTTTAGTCTCTAAACCATTGGTATGGTAATTCTTCTTTACTCAGAATCTTTATGATACCGTGTCGTAATTTGATATGTACATATTAAAAAAAATAATAATAAAATTAAAAAGGACTAATCACACCAAATCCTAAAAAAATCAGGGATTAAATTAATAAATTTTTTTAAAATAATTAAATTGAATAATAATCATTTTTTTAAATAAAATTAATATTTTAAAAGATTTATTAATGTTTTTCTCCCTGTTTAAAAAATTTTAGATAATTATATTAAATTTTAAAAATTTTAATAGTTATTAAGTTTTTTTATAATTTTATATAATATTTTAAAATTAATACAACATTGTTTTAGTGATCTATATAATAGAATAGATATTTAAGATTTTTTAGGTCTTTAAGATAATTGTTGAAATAGAAAAAAATATTTGGAATTTAGTGAGAAGAGATAAAGTGAGAGTATGATGAATATATGCATTACTTTACATAATTATTTGTTTATCTTATAACTAATATCTTTATTATTGAATGGTGAAAATGCTAATGTGAGATGGATTATTTATAGCATTCAATGTGAAACTAAATTTTTTTTTTAAAAAAAATTAAGAAAAAAATTTAACATTTATACTTTGTCTCAATTACTTGTAATAATTAATCATTTTGTATATTTTTAAGTCATAATATATTATTAAGTTATTTTTTTATATTTTATCCTTTATATTTATCTCATATGTATATCAATTAATATTTTATTTATATTTTTCAGTCTCGTATTATTATTTTTAAATAAGACCTCATTCATTGCTCAAATTATTAAATTTAGATTTTTATCCATATGTTACTTTATTGCCCTGAGATGGCCGCATACCAAATTTAAAATACAAAAAACCAAAATTTCAGTTTATAAAATAAAGACAACAAATTACCACCAAAATAAATAAATAAAAAAAAAATAAAGATAACAAACAATTTTTTTTTTTTTGGTAAAAAAAAAAACAATTGTCTTTATTTTTTTTTAAATGAAAATACTTTTATATTTTCCTAAGTGTTACCTTATATATCACACCCCTGTTTAAAATGACTTTAATATTTTTTTTTTCTAAAAAAAAATGTCAGAAGTTATTTTCTGAAATAGATATTACATTTGGATTTCAAAACACAAATTTTACTTTATAACTACAATTTTTGTAAATATTTACA
The DNA here is from genome assembly GCA_025388415.1 of Cynanchum wilfordii. Lineage (NCBI taxonomy): Eukaryota > Viridiplantae > Streptophyta > Magnoliopsida > Gentianales > Apocynaceae > Cynanchum > Cynanchum wilfordii. The sequence goes on along the minus strand of JAHSUH010003640.1, from coordinate 245 downwards.
AACAAAGACATTTTATTTTGTTTGCTAATAAAATGATTTTGAGAAGCTATTTTAAGTCAAAAGAGTTTACCTTTGACTTTTTATTTTGACATATAAATTTAATACATAATTTTACCTTTTCATTATTTTTTTTAAAAAAAACTCTTTTTTGTTTTTTTTATATTTCACATGTTTTTATTACATGTTAACTTTTTTTAAAGCATTTTTAGTACTCTATTTTACTTTTCATTTGTAAACAATGGAAT